>CM070558.1:6366677-6922839 GCA_036346405.1 Phyllostachys edulis
GTTGACAACAAATGAACAAGCTATATACTAACTCTCGTAGTACAATAGATTGAAGAGGGCTTGGAAAGTTGTGAAAAGTAATAAGATGGTTCCTAATTAAGATGTCACATTTCATTCTGCGAGGCGATATAAAATTCTTGAGACAGGATTAAGTTTTAATTTCACAATGAGGGCATTTTAATTTCGAGTAGCGGGTGGTCTTCTAATAACAGTTTGAATCCAAAGAAAGGATACATGTTACACTTACCTAAACTCATAATGTAGAACACAGTTCTTGGCCAAGACCGACATAACACAAATTGTTCATATGTAGCTCTACACCCTTCATGGTGTAGTTTTGCTCCTCTTGAGCCTATAATCGACACGTTTGGCCCAAATTCTATCTCTGCAAAAGTATATACCTATATGTTCACATAAATTTGTCCTCATTTGTGAGTAGTAACTCCCCTCGAATATTCCTTTCCACTCTTTTATTTCTGCCTGTTTCCTCGATCATCCCGTTACACGATCTAGAATTGCTGTTTCCTTTTCTTTCTGAATCCGGTCCATGATTGAGCCCCCTGCGGCCGGACGGGCGCATGTGCAACCAACAAGTTCACATTCTTTTGGAAGTCAGCGACCACATTTGGCCAACTCTCCACATTATCGTCTTGTTCTTGTACGAGTTCCGCTCTCACGTGCGGTCGTCGTATGCATGCCTCTCGTTTCAACCATAAGGTATGCACTACCATGTTTAGACCTCCAATTCATCGATACAATCTTTCAGCATTCTGCGAAGGCAATCTATTGCCCTTGGAAGCATGATAATTGTCTAGTTGTTCGAAGGAAGTGTTTGTATGCAAGCAACATTGCTCCTCACCGTTAATCATCTCTATCGCAAAAGCTCATTGCAGGCAGCATGTCTTCTGAAGGTTCATGAAGTGAAAAGGGAGTCCAACTTTCGGATGTGGAAAATCTTTCAGATAACTTTTCCTTTGGTGATTGTCCTCTGTCTGTTAGATAGTGAGACTTGGCATGCAAACCCTCCGATAATTGGCTCTAGAAACATCTGGTAATTCGGGTGTGTATCGTTGCTACTACCACAAAGCTTGTGGTGATCATCTTTGCTTGCAACATAATGGGTTTGGGCAAAACCATTGAGTAGAAATGCTGTAAATATTGTTCCAATGTGCTCTATGGAACGAATCAATATCTGGCACCCAAGAGAGGTCTTGCATTGGTAGTCGAGTAAGTTCTTTCCTAATAGTTTCAGCTATAGGCTTGAAATGAGGGGTAAACAAATGCAAGCACTTGATTGCAATCCCAACTATGTCTGTACTCTCTGAAAGCTGTAGGAACATATTAAGTAAAAAGTCATCCTCCGGTGCATTACCATCTTTTTGGATAAAGATCAGCCTAGCCTCTATTCCATGCTCTGAGGTACTAAAGGGCTCCCATACTAAAAACAAAGGGCATTGGTTTTCTTGAACGATTTTGTGCTGTAGTTTCTTGTCGGCAAGAAGGTGCCTGATAAGAGGGTCGAAGGGCATGTGGCGTGGTGTGCCACCAGCTCTACAAATCTCGAAACTCGCTAGCACCATCTGCAAACCACTCAAATCTTGAACGATGGTTACTGCTCGACTCGTTATTATTGCGACTAAAGACGGAGGAAATAAATGACTTGGTAGCACGTGCAATCCGTTTAGGAAAGGAGGAGTTCCTTACCTCTGATCTATATCTTCTTCATCTAGGATTATTTGCTTGCATGTGCGCAGTGTGTCATCACACTCTTGAGCAGCACGCTTCAGCTTCTTCCGCCAACGCATCAACGATCGTCATTGATCTGCCACTTACCGGATATCTCAAGTGTAGCCTCCAACTTGATGTGTGCCATCTCCAGCCTCTCCAAGTTTTCATTTGCATTCAATTTCCCCTTGTACTTGTCAACCAGACCAGATACGATTTGGCTAACTGTCTCTGGACAACTGCGGGCTGACAATATCTGCCATTAGCATTCAAGCATTTGCAGCATCTCCTCCTGCTCGGAAATGTATAATATATATCAGTTAATGCGTAGTACGAGAAAAATAGATGAACGAATTCTTGGTCAAGTCGACCTTGTGAACTGAATTCTTGTTCATCCGATGCCCGTGGGACTTTTTTCTCACGGTGAGGGCGATGGCGAGTTCGTGGACATTCTCCGTGACTCATGCGATACACAGGTTATCGCCGTTAGCCTATCTTTAGGGTCGGATGACTCGAGATCTGGATCGAGAGTCTTGGTCTATTCAAGTGTACCTCTGAGCGAAGGAAAGTTCATCCCCACACCTTCATATCCAAGACCCCGGGCGGCTATTACGTCTGATTCGGGGCGCAACACACTTTGCCTTCACCCGCTTGTGCGGATGCACGAGGATCTTCTGCGACATCACCCTTTTGCTACTACTGTCTCGAGGAGGAGAATGCTACCGGAGGTCTTTGGCGTCGAGGAGGATGACCGCATCTATCCCACTAGGTGCGACTCACGCGAGCCGCAGCGGACTACCCTCAATGGTGCCATGGGCGAGATTGGATAACCGGATGCTCTAGCTACGGCGACTCCAACACCCGCCGCAACGATTGATCGAGATGTGATGTAGCCGCTCTGCTGCGAAGTAGGAAGAGTGCGGCCGTTGCGAGTTGGGCGGACGCGGCAAGCCGTTGCGATGCGCCCGGCTCTTGTGGCGCTAGCCATCATCCCCGATGACGGCGCCAACTAGGCGTCGAGGACCTGCTTACCGAGCTCACTTGTGTGTAGAGCGTCTGACGCCCGATCTGCTGCCCATCATCGACCATGGAGAGTCCAGTTGTGGACACAGTCTCTGCCGTTCCCGCTATTGTTCCCGCTTGCCAAGCTTCAGTCAGAGCCGTTCCCACTCCCACTCCCCGAGCAACTGCACCGCTTGTGGTGGTTAGCAACCGATGGAAGAGTAGATATGCTAGTCTAGGTTAGCTAGCAGTACTTGCTAGGCAGTCTTTTGGTTGCAAGCACTTTCCTTTTCCCTTCTTTTGTAGGAGTTGTGTTTGTATCCTGTATCGTGGCTTAGCATAGCCTATATGCTATGTTTTAGGAGTCATGTAACACCTAACCCCTTAATATAATACAACCATTCTAGGTTTTGTATTGTACTTTGTTTAAGCTCTCTCTGTTGGTTTAAAGTTCTTGTGTGTGCTTTAGGGGTTAGTGAACCCTAATATACATATCTTCTTAACCTCTATTGCTCACTCGAGATGGTACCCAAGAGAGCGCCGCCCCAAGATGTGGTGCTTTTGCGGTAGAGGCGGGGAAGAGGCATGTGGTCGTGGACAAGATCTACCTCTCCCACCGTAGCAACTTGCGAGCCATGGCGCATGTCATGTTCCAACAGACTCAAATTCTACAAGCTTTGCTAGCAGTCGGCATGCTAGAGCGGCGATCGCAACTCCAAGTTGGTAGACTTTCTCGGAGAAGACCTCTCACCTTCACCTCCGCCAATGAACCCACAGGAAGCTGAGGATTGGCTCGGAGATCTGAGAAGAAGCTTCGTCTTGCTCGATGCTCGGAGGAAGATAAAGTGGACTTTGCTACCCATCGGCTAAAAGGAACCACATTTGCTTGGTGGGAGAACTATCTCGCCACCGGTGGTGTAAGTCAATAGCTATTGAAGAGTCGGAAGAGTCGAAGAAGAAGAAGAAGAAGAAGAAGAAGAAGAAGAAGAAGAAGAAAGAAGAAGTAGCACCCGAGACTGAGGATCAATAAGACCTCACTACAGAAGAAATTGCTGCAGTGAAAATGGGAGTAGAAGAACAGACTGAACCGTGGATTCAAGCAATTCCTTAGAGCAAATTCAAGATCGCTTTAGAACCAACTTTGTGCCTTGGTACATGTTACAAATCAACCTCTCACCTCAAATGGAAGAAAACCCTCTGATACATATACTACATTAAACCCTAGAGCTTATGGGCTTATGGGCCTTATACACATGGGCCATATACACATATACATAACACCCTCCTTCAAACTCAACATGGGTCAGGAGGATCTGAAACATTGAGTTTGGAGAGATGAAAACAATGTTGCTCTCGGGTTTGAGCCTTGGTGAAGAAATCAGTGACTTGAATCTCAGAAGGCACATACTGAAGAGCAATAGTCTTTGTTGATAATGAGAGCGTGTGAAAGATGCATCCACACCAATGTGCTTAGTCAGCTCATGCTTCACTGGATTAGTAGCAATCTGTATAGCACTAGTGTTGTCACATAGAAGAGATGCAGGAGTACCACATGACACACCAAGATCAGCTAAGAGCCAACGAAGCCAGACAATCTCTGAAGTAGTAGTGGCTAAGCGCAAAGCTCGACCTCGGCACTAGACCGTGAAATATCATCTGTTTCTTGGACTTCGGGCAATAAGCAAAGACCCAAGAAATATGCAATAGCAGAGACAGATCATCGATCAATAGGGTCACTCGCCCATGTCAATTCAGAGTAAGTATGAAGTTAAAGCTGATTCGACCGAGAATAAAAGAGACAACGATCAACAATCCTTCGTAGATAGTACAACACACATAGTAGGTGAGCATAGTGAACAGACGTAGGAGCAGAAACAAACTGGCTGAGCACATGAACAAAATGAGCAATATCAGGACGTGTCACTGCAAGATAGACAAGACTCCCAACAATATGACGATAACAAGAAGGGTCTTCAAGCAAAGTGCCATCAGTAGGACGAAGCTGAAGATGAAGCTCCATAGGAGTGGTAGTAGTCCGACTATCGGTGAGACGAGCGAGCAAGCAAATCCGAATATAATATTTGTTGAGATAGATAGTAGCCATCATCTATGCGAGTAAACTCAATCCCCAGAAAATAATGTAGATGACCCAAATCCGACATCAAAAACTGCTCACTGAGCCGTTTCTTAACAAAAGCAATGTACTCCTTGTCATCTCTAGTAATCAGCATGTCATCAACATAGAGTAAAATCATAGTACGACCACGTGGAGATGTATGAATAAACAATACGGGATCATGATTACTCGGGGAGAAACTAGCAACTAACACAACTGAATTGAACCGCTCAAACCAAGCACGAGGAGCCTGTTTGAGACCATAAAGAGCACGACGAAGGCGACAAACATGACCAGTAGGAGCCACAACACCCTGGGGTGGTGTCATATAAACTTCCTCCTACAATTCACCATGAAGAAAGGCATTCTTCACATCCATCGAGAGATAGTCCAAGAGTGAACAGCAGACCACAACAACAAGAGTGCGAATCGTTACCATAAGCAGCAGGAGCAAACATCTCATCATAATCACGACCATGTGCCTGCTGAAAACCATGAGCAACTAGTCAAGCCTTGTACCTCTCAACAGAACCATCAGATTTGGTCTTGACATTAAAACCCACTTGCAAGTAATAGGATTAGCATGAGCATGTAAAGAGCGTAGAATCACGTACTAGTATGATCCAACGCAGCCAACTCCTCGACCATAGCTAAGCGCTACTCGGGATGAACAACGACCTCCTAATAAGTGTGCGGCTCAAGCACAACGATAGTAGAAAAACCATATCTGTCGAGGGCAACAATATTAGTATGATCATGAAGCTCATACCAAGATAGCGGTGCTTGGGTGGAGGATTATCATAAAGAGAATCATCAAGATTACTAGCCATGTCATCGAGGGAGAAACAGAGAAGGTCGAGTATCGGGAGGAGCCCTAGACCGACAAGTATAGTGAAGAGGAAATGGTGATATGGTGAGGATGGAGAAGAGGACTCCACGAAAAGAGGTGTATCGAGACAAACAATGAGTGGAAGGCAAAGAAAGAGAGAGACTCGGCGGGAGGCGGAGGACCAAGTGGTAGAAGAATTAAAATAGGGTTGATTCTCAACAAAAGAAACATGGAGGTAAAGGGAGCTCATGTGATACTCATGGAGGGAGGAATTGAGCTAGGGCTCACTAGAGGAGGCACACCAAGGGTGGAGGTGGGATTGGCTGGTGATGAAGAAGAAGCCGGGTGCTTGGTTATCTGGTGGCACAAACTCTGAATTGGTTGAGGGGTTTGGCTCCTAGAGTGGTGAGATGCACCATGACACGGTTGGGGGCGGTCGGAGTCCACTACGGTGGTCGAAATGATGAGCGGCGGTTTGGGCAACGCGGCCATGGCCTTCGGAGCTTTAGCTTGGAGCTTGGGTTGTGTTTGGAGAGGAGAATAATGGAGGTGGGATAGGGAAGGAAAGGGTGGCTTGGTGATGGACTATATAGGAGAGATGGGTGGAGAACACAATGCGGCCGACAACTCACTCGGTATGAAGGCATGCGCGGAGCTGGTGGTGAAGTGATGGAGCGGCAGCGGGGCATGGCGACACTTGGGGCAGGGCATGGGCTAGGAGGCGAGACCATGGGCGGGCGGCCAAAACAGTGGGCGGCTCTGGTGGCGTGGCACGGGCGCATAGCCGTGTGTCCCCAGCTTTGGCGAACGCTAGTGAGGTGGGCAGGGGCATGTGGAGGAAGAAGACTAGCGGGTGGGGTACGCCAGTTAGTGAGAAAGAAAAAGGAAAAATAGGTTTTCAAGTTTTCAAAAAATGGTTAAGAGTTAAGCGAATTTTTAGGTATAGTAATATAGCTCCAAAAATTGTGAAAATTTAAGGCGAGATTCATGACATGATGTAGATTATTATGTAATTGTTTTAGAATTTTATGTGCTATGTATATTTCTCTAAAATTCTTTTAAGATTCTGTGTATGCACTTTATTGTTTGATGTGGGGAAATTTGCAATACATGCTTTAATTAATTTCCTATTTTATTACCAGCATAAATTCACCAAGTTTGGATTTTTATTTATCATCTTTTTTAAATTCATTTTGATCCTTAATTAGTTTTGTATTTCCAGTATTTGATTTTCTTCAATTTCATAATTAGACAAGAAGTCATGCAAATAAATCCAGAAAAGCAAATGTCAACAAAATCCACTTAAAGTTTTAAAAAGTTCACACCATTTCCACCATGAGGACTATATATATGTAGTTGTTTTCCTGCTGATGAAAAACCAACAAGAGCTCTTCTCACACAAACAAGGGAGAAACTGACGAGTGGAATGCATATTGTGTTGTGTGCATCAACCCAACCTTTTGAAACAAATTGAGTCTTCTTTATGGAGGCTAGCCATGGCGGTTGAATTGATTCTGATCAAATTGAACTATGTGACAAAGCACACAAACAAAGGTAAATCTGGAGTATATACGAGGAGTGGAGTTTAGCAACAAATGAACAAGCTATATACTCCTAGCAGCAAAATAGATTGAAAGGGCTTGGAAAGTTGTGAGAAAGTAATATGATGGTTCCTAATTAACATGTCACATTTCCGCTGTGAGGTAGTATAAAATTTGCAGACGGGATTAAGTTTTAATTTCACAATGAGGGCATTTTTTTTTATCAAATGAAGTGCAATGGATGTAAGTAATAATAAAGGAGAAGTAAATGGAATAGCAGACAATATGATGAGATTTTATCATTTTCTCAATTTTAGTAGCTCATGGTACATTATTACACATTCAAATTAACATAAAAATAATTACACATGCAAAGGGCCCTGCTGTACATTGGATTTTTTTTTAATGTATAATACATGAAAACCATGTAATTGCCAGCATATATGATAAGCTAGTGAGAAACAAACATAACAGTTTCGAATCCAAAGAAAGCATATATATTACACTTACCTAAACTCGTAATGTAGAACACAGTTCTTGACCGAGACCGACATAACACAAATTGTTCATATGTAGCTCTACACCCTTCATGCTGTAGCTTTGCTCCTCTTGAGCCTATAATCGATGCGTTTGGCCCAAATTCTTTCTTTGAGAAGATATATACCTGTATGTATTATCTAAAAAATATAATTGTATGTTTACATATTTTTGTCCTCATTTATGAGTAGCAACTCCCCTCGAATATTCATTTCCACTCTTTTATTTCTGCATGTTTCCTCGATCATCCCCGTTACATGATCTAGAATTTCAGGCTTAATGGTGGTGGTGCTATCTGCATTTCCTTTTCTTTCTGAATCCAGTCCATGAGTGAGCCCTGCAGCCGGACGGGCGCATGTGCAACCCATAAGTTGAAGATGTCAGCGGCGACCACATTTGTCTGACTCTCCACATTCTCGTCCGGTTCATGTACCAGAGTTCCTCTCCCAACTTCCTGAATGCCTTTCGTTTCAACCGTAAGGTATGCACTACCATGTTTAGACTTCCAAATCATCTGATACACTATTGCTTCAGCATTCCTGCGAAGACAATCTATCGCCCTTGGAAGCATGATATTGTTCAGTTGTTCGAAGGAAGTGTTTGTATGCAAGCAACATTGCTCCTCACCATTAATCATCTCTATCGCAGAACTCTCGACTGCAGGCAACATGTCTTCTGAATGGCCATGAGGTGAAAAGAGGAGTCCAACTTTCAGATGTGAAAAATCTTTCAGATAACTTTTGCCTTCGGTGATTGTCCTCTGTCTGTTAGACAGTGAAACTTGGCAGAGCAAATCCACTTCGATAATTGGCTCTAGAGAAACATCTGGTAATTCTGGTGTGTATACGTTGCTACTACCACAAAGCTTGTGGTGACAAACTGCTTGCAACATAATGGGTTTGGGCGAAACCATTGAGTAAAAATGCTGTGAATATTGTTCCTATGTTCTTTATGGAACGAATCAATATCTGGCACCCAGGAGAAGTCTTGCGTTGGTAGTCGAGTAAGTTCTTTCCTAATAGTTTCAGCTATAGGCTTGAAATGAGGGGTAAACAACTGCAAGCACTTGATTGCAATCCCAACTATGTCTGTACTCTCCGAAAGCTGTAGGATCGCACCAAAGAAAAAATCATCCTCCGGTGCATTATCATCTTTTGGATAAAGATCAGACTAGCCTCTATTCCATGCTCTGCAGATACTAAAGGGCGCCCATAGTAAAAACAAAGGGCATTGGTTTTCTCGAACGATTTTGTGTTGTAGTTTCTTGCCGGCAAGAAGGTGCCTGATAAGAGGGTCGAAGGGCATGTGGCGTGGTGTGCCACCAAGCTCTACGAATCTCGAAACTCGCTAGCACCATCTGCAAACCACTCAAATCTTGAACGATGGATCTGCTCGACTCGTTATTATTGCGGCTAAAGACGGAGGAAATAAATGACTTGGTAGCACGTGCAATCCGTTTAGGAAAGGAGGAGTTCCTTACCTCTGATCCATATCTTCTTCTTCTAGGATTTGCTGCTTGCATTTGCGCAGTGTGTCATCACACTCTTGAGCGAACGCTTCACTTCTTCCGCCAACGCATCAACGATGCGTCATTGATCCGCCACTTTCCGGATATCTCAAGTGCGGCTCCAACTTGATGTGTGCCATCTCCAGCCTCTCCAAGTTTTCATTTGCATTCAATTTCCCTCGTACTTGTCAACCAGACCAGATACGATTTTGCTAACCGTCTCTGGACAACTGCGGAACTGACAATCTCTGCCATTAGCCTTCAATAATTTGTAGCATCCCTCCTGCTCAGGAAATGTATAATATATATCAGTGTGCATGGTACACAAAATAGAAGAACGAATTCTTGGTCAAGTCCTGACCTTGTGAACTGAATTAGTAATAGGAAGGAACTTGGTACCACAAGCAAAGATTTAGCTTAGTAGCTGCAAGATTCTACCCCTAATTGAATAGCATGGAGCTATGGAAGTGGTGAACAACTATGCTGTATGCAGAGATATTTCAGAGGGGAACATACTGCAAGGTGTGATGAGAACTTGAAGAGGAAGAGGATGGATAGTGGACGTCCAGGACTTTAAGAGGATGAAAAGCTAAGCTAGCCATCGATATGGGTCTGGTACGTGTTTGGTTTGTCTCTTTCTCACATGACGACTAAAGGGAGTCTGGTTCCACACGATTACAGAAGCACTGATGTAGTGAAATGCGACTTTTCCATAGAACGCGTTCTTCCTTTTCCATAGAACACGACACGATTACACAGAAGCACTGATGTAGTGATGTGTCCAAACACCACGAAGATTTAGCTCAGTAGCTGCAAGATTCTACCCCTAATTGAATAGCATGGAGCTATGGAAGTGGTTAATAGTTATGCTGTATGCTAGTGGACGTCCAGGACTTTGAGAGGATGAAAAGGTAAGCTAGCCATCAATATGGAATGGGTTAAAGGGCTAAAGGGCTAAAGGGAGTGGAATGGGCTTGACAAAGAAGGGCAAGTTCACATGATAAACACTCACTAGTCCTCCTTGTCGCTAATTTTCCTTTGTGTTTTCTGTTTCAGATACGAAGACATAATTATTAGTCACCCGTGAAGAAGTCACAATAGCACTAGTTCGTGTTTGGTTTGTGTCAAATCAAACCTAACAAAGGGACCAAAACATACACTCGCCGCATCAATAAAGTGAGACTATGATTTGGTCTTGCACCAGTGATAAACAATTGACGAAGAGTTTAGAGAGTTGCAATTTTGGGACTTATTGTTTGTCTCAGCCGGTCTCACTAGCTTACAAGGGTAGTTAGACCGCTGGGAATGGACGGTCGGACCGCCATGCATGGCCGGTAGAATCCGATACCGTCTGCGCTAGCTACGTCCCAGAATTGAGTTCGAACTGAATCTCAATTTGTTCCAATTAATAAAGCACTATGCGTGGTAACATCGCATCAAAACAAAAGGCCAACAGATGAGGTGTGACGGTAACATCCTAATTTTCGAGTTCTTTTGAGCATTTCAAAAATAAAAATAATCATTTGAATTTTCTTGAATTAGTTAGAGCTTAATTTGAATTTTTAGAAACTAAAACCATTTAATGTGAATAATCTAATCATCAATTAAACTCAAAACCTGTTTATTTGAGTTCATCTTGTTCGAGTATTTTTGGAATTTTCTTGGAATTTCCTAAATTCATTTGCGTTTTTTCTTTGAGCTCGATTCAATTTATTTCCTTTTGGAAAAAAAAATCCTAAATTCCTTCTTTTTTCTGGAAAATCTTCTCAAGTTGATTTGGTTCTGGCCCACCTCCCTTCGGCCCATTCCTTTCTTTTCCAGCCTAACCCATTGCCAAGCACTACTTTGGGCCATGTCGCAGATCCCACCACCGCCTTCGCCTTCGCCCAAGTCATCGACAGTGGGTCCCTCCTGTGAGTGTCGTGACGTCTCGTCCCCATCTTCGCTCCCGATTCAAAGTCATCACCGCTGTGTTGTAAGATCGAGGAAGCCCACTAGAGGGGGTGAATAGGCGGTTTTAAAAATCTTTTGGCTAAAATCGAGTTTTATACGGAATTGTAAATCAATTCGGTTTTGCATAATTAAAGCCTAAATCAACTAGTCTTTACTAAGTGCACCAACAATATAAGACTATTGATAACGATAGCAGTCATACAAAGACATGTAAGCAATTTAATACAAGGAATGTAAATTGCACAAAGTAAAGCAAAAGAAGAACAAACCACAAGGACACAATGATGTTTTACCGTGGTGTTCGGAGACTTGCCAGTCTCCCCTAATCCATGTTGAGGTAAGCCCAAACTATTTGGACTAGCTCCACGAATTAAGCCAAACACCTCTGAGGTAAGTCCAACCACTTGGACCGGCTCAAACACGAACCAACACCTCGATCCACTCGGGGTTGCTCTTCCTCCACTCTGGAGATGACGAGCACCAAACCACTCACAACCGCTTGGGTCTTCTCACAACCTTCTTTGAGAAGATCACCGGTGCAACTCCTTCAAACCGTCTAGGTGTCATCAAACACCAAGAATAACAAGTCGAAGACGCTCATTTGAACAAATCAAGTGTCTAAGCTCAAGTGGATACACAATCCACTACCTAATGCAACACATGCACTTAGGGTTTGCTCTCTAAGTTCGCTAAGTGCAACACATGCACATAAGAGTGTAAAGAGCTTGCTCTTTGCTCAAGAGAATGAATATGGCACCAGCAACCTCTCCCACAACCGGCCAAGATGGGTATTTATAACCCACACACAAAAACTAGCCGTTGGAAGAAAGATTCTGAAAAATTCAGCACGAGCGGTAGTACCGCCGTTCATCGGTCGGTACTACTGCACTTCCACCAACTGCACAGTAACGCTATATCAGACGTATCAAAACCTCTGAACTAGCCGTTGAATATGTGGCGCGGTACTACCGCCAAAGAATGTGTGGTAGTTCCACTCTCCAGTTGTTCCGTTCACATAGGGCGGTACTACCGCTTCCTTTAGAGGTCTAAAACTGGCCCTCTCTGGAGATAATGTACTGTTAACTAAAATTCGAAACTTTTGGTGTGCGGTAGTTCTACTCAGAATATGTGGTTGTACCGCGATACGGTAGTTTCGCCAAATGAACCCCGGTACTACCGCCTTCCAAGAGAGCAGAATATGCTCAAAAGGTGTCTCTCTGGAAAACACGTATCGCCAACTAAGGTTCGGTCCGACCGGGTTGCGGTAGTACCACACCAACTTCCCAGTCATACCTCTGTGCGGTAGTACCGCCAAGAGAACGTCGGTAAGCATAGTTGGATTTCGCTTCAACTCAATTTGCAAAACACATTTGCCAATTGATGCGCGATGCAAACAAGGCTTAAAAGCAAGATTCTCAACAAGTTGCAAACACATTTGCCAACTTTTAGAATCAACGCCACAAGGAATAAGGTACATGGACTTAAACCATTTGCAAAACACATTCGCAAACTAAAGTCACATACTACAAGGATTATGCATGAACCTCGACTGTTTGCAAAACACATTCGCAAATATTGACAACATGCTACCGAGAGCTAGAACAAGCACAACGAGCTATCAACACATGACAAACTCAAGCTATTAGTAAAGACCCCTCTTAATAGTACAACAAACCTATACTAGCAATCCGGTCTCCAAGCAAACACCAAAACCGGTAAAAGACTAGGAACACATCCTTAGCCCTAACTAGTCATACATTTGCCTTGCACATCCTCTTGAAGCTTGATGCATACATCTTCACTTCAAGTCCGGGTTCTTGACTTGAATATCATTAACGCATGATGATCTTCTTTACTTCGAGATCTTGTCTTGATGCTCATCAACACATGATGACACCCTTCATCCCGAATCTTGACTTGAATATCGTCAGCGCATGATGATCTTCTTCACATGCCCTCCATCAACACATGATGGGTCTTCTCTTAACTTGATGATCAACTCATGATCATCTCCTCTTCGAGATCTTGATATGCATCAACATATGATGCTTTTTCCTCACTTACTCTCCATCAACACATGATGGGTCTTCTCTTGACTTAATGATCAACTCATGATCATTTCCTCTTCGAGATCTTGATATACATCAACACATGATGCATTCTCTTCTTAAACCTTGACTTGATGACAATCAACTCATGATGTCATCCAAAGTCTTCATCATCATGGGACTCAACCTATTTCACCAACTCATGGAAAATGTTAGTCCCAAAACATGATTGCCATTAATTACCACAACATACCATTAAGTCACAATGGTGGGTCATGATACTCTAATATTTCCCTCTTTGGTAATTGATGACAACGATCACAATTGCAAATATTTGAATGTAAGGACATATGAGTATATATGAACTACACAAGTTTTGTATGCTCATTTGATATGTTTTAAAGTAAATATCCTTAATATATGTGGATAAATAAATATTGATCAATACTAATGAAACCACAAAACATAGAGTGAACTCCCCCTAAATATGTGCATACACGAATGTGTAATAAAAACATATGCACATGTTCAAGTTAGACTTTTAGTGGAGTTCAATCTATATTTTGGATCCGAGGATTGCAACAAGATATAGGAATATGATATCAAATGCATACCTCTATGATTTTCACTTTTTTATCCAACTGAGACTAAACAATAGGTTTAACAATAGAAGTGTTAATCTCACATATAGATTTATCATTATTCACTAAAATATCCCATTAACTTATAATGGCGGGTCTAGATTCTTCAATCTCCCCTTTTGGTGATTGATGACAAATCCTTTATCAATAACAACATTTTGATATAAGTCATCATAAGATAAGAATTTAAGCTATTGAACTACATCGATGCATGTCACTAAGCAATTAAAAGCTTCAAGCATTATGCATATGAGAATGGCAAGCTTATGCACATGATGCATATAGGAGGCTATGTGTATGAATGAGATGCTCCTCCTCAATACATGCATGAAATAAGGTGAAATCATCCAAATGTAGAAATATATTGATCATATAAATATTCTCCCTTTTGGCATTAAACACCAAAATCCAAAACAAATCTAAACCAACATAGAGTTTTTGTAAAACAATGAGCTTGGCAATTGAAATCATTTTATTTTGATCATTGAAATATTCTCCCCTTTTGAAGTAAGGTTTTGTTTTCAAGATATTTGAGGAAAACCAAAATAGGTCACAAACTCCCCTTTTATGGCCGAAAAGAGCAAAACAACTCGAAATGAGGCCATATTTGAGTTTAACTAAGGAAAAGATATTTGGAATGCATTAAAGGAAAATCACTTTTGAAATCTCCCCAATAAATATTTTTCATGAAGATACCATGCCCATTTTCACAAATTAGAAATTATGTTGAGCTAAAAATTTTCTTAAAACATTTGAAAATGTATGGAAACAAGCTCCGAAAAATCTAATATAAATCATAGAGCTGGTCCTTACAAATACACACAATTTTTATTTTGGGAGGCTCAACCAAATATCAACCATTTTGAAGATATGAAAATCACAAAGTTTCGAAAACCGAAAGTTTCGTGTTTTTCAGATTTTGACAATCCATCTAAGCTTCAAAAGACAATTTGAAAAACTGGTTTAAATGGTTCCAATAAATCTGACAAAATTTGTCATAGAATATAAACTATAGAGGATAAAAAGTCATAATTATATCTTTCTCAAATTATGAACCTATTTGGAGATACAAAAATCACAAATCAGCTCAAAACATGCAAAAGTATGAATTTTCAGCATGTTGATCAAAGAGATAAAAAGTCAAAAAATTTTCAAATCAAGTATAAATGCTTTGAAATTTTGCATAAATACACTTTATATTCCTAGAAATCTTTTCCAAATATAATTTAAAAAAAAGGAATCTCCATTCAAAAGATAAGGCAAAATACGCTTTGTAGGCACATAAAGAGAATGATTTTGCATTAAAGGTTCAAAATGCTAACCAATTTGAATTTTATGGAGTTTTTCACTTTCTTGGCTTTTTATGAGTTATAAATACTATGTTAAGCCAAGATACACAAATAAATCCGAATTGAATAGCAAAACTCACTGTATCTAAGAATATGTCATTTTGGATCAAAACTAGTTTTTCGGTGAACTTCAAATGAATATAACTGTTCAACGGTTGGTCTTTTGTAAAAACTTTGAACTAGAGAAATGTTTGAAATGACCAACCCTACGAGTTTGGTATTGACAAATTTTCAAAAACTAAATAGATTTTGATTTATGAAAATATGTCATTTAATTCAAAAACAAGATCATACATGATCCTTTTGAGGCCAAATTTGTTATTTTGTTTCTAAAATAGGAATTTTTACTTAAAAGAATTGAAAAATATTTAAAATATATATATTTAAGTACTTTTATCTATTTTTTCACAAATTTGAGCCTTTTAAGCAAAATGTTTGATTTTGACCAAAGAGGTTCATTGAAAAGGCTAAACTTGCATATCATTTACAATCTCACTCCAAAATACCAAATGAAGCAAATGAGAATAAAAAACATGCATTCACAAGATCCATAAATCATTTTGGGAAATTAGGTAAAATAAATTTCCTAATATTAATACTTTACCGCTTTTAAGTAAGCCCAAAAATTTAATTGGTTTTTCACAAAGAAAACCCCCTTACAGAAAGGTTCTTCTTGAAAATTCTTTTTTCTCCTTTGACGCACAAATGATTCTTTTCCATCTTGTCATCTTCTCCTTTGTCATTTCTCCCCTTAAGCTTTCTCTCCTCTTTGTCATCAAGCATTGAAAACTTAGACATCAAATATTTCTTCTTTTCTCTATAATAGATGCTTTTAATCTTTTGTGGTCCTTTTGTCTTTTCCATGAAGAGCATACACCACTTTGACATTTATACCACTTATGATGACATTTGATATCACTTGTGAGATTAATTAATACCAAGAATAATTGATTCCATTTGTAGAAACTTGATATCATTTGTATGCACAACTAATATCCCTTGTAAACACAAAGTTGATTTGGGCACTTTATCTTCTCTTCAAGGATTGAAATCCACTTGTGAACACCAATTTTAGATTCCACTTGGATAATGAAGGTATCATATGTAGTTCACTTGTAAGCCACTTGATACTACTTAAGAGATCTTCAATAATTATCACTTGAGATTAGGCAATCATTTGGAAGTGACCAAATCCAGGAGATACTTGGTTCACCGTGAACCGAGTCGATACCAAGCCCACCCCACCTGCCAGTTCCTGTTCCCGTAGACCTGGTTTGCCGTGGACCGTTAGCCTTCCCCCTGGACTTGGTATATGAATCATAGGCCCACATGTCAACGATCCAATTTATTTTCCTTTAGAAAATTAATTCCAGTCAAAAATCAATTCTCTTGCTAATGCAATAATCTGGAATTTCCTTTAGAAAGAAAATTCCAAAAATCTCAAAATAGTGTTTTTCTCTCGGTTTTTTGAATTAAATCTTTCGAAAGTCTGTTTCCTTCGATCGAACTCCGATTCAACCGTTGAAGTTTCTAAATTCATCTAAAATCGAGCTCTTTCTTCAAGTGTTGATTTTGCTAATTTTGGCTTTATTTGTGTCTCGTTCGTTTTGTCTCTCGTTTAGACAATGATTTCCAAGGAGCAAGATCGGAGTAGGATTTGAAGACCAAAGTGTGACAACCGAGCAAGGCCGAGGCAAGTCGTAATCCTTTAATCATATTGAACCTATGTTTTCAAAAGTATATTGTTTTATATCAAATTGCATGCTACTTTTATATCAACTGTTTCTGGGAGTAGTTAATTAATTACCTACTTGTCATTATACCATCTTGATTATCTTGAATGTCATGTATCCTTTATCACCATAGGATGATCATTATTAGTTGGTCATATTTATACTACCAACATGGGTTATCGTAAATAAGCTTAGTCATGCTTAGCTATACGATGGACTCATCTTCACATGATCAATGATGTTAAATTGACTTAATGAGATATGGAATTGTGGTGCGATGCCACTGTTGTAAAAGTTGTGGTGCGATGGAACTGTTGTAAAAGTGGTGTAACACTCCAGCCCAACATGAGCCTGGAATGCTACTAAAATAACAAGATAACAAATTAAATTTGTGGGGACCCCGAGATCGGATCCGTGTCAAGCTAAGTAATTACACTGAAAGAGCACAATACTTAACATGAAACGAAAACGATTCCGAGTACCCAGATAGGTGTCTCATGTTAGCTCCCAAGGATCAGTGACTAACATGCCCATATCCAAACACAACATTGTATTCACATCCATACACAATATACAAGAATAAATGGAAACGTAAATACAACATCATTGAATAGAAACATAATGTACAAGTTTGCATAAGAGGGCCAATCGGACAAAAGTAATTATCAAATAATAAATCGCAGCGGAAGACAAACTTAAAATAAAAAGGGAATAACCAAGTTGGCATGCCCACAATCCCACAAGCAACCAACTAGGATTAAAGTCGTAGCGTCTGAAGTACTTTACCCAATTTGAATGACTTCTCACCTGAGCAAATGGATAATTTTTAAGTACAAAGTTGTACTCGTGAGACTTTTCAAGAAAAATAAGGATGCATGTAAGTATCAAAGGAAGGCTACTACACTGGTCAATTTTCAGCATAAAACAAGTTTTGCAATTAGATAAACAGTATAGATTCAAATTGCCATTTTTAAAACATTTATAAAACATTGTATAACAGTAAGCAATGATCATCAACAGTATAATCTCCAAATATAATCAACACACGAACATCCCATTCGTGACACAATTCATTCCATAACAAAATTAACAAGCGAACATCCCGTTCGAGATAACATTTCAGATCTAAACAAACTAACATAAAGACATAACATTTTTAACCATAACCCAAACCAAAGTTCCCATAAGCTAACTGTGCATGCTTTCCCACAAGTGATATCTATAACCGGGGACACGGCTATTCGAATAGATTTATTTAAACTCTGCAGAGGTGTACAGCTTTACCCACACGATATGAATACCTTGTAATGTCGCCATGCACTCTTGCATAGGAGTGTGACTAAGATATCATAACAAGGCCATTACAATGCCATGTCCTAACTATCAAACCACCCAGGGACGGTCCCATGGCGATCGTCGATTCGCCTAGAACCACGGGGAACCCGTTGTGTAAGTAAGTCCCTTGCATGCTTTCACGGCAAGCGCAAAAAGACCCTTAAGGGCAAGAAAAGAAAAGTGTAACATGCCCCACCGATTGACAAGAGAGCCATTAAAACCAAACAAAAACAATTGCCAATCTGATTGTGTTTTGATAGCTAATACACAACAAATTATTAAGCCAAGCCTTCGCCATTATCCCGACATGTGGTTGTACGTAAGACTTGGTTTATCACACCACAGACCAGTCCTCAAATACCCGGATGGGGCTACGCGAATCCGGGACCACCCCTTCATCACCCTATCACCCGTCCAAGTCCAACACACAACAACAACCTATCAACAAATTCATAATATTCAGATACGAAGATCTGGACATTTTTCTCAAATTCAACATAATCAAATCCATATAATCCTCAAATTTTATTAAGATTCAATTCGATCCATCGGCCGATGGACTAGCTCCATCAACCGTTATCGACTACAACTACAAGCATGACTAAGCATCGTTCTACAAATTAGCAAACACTCCCATATAACATATATCCTTAATAATACAAGGTAAAAAGGGTAATCAATATTCAAAGGAGGGCCAATGTAGCAAGTAGGAATTTAACTACTTCTACCCATAAACATACTTTTCAAAATAGCATGCAATGACGAGATTAAAAACCATACAAAATATTTTAAAATCAGTAGGAGCAATATGTTCAAGAGGAGGGTGCTCGCACCTTTGCTTGCACCACTTGTTCAATCTCAGATTACACTCATGTATACGTTTGTATCGTCGAGATATCTATCGAAAGAACGATATTGCAATTAACACCAAATAAGCCGAAAATTCAAAATACTAAAAAATGCATGAAATTTATACAGTAAGTATATTATGATTTTATATGAATTTAGGTGAAAGAATTATTCCATTTGGATTTACTATGTGAAAGTTATGATGGTTTGAATCTCAGTTCCCAATATGTCTTAATTCATGTAATTTAATTGTTTGGCCAAAATTTGTAGAGTAGTGGTGAGGAAAGTATTACATAGATAATTAGAGAATAATATTATAAGACCAAAATAACTGAGTTTATCTCAGTTGGAGTTTTATGAATTAGTTATACATTTTTAAAGTTATCACCTTTTATATTGTAAAAGTAATAGAGTTATGGATTATTTTCCAAAACTACCTTCTCTTACTATGAGACATGTTTGAAACCTATTTTAAAATAAATTTTACTTAAAATAAAAATTACCAAAAACTGGTTTCATCCATTTTGGAGTTAAGATGAAATAGTTATGAATTTTTAAAGTTAAAGGCATTTTCTAGGGTATAAATAAATAGGTTTTGGATCAATCTCCAATAACTATATTTTCTGCGACAGATAAAAGGTTGGACCCTATTTTAAAATAAAATTTATGTAAAACTAAAAATAACAAAATTGGTTTCACTTGCTTTTTGGAGCTAAAATGAAATAGTTATACATTTTTGAAGTTAAATGTATTTTCAGTGTATAAATTAATGTATTCCGAATTTTACAAATGCATTTAATCTAGCCAAAGTCACTGCCGGGTGGGGTCCAGTGCACAATACTAATTTTTATTTTTTAATTGATATTCGGTTAGAACCGACAGGTGGGACCTACTTGTCATAGGCTTGGTCTTGTGAACCTAATCCACGATCTACGCACACAGCCCACTTAAGGTTTTCGGGCCCACTTGTCGGCCACTCACAGAGAAACTCAGGCGTTAACACACATGGTTTTCTGTTTACGGCCCCACATGTAATAGAGACACCAATCTTTTAAGACATCTATTTAATGGCCTAAGCAATGATTAGCACTAAGTTAAATGAGATTTGGCTAATCCCGAGCTACAGGGACGGTCGGCCGTTCCGACAACAGGGCAGGTACGACCGCGACATCGCCCCGACGTCCCGCCTGCGATCCCGCCATGGCGGCGCTAGATAAAGGCAAGACTGAGTTCCTAATACCATTGCGCACCTAATGGTGGTGGTTGGAGTAGTTGTAGTGGCCTGTGCCGGTGGCTAGCCGACGGCGAGCGGTGGCGACTATACGGCAAAAGTGGCAACAACACCTCGGGGGGTATTTGAGCAAACCAAACAAGGCTAAAGCTACTAGAGGGTTCCTTAAGGCTTACCCAAGTTGTAGAGGGGCCGGAAGAGCTCTGAGATGGCTTGTCGTCGTCAATGGCCGCGGCGGCGAGGAGTCCAACGAGGAGGATGCAATCTGTGCAAGGAGAAGGACAATGAGGGGCCAAGGAAGCTTAAGTGAGGTCCAAGGAGGGTGTGAACAAGAGCAATTGGGTAATGCCTTACCGAAACGTCGCTGGAGCAGAAAATAGGCTCTCACGGCCGTGAAGGAGAAGAACCAAAATTCTTGAGCTCCTGTGTAGCATCCGACAAATTGATTGAGGGGAAAGGTCACTCGTGACCTAGGACACAAGGTGACACACTAAACCGAGAAAGAAACTCACCGGAGATGGGAAATGGAGTGGGGGTGGCATTCGGTGCACGCTCTAGAGCTTCTGGGAGCACAAGAATCGTCCAAGCACTACAAAAGAATCGAGAGCTCACATAAGCCAAAAATGGAAACAGCAAGTAAAGAGAAAGCTCTAGGATGCCAAGGCTTCGAGCTTACCCGAGAGGAACGCTCACATGAGCTTCCTCCTCTTCCTCGGCCGGGAAGAGAAGTGAGCATGAAAGGAGGGGAAGAGCGGGCTTTAAGCCTGGGCGAAGACGGAGATGGAGGCGGCGTTAAGAGGAGGTGCTCTAGGACTGGTCGAGAAGGGCGGTGGGGCAACGGCGTCGTTGGCGCAAATGGGGGAGCGGCAGAGCGCGGCGGCCCCGTGGCGTTCAAGCCCTGACCGAGCCGGCGAGAGGTTAGGGAAGGGGCTGACAACGCGGGCCCGGTGTGTCAGCGGCAGGAGGAAAAGGTGGCTCGGCCTGTTTCATCCGGACCGCACGATCTAAAATGGGCGGCCAAGATTTCATGAAAAGATCGGACTGTCCGAACGGAAAGCGATCTAGGCCGGCTGAATTCGATCGGACGGCTCGCCCTAAATGCAGTTAGTTGAGCCAGCCGAATCAAGTGGCTCGGTCGGTCTGAGTCGAAGCAGTGAAAGGCTCGAGCCCTTTGAGCGATCTTGAGCCCGAGTTGATTGAGTTTGACCAAAAACAAAAGCATTTGACCGAGGCTTTAAAAATAGAAATAAAATTCTAAAAATCATGAAAATTTTTAGAGAGGTTCCTGGGACATCCTAGTGTTCATAAAAATTATTAAACATTACTTTTCATGAATTATTTGCTTAGTTTAAATTCAAACTTGGAATAGGTTATTGATTTGAGTTTGAATTTTCTTTGGGACAAATTAAGTTCCAAAAATTTTGGAAAAATTATATTAAATCATGATCAATATTCTAGTATTTGAATAAATTATTTCCAAAGGATAATCATAAGTTTTTGTTCTTGATTTCTTTTGGAGCTTAGATTTAAGTTGTATGTTTAAACTTGTTTTGTGATTTTCCAAGTGCAATAATGTAACACCCTGGCCATTCGGAAGCCAAAATGCTACCTAAAGGACTAACATACAACAATACTACGGAATAACTTTAACAATAACTCATCAACTAACATATAAGGATTAACATCTTTTAAAACCTAAGCAGGAATTAAAACTGAATCCAACAACAGTTCACAAATTCCAATTATTTAAGTCTACTGAATCCACTAAGATAAACATACCAAACGAATGATCATGGAACATAAGCAGTTAATTAAACAACCTTAACGTAGAAAAAGATGTCAACCAACATCAAACTCCATTATATTACTGTCCATCACTTAACGAATGAAAGATGAATCAAGTTCTATTATTGAAACCGGTGTAAGGTGAAATGAATGAGTAGTGTGTGTCTACTCCTCCCAAGAGAATCATCACCAACGATCACCTAAAATAAATAAACAAAGCAAGAATGAGTCTGAGACTCAGCAAGTACATGAATAGCTGGACATACCACAAATATGAAAAAGACAACTTCATTAAATAATTTGAGCATTACCTTGAATGAATACATGAATGCATGGAATGAATGGAATTAATGAAAAGAATGGATCTGCACACATGCTTATACTGCAGATAGCTAGTGACACACCTGTCGGTGTTCACCTAAGCCTGCATTTAACAAAATACGGGACCTAAGTCCCGTATGAAGAACGTTCATCTGGTGTCCAAATCTGCCCACATTGGAATGGTGGGTCTTACGTGCCCATACTGGAATTGATGGGTCTTATAATCCACTCCCGTGGAAGGCACATGAAACATGATGCATGAACTGAAGTATGAATTATGAAAGACATCATATGTATACCCATGGTATAAAACATAAGAAAGGGACATAAACTTGAATATTCTCATGGATCTTAGGAAAACACAATACAAACATTAAGCATGCATCATTCACCAAACATAGGAACATCAAAGTACTTGCCTTAACCGTGAGACGAAAAGATGACGACAGAACAGCTTTCAACCCTGGTGCTCACCAACACCTGGCAACCGTAAAGTATACTAAGTATACTAAACAAGAGTGCTCAACAAAGCAATAGAACATAACGAGAGCGATCGCTCTCGGACCTAACACAAAAACTAGCAATTTCACCCCTGACTCTAATCTGTCCAATCTGTCGGTTCTCAAAGAAAAATCCATAACTTTTGAGTCCCAGCCCCAAAAGTTATGAATCCAAGTTTCTCGGACTTTACACGAGCTTAGCTACAACTTCCCAGGTGATCGACAGAACAAATTACCCCATCTAAGCCCTTGATTTTAACACCGAAGACCATTCTGTCATCTTCGGTACTTTCAACTTGTGAAATTCATAACTTCCATTTGGTACAACCAAAATCAATGACCTAAACCTTTCTGGAAACTACAAGGAACTAGCTTCCTGAATAAAATTATTTCAATAATTCCCAAGGTGCAAGAAAAGTCGCTAACAAGTTAATCTTTCTCTACTGTCCACAACAGAGAGACAGATTACAATAAGAACTTCAAAAATTCATATCTTTCGTTATACAGCTCCAAATTGGATGTTCTTTAATGATCTGGAAATATAAGACCAAGGCCTACAAATTTCATAATATGGAGAAGTCCTGATTCGGAACTTAAAAATAATCAATCTACTAATTAAAATGACTGCTGAAACATAGCTAAGATTCTGGACAGCGGTAAAGAACAGATCATAACTTTTGATCTACAACTCCGATTAGGGCGTTCTTTAACATTATGGAAAGGTTATAAAAATTTCTACAATAACCTAGTTGGGTGAAAACCCTGAATATTCCATTATCATAATCATATTTTATGAGACAACCTGATAGATCAATCGCGTCAGAATTCTGGATAGTAGAAACTAAAACTATCATAACTTTTGATCCGTACGTCGGAATCAGGTGTTCTTGGCGGCCACGAAAAGCTAAGAATATTATATAAATATCTCTAGGAGATGAAAACCTCCAATTCGGCCTCTAAGAACTCGAAACTGCCCATACAACCTACTGGACAGAATTGAATCTTTAACAGACAGAGTTCGATCCAATCAATTCTAATTGAATTCACATCTACGACTAATCAAACAACGAAAACGACATTCGTTACCCTTGGAGACACGCGTGCCGCTGATTCCCCGCTAGATGCTCCTCTCCTCTTCTTCTCCTCTCTCCTCCACCTTTCTCCTTGGCCGACAGCAATGGGAGAGCACCACCAAGAGGGGGCAACGGAGTGCAACGAGGAGGGTGTGCACTGTAGCAGTACTGTAGCGGCGGCGGGAGCACTGTAGCAGTACGTGCTACAGTGTGGCTAGGGTTTCTCCCTCCTTTTAATAGTGGCCGGCCCCTCATGGGCCTCTCGGCCAAAGCACAAGCCCAAAGTTGCCAAAAAATTACAGATTTTCCCTCCTCTAAAGTCTAATTTCTTTTCACTGCTTTTTCATTAGACTAAGTTGGAGTATTACAGAAAAACCATTTTTTTTTGTTTACTCTCCTTCCTTAAAAACATTCGGGGTATTATAAATAAATGTTGCAAACATTTTAAAAAAGTCATGCATGCTAATAAGATGCATACTAATTATCATTAACTAACTTGGGGATGTTACAAAATTCTAAGACTTTACACTAAATTTCGACAGAACCTCCTTTGTACAGTTAAGCATACAAGAGGTCCTAACAAAATTCAATAACATATTCAAAATATTTCAACCATCCAACTTAATTCATAATCATAAAAACTTCCATGATACGCTAATCAACTCTATTACAAAGCATAAAGACATAACCAATAAAAATCATCTTAGCAGTTTGCACAATTATTAATTCATAGTCCAAAATTAATCATTCATAAGTGGTTCATGATAATGTGCAACAGATCTTATTACTAGCCCTTCTCATGCATGACGTCCGCATAAGAGGTACCTAAAAATATAAACAAACAGCAAGTGTGAGTCCATGACTCAGCAAAGTACAATTAATACAGTAATTCTATATACAACTTTGTCACAATCAATCAATCACAATACCTCATATCAAATCAGCTCATATGCGTATGCAATGCAAATGCCACAAATGCACCTTTTATTTTCTCTTTGCATTTACCGGTAATGCAGAGTATGCATCCGTTGATGCATACCCATGCATGTGCCTTCTAGCACAGGGACCATAAGCCCACACTCTACAAGTGTGGGGGACCTCAAGCCCGTCTAATAGATGGCGGGGACCTCAAAATCAATACTTGGCCACCACGTGGCCAAGTCTCAAGGATAATGACATGATGCATATGAGTCTATTCATTCCAACATAAGCATGTAATGACCAACAATGACATTCATAAGTAAAGAACATAATCATAAAACAAGCATTCATGAACAATCACTTTAATTGTTCTACCACTAATTGTACTTGCCTCAACCGTGTGAAGCTTGATGACGTGAAGAGGGCGCTGCCTCCAGAATCAAACCACCACCTGAATATTTTTAACAACCACACTAAGAGAACATTTCTGGACAAGACATTGCTAGAAACAAATATATGACTAACTACGCTCCCTAGCGCAACCCAAAACACCAACTCCCATGAACCTTGATCTGTCCCAAAATAGAACAGTCTTCTTCTAAAATTCATAACTTTTCATATATTTACCCAAAAATGGTGTTCTTTGATTATCTGAAAATCTTATTAAATTACCCACATAAAACTAGTTGGTGAGATCCACATATTCTGTCATCCTATATCTCTACCAAACAGATTACTAAAACTACTAAATCCCGTCAAAGGTTCTGGACAGCGAGACTAAAACTCACGTAACATTCAGTACAAACATCCAAAAAATTACGTTCTCTAGCTTTCTAGAAGCCTTATTAAATAACCTACAACTTCAATGTTGGTGAGATCCTCTAAATAATTCGTTAGCTAATTTCTAATAACCAGTTAATACTCGCTGCCAGAATTCTGACAGAGCCTCTGAACAGCGACGTTGCAAAAATCATAACTTACGATCCACTTGTCCAAATGACCTGATCCAAGATCCTATGGAAAGATAATGACGCTACCACAATTCTCTAGGAGATGGCCAGACCAGAATTCGCAGTTAACAACTCTAAAATAGCTGGGCACTACAGACTGCCAGAAATTGATCTAATAACGACATTGCTAAAACGGAGACTACACGACTAATCGAACGGGATTGAGGGTTACCCTTGGAGAATCCGCTGAAGAACGCGAGAACCACCACGTGATTCCTCTTCCTTCCTTCTCCCTTCTCCGCTTCCTTCTTCTTGGCGGCCAACACCAAAGGAGACCTTCCTTCTTCCTCCAATTGGCCGCAAAGAACGAAGGTCTTCTTCACCGCGAAGAGAGCTAATCTTTGGGTCGGAAGCCCACAGCCCAGGTTGTCCAAATTTTGCAAAAACCGCTGTCTAAACTTCTGTTAAATCCATTTTCTAATTGACTTTTCTCCCTAAATTATTTCTTCTCACTTAAATAAATTTGGGGTATGACAAGTGGTGTACCATGGCAGGGATTGTCATTTGTTTTGGTTAAACAAAATGGTTTCATGCTTAGGCGAGTGATCGTGCAGTAAAGGGGGTGGGTGTCGTTCGCACATTGGGATAAGGTAGTCTAGACTGAGTGAATGTTAAGGTCTTAATCTTGTGCGCCATTAAACGGGGTCATATCGTACAACCACATGTCCAGTATGGGATGGACCTGATTGATTAATTTGTAATGTCTTAGCTTTGGAACTACCAAGTGGTGGTGTGGGTTCCGGGGTGGATGTAGACTCCCATGGCGCAAGAGGGGGACATCTGGGTGTGATGCTATTCGGTGTTGAAACCTTAACGGACATGACTGGGTTAAGACAAAACATTGTAAAGGTCTTGTGGTAATCACTTAGTCGCACGCCTAAGGAAGCGTGTCATGGCTGGCATTATAAGTTGATTATCTCTTGTGGGTCAAGCTGTACAACCTCTGTAGAGTGTTAAAAACTGTTTGAACAGATGTGTCCCTGGTTATGGATAATGCCTGGGGATTTCTCACGAGGTATAGAGTTTTCATAAAAATGTGTGGATGTTGGAATGGTTGGAAGATGAATGGGGTGTTCACATGGTGGTCTGCTTGGGAAGTAAATGGGAGGTTCACTGGTTATTTCAATGCAAATGTTTACTTTATTTATATATCTTTTCAATTATATTTTACAATCTACTTACTGTATTTATTATCAACACTTGCTTTCTACAAAAGAACCATATGTCTATTTCTTTGTTCAAGTCTTGCATGATAACTCTTCACCTGGTTCTGATGATAACTAACTATCTTAAGCACTATACGTACATCTCTCTTGTTTCTTTTCTTTTGGATTAAAAAAAGTTAGTATAATCAGTATGCTGCTATGCACTTCATGATTCAAACTTCATCTGAACTGTGTACACCTGATAATAATGTTCGCTCCTCCAATTAGCCTTTTTTTTCTACCTCTCTTGATTAATTGGCATCCTATCATTTTCACATCCGATCGAATTGGGTAAAATTCATTTGATCCATTTGACTTAAAATACTATGCTACCACTGATGCGGATCCAACTAGCTTAACTAGCGGGATTGAGTTTTTGGCCTCATCTTTCACGGTATAGTAAAAGTACAAGAATACTCGACGGTGGTGTTGTAACACGATGTTTGTCGCAAGAATAACACTTCTTGTGGTAGTGTAGTAACACGACTTTCGATCGTAGTAGATACCAAGATAGATGGGTTCAAGATCAGGAACCGAAACCCTAGATAGTCTCTTGCCCCGCACACACGACAGCATGCGATTCAAGAAGAAAGAACCTGCGGTCAAGCGAATAAGAACTAGCACCACAGCTAGATCCGACACATATAGATGAATCTCTGATCGGAAATTCACAAGAACACACACCTCGTGGCCTCCAATCAAAGTGATTTTCTGAATTATTTAACTCAAAACAAACTAATCTCCCTTACAATGGCCACCGTTCTGCCCTTATATGGGCGTACTCACGCACACAACTCCTTAACAGGCTCTGTGGGCACGCGTTCACGTGTTTACATTGGACCCACTCGGACTCCTAGAAAGTAACACATCTATAGAACACACACCATTGGCTTGAGCATGCGTCGTTGGCCATCATGCACGAACGTGTATGTGTTGATCTTCCCTGCATGTGTGGCATCCCGATCGTATTGCTATGGTCTTCCCAACAACAAACAACAAACCTCCAATGACAACACATCACACTCTACTTGATCAACATAGTCACCGACTAAAAATGGTGCACGCACCTTGTGGGTGATTTTCAGCTTCCTGGAATTATTTAGCCACTCCACGTAGTGTTGTTGAGGATGCCTCCACATGGACAACCCCAAAGTATATACCAAATCATTGCTAATCACATTGGTAAAACTTCCACCATCGATGGTCAGCATGCACGCCTTGCCCTTGACCTCAAGACTTGGTTTTTGAAAAGACTCGGTACTGTCCCTTCTCCACCTTGTCGCCTTGCACTTTCTTGACTTGAATGTTTAGCCCACTCGTCGGTGCTTCTACTTCCTTTAGGTCGGGGGTAGGAAAGTTTTCACTACCCTCGGCCTTCGGTTTGCCCTTCAGCTTTGCCTCCTCACGATGAGCAAATTCACAATCATGCCGCTGTCGTTTTGCAAAATATCGCTCCGATGTGTAGGCGTCGATGAGCCACCATCCATGCCCCGAATAAAAGAAAACCTATCCACGGAAGAGGACCAATCTCGCTGCCATGCACGTCGTTCTGTCCACGGCCGTCCAAGCACCAATTGGCACACCTTCAAGTGCATCGGAAGAACATCACAAATAACCGCACCTTCTTGACCGCACAAAGAAAATTGAACCTTCACTTGTTGCGTGATCTTCACCCCTGTGTGTTGCCACCACAAAGTATACGGCTTCGAATGCGGTGTTGTGGTTAACCACCAAATTCTCACGAAACTCGGATATCCACCACCGTTGAACATGTGTACGAACCCATCTGACATCGGGTGTAGCACATGAAAAAATTCGGAGCCCTGGTCAGATCCCTCTCACAATCTTCCAAGCCACCACCGAGATACCCCATTGCAATATACTACTACCGTTGCACGTACCATGATGAACGGAGGCTCGATCTGATACCACCTGATGCGAATCGAACCTTGAGATGGGATTAAATCATGTAGGTTGCCCGATCTTTCGTTGTGGAACAGCGGCAAAAGTGCAGTAACACTCCTGTAGTCATATAGTAACACTTCGGCTGGCACACAGTAGCACTCACTCCGGTTGGCGTGCAGTATCACTACGGATTTCGTGTGGTAACATGACTTGGTATCATATCATACTCTTAATTATGTACACAATGGTTGGTTAATCCGATCGTTCATCCATGGTCAGTAGCTCACCTTTTGGGTGTCGTTTCTGACGGTTACCTTAACGTCCCATATTCTATCACATGATTGAAACATAGTTCGAAAAAGACCATGAAAGGAAGATTCACTACCAGAATCGTCGAAGTTCCCGAGTGCTATTAAGTTTCCCGAGTGTTTTGAATAATACACTCGGGAACTTCCCGAGTGCCGCATTAAACACTCGGGAAAGTCGAAAAACACTGAAATAAAACTTTCCCGAGTGTCCGACGGACACTGAAACTCTCGACGGAGCAACGGGAAAAATTATCTCCCGAGTGTCGACACTGGAGCTAAAAATCACTGTTCGCGCCATTTCCTCCCCCGCCTGCCTCCTGCTCCTCCTGCTCCCCATACCCCCCACCGCGTTGCGGCTCACCCTAATCCCAGCGCTTAGCTCCTCCCGTCCTCCGCCGCCTCCACCGCCCGGCCTGCGCCGCCTCCTCGCCCGGCTCCCTCCTCACGCCGCCCGCACCGCCGCCTCCTCGCCCCTCCTCGGCTCCTCCTCCGCCCGGCCCTTGCCGCCTCCTCGCCGCTCCCTCCTCCATGGCCGGCCAGTCCGCCTCCGGGCTCCCCTCCGCCGCCCGACTCTCCGCCTCGGCCTCGGCTCCGCCTCCTCCTCCGCCCGGCCGCCCGACCACGCCTCCCGGGCTCCCTCCTCCATGGCCGACCCCATTGTCCGCCTCCCAGCTCCCTCGGCTCCCTCCTCCCATGGGATTCAGATAGGTAAGTTAAAAATCGAACGTGCTATTTAGCAAATCCATTGAAATTTGTTGATGGGTTAGATGATGTAGTCATTCATATTATTACTCTAAAGGACCGATAGATAGCACAATTAAAATCTATCGACTTGTCCATCTCGCTCTCATCCGTGTCATCTCCACAAATATTTTTTGTGCCCATGCAAAATCCAATTCATTCGATTAGTAGCTACTAAATACTAACATAGGATTTCATTAGTTAACAATATTAACAAATAATTTTTTGCGTGTATGTGCTTACCGATCGTGGTTTAACTCCTCAAGTGATTGTGTGTGACGGTCTGCATCGCTCAATGAGGTCCCTCAAGCTACATCATCAATAGTTTAACAAATATGTTCATTAGTTATTTTAGTTAATTAGATGGCTTGCGATTGCTACATATGCTTAATTATGAGTAATGCTCGCTACTAATTCATGCAAAATTAAAGGACCTAATTGTTGACGAATCTCGATAGATTAATTTGTTGTGAGCATTTTCTTGATGCTATATTATGTGCATGTAACAATTTAGTTCAAGGCTTGATCTGTTGGAGCTACACCAATTTACAAGAATAATTTGCGTAAAGATATCGATAATTCTACAAAACACCTTTCAGATTTACTACAAAATTTTAGGAGCATGGTATACGAGTCCAAATTTCCTTTTGATTTTTGGGTTGTTCAACGATTAGAAGTAGCTACCATGCATATGCATGTATTTATCAACATCGATCGAATAATGAGTTTGAATGATTTAGTGGCGATTCATACATAACTTGATCCACGCATCAAGAAATCCTCAAAGGCTTAATGACACATGTTAAAAGAGTATATATCTCTTCAACAAACTGATTACAAATTTGAGGTGCCATATGAAATAAAAAAAAATCGGCACGATTCTTCTCGACATATTAAACGCACATATATCCGAGTTAAATGACCTATCAAATATTTTTGATGGTGAAATTTACCTAGCAAATTCATGAGAGCCAAGGAAATAAAGAGGACCTGGCTAGCTAGATATTTGGAAACTTAGGATCATGCAAATCTTGCTATGCTTTAGTAGTAACACCAATCTCAATAGCTCCCCAATTCGACATAAAAAACTCGGTACAAGGTTACAATAAATTAAAGAGCTAATACAGATCATGCTACAAGATATGACTTTGATGTCGATTTAATTTGACAATAAATTCTTTACTCTTTAGCAAAGAAATCAAGGAAACTACATGTATATACATTACAAAAGTTAAAATGAAGAAGGTAGGAGAGAATGTAAGACAAAAATAAAAATTATATGCTTAATATCATGCATGAGATGAACTATAAGTGAAACCGAAAAAATACATTATATGCAGATCAAATGAACATAAACTTGAGCAAAGAAAGCAAGGGGGGAACTACCAGGTAGTAATTAATTGTCTCTGCAAAACCTAAAACAAGGTAGAAAGAATCAAGAAGAAACTTAATTTCTTGGTGCTTGAAAAATTAACAAGAAACCGATCAATTAATCATGATGCATCCGCACACGAGAAGAACAATCGATAGACAAACAAGGCATACAGACCTGCAAGTAGGGCTGTAGTACTCTGGATGCATACAGAGAAGAATGATGTCTTGTCCTTCGGACCACGGAGGAGAACCTTCAAACTCTGACTCTATTTGTTATGTATATGTGTATATGGCCCATGTGTATAAGGCCCATGAGCTCTAGGGTTTTTACTGTATTATATGTACTGTATAAGGTCCATAAGATTAAGTATGTCCAACAGTACTTACATCTACACTTCACTTCAATAAAAAATTTTGTTTTGTCTAAATTTCGATGCTTAAGTGCCGATTCTGTCCTAATATAGCTCATGCTACTTGCCTACAAAGGATGCCGCTTGCCTCGCCTCACGCTTGCCACCACATGACATTACAGTGCAGCCATCTTCCCACCATAGCTCCTCGACTCCTCGGCTCCACTAGGATGGCCGAGGATCGAAGTTGGATGTACACTGGGCGAGAGCGATGGGTAATCGCATCCAAGAATGGATGGAAAAGTCGATGATTTTGTGGATCGAGCATTTGCTAGGAGTAATGGACGGGTGTGTTGTGCCCTTGTTCTCGTTGTTCAACACACGCCACAAATGAGGGCTACAATGATCGCACACACTGCAAGTACGGATTTAGGGCGAGTGCTATACCGTGTGGGTGTATCACGGCGAGTCATAACATAGCAGATCAGATGTGCTAAGGGAAGAAACGGACGATGGCGGCCACAATGAGAGTAGGATAGAAGACATGCTAGATGATGTGCGTCATGCATATGGGCCACCTGCTGAGGAAGAACCGAGCTCGCAACAAGGGCTTTTTTGATATGTTGTTCGCAGCGAAGTCAACCACTTCATGGGCACACACAGTGTCCCAACTAGATGCCATCACACGACTACTTGTCATCAAGTCTCGCTTAGCACAAGCATTGCTTGCTTTGATGCATTCTTTAGCGTGTTTAGCACTCTTCTCCCAGATGGTCACAAACTGCCCGCTAACTTGTATGAGGCCAAGAAATTGATAAGCGCACTAAATATGCCATATGAGAAGATAGATGTTTGTCCAAATCATTGCATGCTATTTAGGAATGAGAATGTGGACAAAGATCATTGTGATAAGTGTGGTGAGTCTAGGTTTGTTGAGGTTGACTCCGGTGATGGTCAAGAGGCAGCTTCCTATTGGCAGAAAAATACTTCGCTATCTACCATTTGTGCCATTTAATGCAACGGTTATACATGTCCGAGGTTTCGCCAAACAAATGGTATGGCACAAGTATGGTCGCTCGGTACCATAATGACAAGATGGTCCACCCATCTGATGGTGAAGCATGGAAGCAATTTGATCGAGACTATGTAGAGTTTGCCGCGGAGCCTCGGAACGTTCGAATTGCAATTGCAACTGATGGGTTTAACCCATTTGGTATGGGGGCTGCGCCATCACAATTGTTATTCGTGTTTGTCATTCCCTTAACCTTCCACCCGGCGCTTGCATGCGTATAAAGACATATTCCTTTCGTTGATAATCCTCGGTCCGAATACCCAAGGAAGAATATGAGTGTATTCATAGAGCGGTGGTGGATGAATTGTTACATGCTTGGGAACAAGGCATAGTGACATATGATCGGGCATTGAAACAGAACTTCACTATGCGGTCGCGCATCACACATCCATGCATGACTTCCTGCGACGGATATTTTGTGGGTGGTCTGTACATGGGAAGATGCCATGCCCAATCAGGGAGACGCTATGGGTTGGCTAAAGCATGGTCGCAAGCACTCCTTCTTCGATTGTCATCGTCAATTCCTTCCAATTGACCACGAATTCGAAGTGACACAACCGGATTTAGGGCCAATATTGCTGTCCGCAAGTGGACCACCACGCCGTCTGGCGGTGAGGAGGTTCGTACGACTAGATGCTTTGAAGCCTCTTGATGATGGTGATGGGTTCGAGAAATATGGTGAGGAGCACAATTGGACTCACATTCCAAGTTTGTGGCGGCCGCCATACTTTCATAAGCTCATTCTTCCCCATAACATAGATGTAATGCATAATGAGAAGAATGTTGCAAAGGCCATATTTAGCATATTCTTTGACATTCCGCATAAGACGAAGGACAATGTGAAGGCTCGCTTGATCAGAGGAGCTTTGCAATGTGCCCTCACCGAATATGATCCATAAGCCGCCCATGGCAAGTGGGAGAAGCCAAGAGCTAGTTATTGCCTAACTAGGGTTCCGAGGAAGGAGATTTTGGAATGGTTTGAGACCCTAAAGTTTCTCGATGGGTATGCAAAGAAATCTGAGAAGAGGAGTGAATTTAGCTACCATGCGCATCAATGGCCTAAAGAGCCATGACTACCACATATTCATGGAACGCCTTTTGCTCGTGATGATCCGTGGCTACGCCCCGAGTGTGTTTGGCAAGTGATGGCGGAGTTGAGCTTCTTTTATCGACGACTATGTGCGAAAGAGATAGATCCCATGGTAATATCAACTATGGAGCGTGAAGTGCCTCGTGTTGCTTTGCAAGTTGGAAAAGATCTTTCCACCGCTTCTTCAATCCAATGCAACATTTGATTCTCCATCTTCCCTATGAAGCTAGGATGGGGGACCATTGCAAAACCGTGGATGTATCCAATTGAGAGGAGCAAAAGGAACTACGGGCAAAGCAAAAAATCGATCACGTGTTGAAGCATCCATAGCGGAGGCGCATATAATTGAGGAAATTTCCCATTTCACATCAATATACTTTGTCGATAATGTTCGTGACGGTGCACAATCAAACCTCACGATACAATATTGGCATCCTCAAAATAATTGTTAACTTAGCCTCTTCACGGAAGAGGTGACACTTCAGCGGTGGTACTCCCAAAGTTTTATCGCGGGATGAGTGGTTGATTGTGATGTTATATGTCTTTACCAACCTCTCCAAGTGGATGATTACATTAGGTATGCAACAATTATTTTTTCCCAATAATTGATGTATGAGTGTTTTAATCTACTTGTCTTGTTGCCTATAGGGAATTTGTTAGAGCGAGTGGAAGCAACGCCGAGACCCATCCGAAAAACAAGTTGCGACCCTTCTTAGGAAGGGTCTTTGGGAATTGTAAACCTAATTTCCGACTTGGTTCTATCGTAAAGTAACTTCTATTAGCTACTCCCCTTGCACATAACATTTACTAAGTAAAGAGGAACTAATACATGAAACCTATTCTATTTATGTTTGTAGAGTTTCAAGGACAAGTCTATGAGTAGTGAATTGAAGCAAGTTGCTCAAGGATGCCACACTCGGTGTCTTGTCCTATAGTACCTACGATGTGAATGGGTACCGCTCGAACATCGACACATGAGAGGAACGCCTAATGCAACAACAATTAACAAAGGAGTGGTGACTATAGGACAAGATGAGAGTGATACACTGTTGAATACTATGGAGTAATTGAAGAAATAATTGAACTATATTTCCATGGTAGCAAACCTCTCAAACTTATGTTATTCAAATGTCATTGGTTCCATCCGCTTAGGGAGTCGACGGGATACATCACTTGGGCTGGTTGAAGTTGCGCATCAATCAATCCTACAGTGCAATGACCCATTTATTGTGGCTCAACAAGCCACCCAAGTATACTACATCCCGCACTCCATGCAAAACTATGAGTAGTCTAGTGGATTGGTGGGTAGTACATAAGGTGCAACCATATGGTAAACTACCTACCCCTAGTGAGCAGGACTACAACATGGAGACCAACAATGGTGTTGACCTATTCTTTCAAGAAGATGGGCTACGAGGACTTTTGAAATAATAATTGGGGAAGAGGACGATCACATGGATGATATTCAAATCGATGCCGATGAGGTTGTAAACCAAGAGGACTTGGAACTACTTAATCGCTTAGACATTGATGGCACCACAGGGGATGAGGTTGAGTCAACACCTCATGATAGTGACGATGACTTTTGGAGGGCCCATCTCATGAGGATCCCATTGTAGATGACTACTTCTGAGCATGATCTTGTATGTCTTCCATTTATTTGCTGCATGTTTTTAATTTTTTGTATGAGCTTACTTGATTACGTTATATTATATTTTTCTATGAGCTTACTTGATTACGCTATATTAATTGATTTATTTTATTTCATTTCATTTCAGGACACCAAAATATGAGTGGCGTCGACGACGCAGCATACTCTAGTCGAGGCAGACGCTTGTTTCCCACTCGAGGAGGCAGAGGGGCAGCCGCGGCCACTCGACGAGGCAGAGGGGCAGCCACGGCCCCTCCAGGAGGCAGAGGGGCAGCCATGGCCCCTTCAGGAGGCAGTGGGGCAGCCACGGCCCCTCCAGGAGGCAGAGGGGCAGCCATGGCCCCTTCAGGAGGCAGTGGGGCAGCCACGGCCCTCTAGGAGGCGATGGGGCAGCCGTGGCCATCGGACGAGGTAGAGGGCAGCCACGGCCCCTCCAGAGGCAGGGGCAGCCGCGCCCCTCGGGCGGGGGTCTACCTCTAGTAGATCAGGCTCCTATGTACCCCGTAGCCCTCACGTGCTGATGATGTGGAGCGTGAGGCGGAGGGTGAGGAGGAAGAGCAGCACCTTGAGGCGGAGGGTGAGGAGGATGAGCACCATGAGGTACAAGAATATTGGATGCGAGGACCTGCGAACCTGCCACGACGACCAACCCGAGAGGAGGAGAAGATGTCATCGTTCTGTATGGCACACGTAAATCATGTTTACACTTTCACTAATTTAGCCCACTTACTTGCATGCCTAAAAAACTAATATGCGAGCAATGGCGAGAAGAAGGCGGGGTGACAAACGAGACTTCGAGCGGCATAATTGGCGTGTTGCTTCGATGGCACTTCCCGGCTTGGTCACATACTGAGGATAGCGGAGCCTGCATGGACATGGTGCCACCACAGGTCGCTGCAGATACCGCCACCACCAAGGAGAGGTTCCATTTGACAATTGCTTTGCAAATGGGTGGAGGAAAGTTTTGGGTAAGTGACTAAATATTCAAATCTGCTTTTGAAGAACTCAGAAGCCATTTGAGGACAAAGTCGATATTTTGTGTTTTTATGCAAACCTAACCTAGCTAATCTCACTTGTTTGGTACTAAAACTTCAAGTAGTCCGACATGTTTAATTTACCTCTTTTGGATGTTTAGTAGCCAAGTAATAAATGTCAACTAACTTAATCATCTTATTCTTTATCAATTCCTTTTCGCTTTCATCAACTAACTTAATCATCTTATTCTTTATCAATTCTTTATTCTTTGATTGTAGTGGTGGTTTCGATGGGTCGATTGACGGACAGAAGTCGATTCCAGCGAGTGCTTCATAATTGTGTTAAGAAGCTCATCCCACGATGTTCTACGGCACGATCCAAGCGGTGATCTGTTACCACACACAAGTGCTTCGACAACAGATTCATAGGGCCGACGCCGCCAAACGCATATCACTTTCGATGAGTACATGCAGTAACCAACCCAACAAACGATGTCCTTGATTACAATCAATTCTAGTTTATTCATATTTAACACTTGGTTAATGTAGGCAATACCTTGGTGGGCCCTAAAGTGTGAAGATGCATGGCAGTAGATTCTCCGAGACAGGTGGTGCAATGAACGATGGTTGCGTGCCTCTCGTCTTTGCTAGGGAGCGGCGATTGTTGATGGACGGACAAGACATCGTCAAGGCAGTCCTCCATGGCTCGTTACAAGAAGAACTGGTAGGTCAACATGTTCATATTGATTGTATGTTGCGATACATATTTATTGACCGCCGTGGTTTTTTGGTGTGCAGAAAAGAAAAGCAGAGGCCTGTCTCCGATATGGAGGCATATGTAGAAGCTAGGAGGGTGATCAGAGGGCACCTTGTGCGACCAAATACGACAGAGCACTTGGTACGATTTCGATCATTTTGTCCCTCGATGATTTTCGCCTCGATGATTTTGTCCAACAGTGCGCATATATCGATGTCGCTAAGGAGATTCATGGCCCGAGTACGACGTCATGAATTCGCCACTAGACGCGAAAGTGTCAGTGTACAAGGCTGGCAAGGGAAGAAACATGGTCGTTTTTTATGGGTGCCGGCTACATTAGCACACCGACCACCCTCTCCGAGGTCCGATCCAGGAGTGCTGCATCAACTGATGAAGTACACCTTCAAAGTCGGCAAAGAACCACCATCACATGTTTCCCGGCCTCGCTTTTCTCACTTGAGACGAGGTCATAAGAGGAAATTGAGGCTAGATAAATGTTAGAGCAAATGCTCATGCAAAGTTAGTTGGAGCGTGGTAGTACAATAACAAAGTAATATGCAATATATATATATATATATTCATACTTGGCTAATGTATGGCAATGTGCAAACAAATATGCAGGTACTCGGGACCGGGACTCGACTTAATGCCTCTCTGTCGGGGAACCACCGCCTCACTTATCTCGCTCCGGTTAGTAATCGCATCTCGATTATTATATTGTTAGTCTCTTATGAGTGCTTGATTCGTAATACATTGAAATGACATGCAATGTAATTATTGGTCGCCATCGCAAATTTCTTATAATGCGATTTCTTATGAAAATGCAGGAACAGCGGATTAGTTGCTTCGATCGCTAATCCTCAAGATGTCGGTGCACATGTTGAAGATCATTTGAATGCATCCATCGCCGAGAGGTCACCACCAGTGCTTGCTATTTTCATGATCTACTAAAAGGATACCAATATTAGAAAACATTCACAATCGTGTGATTGCTAAAAATGGATAAAATGGCTTCATATATAACTAATTCTCTATATCTATATCATAAATTCTTTTGAAATGTGTCAACATATAATAATTTGTATGTACACCTTTGTATGAATTTGATGATAAGTGCTTGAGACATAAATGTTGATCAAGAGTTCACAATGACAAAATTTTGAGAGTTGCGAAGAATGATCAATTAGGCCACAAGCTAGCCGCCCACACCCCGTGCATGCCCTTAACTCGATTTGCCATGTTATTAGGTTGCTCATCATGATTTAAAGGAATTTTTTGCTTTGTCAATAGTTTGGTTAATTATCTTTTCATGTATCAATTCCTAACTTTTGTTGTAACATGGCACTAATATTAAGTTTTGCTCTATCTGCGAGAACTTTGAAAATGATGCTCTTATGCACGGAAGATTGAAGCAGAAATTGCGTGCATGCAAATGGTTGTAGTGATACTTGTTATTTGGAACTGTCATATGTATAATAATGCCTTATGCTTACATTTTCGAACTTGATCTTGAATGTTGTGAGCTCGGGAACTGTTATGATGTCTTTTGTTCGATCTATACATTTATATATACATATATTGTGGAATGGATGGATGGATGGATTATTTGATTGTCAGGAATGGATGGATGGATGGATTGATTATTTGTTGTTGTGGAATGGATGGATTGATTATTTGACTGTTGTGGAATGGATGGATTGATTATTTGACTGTTGTGGAATGGATGGATTGATTATTTGATTGCTGTGGAATGGATTTTAAATGAATTTGTGAAAATTCGGGTGCAGCAGGTTTGTCGATTTCCCGAGTGCCTCATCGCTTTCCCGAGTGTTTGGCACTCGAAATAGACTAAAGTTTTCGAGTGCCAACACTGAAAGAAACAAACCTTTCCCGAGTGTCGACACTCGGGAAATTCAAACTCGGGAAAACGACAAAAAAGTTTCCCGAGTGTGTACACACTCGGGACAACTTGACCCGTGGCAATTTCCTGCGGATCCGTCGGAAGATTTCCCGAGTGTTTTTTCCGCCATGCACTCGGGAAAATTGCCACGTGTCAATTTTCCCTGGTTCGTCGGTCAAACGGTGGGAACATTCCCGAGTGTCGTTTGAGCGTATTCCGAGTGTTGACACTTTGTAATAGTTCCCTGCATACGCGGAGAAGCCGCTCAATAGCGGTTTTTCCCGAGTGTCGACGTGTCCCGAAAGTGTCTATGGATACACTCGGTAAATGTATATTTCGAGTGTAACACTCGGAAATCGTTTTATCCCGACTAATCTATCCCGAGTGCTTTTTCTCGAGGTGACACTCGGAAACATATTTCGAGTGTTTGGCCCCATTTCCGAAAGTGTTTTGGCACTCGAAATATCTGCTCTCGTAGTGATTGTAGTCCGTAAATTAGTGTGCTAGGTTTGCCGGTAGGCTTTATCATTCAACGACTATTCGTAAAGGCTTCATCACTTGTATGCGTGCGCGATAGCAATCAACCGTATGCATGACATTCGTGATTCTAAATTTCTCAACATAGATCGACTAGAAACCATATTGAAAAAGAAAAGGAAAGGAAAGGAAAAAAAAAAGAAATTGTTAAATAACGTAGTCATCGTAGGGAGACAATCGACTAATCACCAAACAATAGACAATCAACAGAGAGACAATAGATGGAAACACAATATGGAGTAACCTCTTTTATTCAGTGATCAATTTCTTTATGTGTACAGGGAGGTCCTATTTATAGACTAAAATCCAACATAGGTAGTTTCGGTATTATGCCCATCAACCCCTAATCTAGGGTTTGTTAACACCCTCCCTTGGGCGAATACCGTGTCATGTACATGTCTCATTAAAAACTCCTCCCAAAAACCCAGTGGGAAAAAAGGGATCGGGGAAAATGTACATTGCATCCGTAAGCTATATTGCATCGTTGCCTCATTAAAAACCTTTATGTAAGAAATCTTCAGGGAAAACTCACTAAGGGAAAAAGAATTCAACCTCTTTACCTTCTGGGTTCATCTTCAAGATTAAGGTAAAACTTCATAACTTTAAGTGGATTATGATTCAGGGTATTCCCCCTGATTCCTACAACTCTCCAAGCCGCTTCATTCCAATACCACGAACACATCATTGAAAAATGGACATAGGCAAAGACTTAGTGAATAAATCGGCCAGATTTCCACAAGATCTAGTTTGCAGGATCTTCACCTCATCGTTCTTCTGGAGTTCATGAGGATAGAAGAATTTAGGTGCAACATGCTTCGTGATATTACTTTAAACAACCTATTTGTATTTGTGCAACACAAGCAGTATTATCTTCATAAATAATTGTGGGGGTATTGATGGTGTTAATGCCATAATACTTCTGGATGTGGTTAGTCACACGTCTGAGCCAAACACATTCAAGTGAGGTTTCATATAGTGCTATAATCTTTGAGTGGTTGGTATAAATAGTTACCAATGTCTACTTAAATGATCGTACTTAAATGATCGCTAAGAGATGACTATACCAGCACAAAGTAATATAAATCCATTATGGGATTTTGCACTATAGAGATTTGACAGATAGTCAGCATATCTTTAGAATTTAGTAATGATCATCAGGATCTATGCATGATCTTTGCACTGTCGACCAACTGGATCTAAATTGTTAAGTGGTAAAACCTTCAAGGTGAATTTAATCAAGAATCATCGATCAACAACTTCTAGGCTTGACTAAGATTTTAAAATCTCAAGTATGATAATCAGTGTTTAGCATATGCTCCCCGAGGACAACTTCATTGAAGTCTTGTTGCTCTAATGTCTTTCATACATTTTTGAAAATGAACATAGGCAAGGATATTGTGATCAAATCAATTGATTACCACAATGCGTAGTCTTACCTACAAATATCCTATTACTCATATGGAGATTTAAGGATAGACAGATTCGGGAGTAACATGCTTAACTTATCAAATACCACTATTCATTGTGCAACACAAGTAGATTATCGTACGTGATATGGGGGTAATACTAGTTGCAAAGTCGTATGCCTTCCGGATATGATTTATCAAAACCTTTCAGGGTCTTAATATTTTGTAACTATCTCTAGGTGATTAAAGTTACAACGAATAGTCTGTTTTGTATAACTAGTTGTACCACTCTAGAGTAAAATATAACCAGCCTTAGTTTTGGCATTTAGGAGATTAATCGCCAATATCACCAATGTATGTCGTACCTTCATGGTACTAGAGGAAATCACCATTCCACTAACTTCTGATGGAAAATGCACTTTATAAATGCTTGTGTGGCGTGCTTCTGGTCTTTAGGTTCTTCATTTCATTATTTCGAGTTTTGATGGGTCCTTGTCCACTTCTAGGGATCATATAATCATTGGTGTGATTAAGAGATCAACTGGTAAGATGATTTTTCTTCAGGGAGATGTTCTCTCGCTCGGGAGATGCACTCTTTTTCAGGAGATACTCTTACTACAGGTAAGAGACTGTTTGGCATAAGTTTTATATATATTGTGATTTCATTTCCTTTATTACTAGGAATTTTAAGTCCTTCGAGGATCTCATCAAGGATTTTCAGAACCCATTGATTGCATATTTTGTTCATGCCATTTTCCAGAATTATTATGCAACGAAACATTATATCATTCATAATAGGAAAGTAACGGTCTCTGCAAGGACCTTTGAACCATAGCTTTCACCACTTCATTATATTCATAATGAACGATCAAGTCTGAACTACCTAGTTCCAAGACTTTTATTTAGCAATTATGGTTCAGACTCATATGCTTTCATTATGTGACCCGATATGAACGCTTCAACCGCTCGGCCATGGACTTTTGTTTCGGGTCCAAGTTCTCATAAGAGAAAATTTAGCAATTGTAAAGGCAAAGTGATTGTCGATAACTTTTCTCCCATATCCTCCTAATTGAGGGTATCTCAATGTTAACCAGATCTTTGTCTTTTCCCAAACAAAAGATTATTGGTCGTTCCGCATTCCCAGAATTGTAATATGTGCACATCAAATTGTTGAGGCTTTCATCTTCATGATGAATCTCTTCGTGAGGTATTTCACTTTTAATGTGAGTTCTCTTCAGGAGAGTTGAAGGAGTGATTAATAATTGTTTTAACTAGTGTAATTAGATCTTAGACCCGCATGCGACCCCATAGATTTTAGATCAAGAACCAACAAGTCAATTTTGCAGAGGTACATATACTATTCAACTCGGGGTATTCCACTCTTAGCGACGTATTTACTGCAATAAACACTGTGTTAACTCCTCCTAATTGAAAAGTATCTAGCAAGCTCCCCGCTTTGGCACACAAGAGTATAAACTAAACCTTAAGTTTAGCTTGACTAGTGCGTATATCTTCATACTAAAGATCTTTTTTCTTCTGAAAAATACGACGGCATTTGAACTTTTTGCATTTCTCTCCCCCTAATGCCGAGATTCGATCTTCATTAATATCATACCACAAAATTCCCTTATCATGGGCACATGATTGATTGAATTTCAGATCCAACATGATCCCCAACAACTGGTGGTGGCCCAAAGGTGTATGATACAATGGTGATAACATGTGAGAAATGTTTGATTCCTCCGACACACACTTATTTCAATAAGGGGTTTGATTATTATATGTAGTGAGCTAGACTTTTATCGCTGCAATGACAAGAAAACGCATGATCCTAATATTTTATAGGATATTCCAACTTCGGTTGGTTATTAATCTATGATGAAGGTCCCACACATGGGTCCGAGAGTTGGCGCACTTATTCTATAAACTAGCTTCTTTATTATTTGCCCAAGTTTTGATCCAATTACTCATACCATATTTTAAATAATTTGGATCATTAAACTTCAAGTTTATAATTATGCAACATATTTTCCTATGGTCATAAGCAGTGTATTCCAACAGCATAAAACTACAGGATGCTCTTCAGAAACATAAAATATGTTATCATAGTTAATATGTACAAAAATACTAGATTTTTTTTTCTGGACTTCAAATCTTAGTTGAATCACCCAAATAGTATAATTATTTAACGGGAATATTTATTGTTCAGCAGGAACACCAAATTTAATTAAGTGTGATAAACTGTATGCCTTATTTTAATTTGTAATGCCAGAATCATCATGACCAAATTTAGATCATTCAGGATCAACAAAGTCCAATAGGTCATCTTTCTTTCGGGAGCTATATTTGCTTCAAGCAAATGATATGACTTCTGGTGCTTATGCAGTTGTAGATTGCACTTACCAATTTATGCATGTGTCATTTCCGATGAGTATGGCACGCTTCAGTGCATAGCTGAACATGGCATATGTGCGACTACTTCAAGCGCCGTCGATTTGCCTTATGGGTTCCCGCTTGCTGGCAGTTAACATATTGTTGTAGATACAAATCAATTGCCCTTCGTGGGTAGCAATGACAGTTGTTGCCAATAGCATGGGTATCAGCAATGGTGTAAATGTCATTTTCCATATCAACTGGATAAGGATAATAATCATGCAATTTACTTTAATATCTCCCAAAATAAACTAGATTAATTTATTGCTTTGGGCTAATTTTCTTCTGGCTTTAACCTAGGATATGCCACTGTGCCTACCATGACTCTTGTTTTGAATATTTTTCTATGCCTCTTAGGTTTCAATATCCCACAAAAGCCCAATATCCTCCCCCTTTTCATGCCAACTATAAAAATCCCAAGTGATAGTGTGCATCAAGCATTTGCTTCAAATCAACTCGAAGTTAAATGTTTGCTATCATACTTCAACATGAGTAATTTTTTTGTTGGCGTGAAACTAATATATACGATCTGTATCATTCTGCTTACAAAGCTCTTCAATTAAGAAAACAGTGTGGTGGAGGATAATGTTATATAGACTTCAACTCTTAGGGCCGAAGTTATTTTGTACTTATTTGAGGAATATGGTGTTTTCTAGCCAAAGTGATCCATCAGAGGTCAACATATGACTAGGCTTGGCCCGGTGCTACTGAGAAAAATAGTTTTTCTTTTGCCATCTGGGCATCTGTGTGTTACAAGCTAGTGAATTGAGCCTTATTAGATATCAAGAGTACATGTACAAAATTTTGTTAGCAAGGTATGACAACATATTTTTAATTTTCAGTGTTACAAAATTTATTCCATACAAGATTATTTATTTTTACTATAGGTAAAATATGCTACTGGCAATATGCTCTATTAAGTAGATTTAATCAACTATTCAACAGGAGAAAATACTTTAATAGAACAACTTAGACCATTATTTTATTTATGGCATGTGGGAAATAACAATCTAATGCAAAAGGTTTCAGTCTAAAGAAAAAGATAAGAGATACTCTTCATGAGCAGGACCAAGCTCGACAGAGTTGAATCTATACTACTAATACGAGTCGTGCAAGAAAGCGACATCTTTACAAAGCTAAGGGATAACTTAGGAGATTGCTACAAGTCCCATGATCAGAGCTAGTACACATAGTTTGTAACATCGATGAAATCATATCCATACAACAATGTAGCTAAGAAGCAGATAAATTAATATTACTTAGTAGTAAAAGGACCTTATGGTCAAGTCTTACAGAGTTTGCCACACATGGCTTAAGACAAAAGAGTAAACTTGCAGCGGAATAAATCAAACTCGTGGTAGCCATTCGACATGCCCACAGACAATCGAGTGGAGAACGCGACCTAGTTCGCATAGTCTTCAAAGTACTCCTCTGAAAGCATCTAGACCCCTAAAAATTGTTTTGGTAATTAATGATAATATGTGAATATGGGACTAACATGTTTATTGAGTATTTACAAGGTTAAGTCCTAATGGTGAGTTTGACAACTTGGAAGATGCATGCTAAAGGTCAACATGAAGATCAATATGGTTCAAAGACAAGGTACAAGTAGTCTATGATTCTTTTTATATTTACCGGTCTTAGGAGAAAAGGATGGAAGACCGGATTTTAGGTTAAATATCGTACTATTAAGAGGGATCATGACTGCTTGATAGCATGTTCTTGTACCATTTGGATCAATTTAGGATCATGCATGCACTTAGAATTTATTTTGGAAAGCCAACTTTGCTCTATTAGGACAATCGGTAGTACCGGCGTTGTGTCGACGGTACTACCACTCAACGGTACGACCGGGATCGTGGTGCGATACTACCACAACCTGGTTGTTCCGAAAATTAGTTGGTGGTATGTAAATTCTAGAGTGACACCATTTTGGTTTGGTGGTTCACCCTAGGAGCGGTAGTTCCGGAGTTTACTTGGCGGTACTACCACAGCGCGGTATGACTGCATTTGTTCAGCGGAACTATCGCACCACGGTGCTTTCGAAAGTTGAGTGGTACGTTTTTCCAGTAGGTACCCTTTTGGGTCTCTCGTGAAATGGTAGTACCGCTCTCATTTTCCGGTAGACCAGCCAACGGAACTACCGCATGATGGTTGGTGGTAGTACCGCACTGCGGTTCAAACGGCTATGTCAGAGGAAGTTAATGCATCTGTGATAGTCGTTATTGTGTGGTAGGTGAGGTGCGGTAGTACCGCATGTTGGTTGGCGGTAATACCACATTTGCTGAAAAATTAAGGATTTTCTCCCCAACGGTCGTATTTGTTGGTGGGGGGTATAAATTGTTGGAAATATGCCCTAGAGGCAATCATAGAGATGATTATATTTCATTATGTTCATGACAATGGATAATATGTTATCTTGTTCCTAGAATAATATTGTTAATATTTATTATCAAGTATGTGACTTGATTGTGAAACTCTATATTTCTGCGATAATTATTCTCATACGATCCCTAGTCGGAGACATATGAGGACACATATGAATAGACTAGCATATGTATTGGTTGATAACTATGTTTCACAAGTCATGGATATAGAGATATCAAACCAATAATATGGACACATGTTAGAGAACATGATGTTAGATAAGACCCACCTTGAGACACTATTGAGATTGTTATGATTCTATGTGTCGTTAGTTGGTCTCAAGCAATGATGATGTATAATCCTTAGACCTGAGATCAGCATGGTTTCCTACATGTGTAATAGCACTCTTAGGGGTTGCCAAATGCTACACCATAACTAGGTAGTTATAAAGGTAGCTTTCGGGTATGCTATGAAACATGCAGAGGAATGTGACTGGTCGGATATGGGATTTGCCCCTCCTAACATAACAGAAGAGATGTCTCTGGGCCCCTCGTTGTGATCGGATAAAGAAAGTGTATAGCCATGCCACTAGTTGTCGAAGTGTTCGACCACGTGATGTTATCTGACACTCAATCGAGAAAGTATTGAACAGTCCATGGATGACACAACATCTCACCTGGAGTTCAACCAGACATCGTGAGGCAAAGGGAGAATACACGAAGTAGGTTGTTTAAGTTCGATCAGTTATGGACTAGTCGTATAAAGATACGAGCTGATCGTAGACTGGTCGAACGTAATCACAGAGTGGTCGAAACCTGGTCGTAAGGACTTACAAACTAGTCATGACCAAATATGAACTGGTCGTATAGAGATAGGACCTGGTCGTAAGTGATGAGGACCTGGTCATAGATCATATTGCATTAAGGTTCGTCTGATATAATTTGTGTGTATTCGGGAATCACTATGTTCTGCTAGGAACCGCTACGACTCATGGTCGGAAAGGGTTTCCGAGTCACAACCGAACTACGCATAAACCTAACGGGTTACACACTTAATGGGTTGGAACAAACTAGTATGAATACGATTCGTCAAACGTGTTCGGATAAGATCCGTCACGAGCACTATATAAGGAGATGCATGAGGCTGTTGGGAGGTACGCGTGAATCACCACCGAAACCCTAGTCGCCATCTTCCTAAGAGCTCTGCCGTGCGACTTGGTGCTAGTACACCGACGTACGGTTGTTCCTTCCCTGGACGTGTGGATACCGTATAGGCGCTACTGCGACTGTTGCGCTTGAGGATGATCCGCGATCTTCACAAGGAACTGCAGACGTTGCTAGAGGAGACGATCAACTTGCTCAACGCTGGATGATCGACTACGACCACTACATCGATGCGCTCTATGTTGGACCAGGCTGCTCCAACCCTTCTTTCGCTGATCTGTGTATCTGGTGGTAATGATCTATGATCATCTACTTGCTTGGCTTCTTAGTTTGAGTGGTAGAAATTTTTGATTTGTAGCTATCGTAGCCTACACGTGACCCAATATAAATACCCCTCCACCTGCTCAAGGACAATATGCTAGACTTCATTTAACATCCTCAGAGCCTTGAGCATCCTCTCAACACCTACAATACACTTGTGCATTCATTGTGAGGTAGTTGAGCCAAATTCAAGTGCATTCATTCTAGAATGATCCATTGCACTTGAGTGACGTCAATCGAAGATCGTTTATTCATTACTCTTGGTTTTTGCCAAACACCTAGATGGCTTGGCGGAGGTAGCACGGTGATCTCTTCAAGAAGGATTCTGAAGAGGCCCGGTGCAAATTGTGAGTGGTTCGGTGTTCACCATCTCCGGAGTGGAGGAAGAACAACCACTAGTGATCGAGGGAAGGCTTAATTCGTAGAGCCGGCTTGATTAGTTCAAGCTTCCTCAACATGGACTAGTAAAGACCGACAAGTCTTTGATACCACGGGAAAAACTCTATTGTTTCAATTGTGGTTATTTCTTGTCTTTACTATTTCCGCATTTACAATTCTAGCATTTATTCTTGTGTAGAATTGCTTAGCTAGAATTGTATCTAGTTTAGACTTAGTTCATAATTGACTTAAATTGTTAATTAGTCAAAAAGTTTTAAAACCTCCTATTCACCACCTCTAGTCGGTTATCCTTGATCCTACAAGTGGTATCAGAGCTTGGTCTCTCATTTATTTAGACTTAACCGTCTAAAAGAGAAAAGGATGGCTAGTGAGGGAATTGCTATAGGAAAGGCTCCTTTGTTTGATGGCTCAAGTTATGCATATTGAAAAATTAGAATGTCAATTTATTTAAAGGCCATGAGTCCAAGCATATCAAAAATCATAAATGAGGCTTACGTTATGCCTCTTAATCCACTACTTCCCACGGAACTAGAGGGACGTAATGCTCATTTAGAAGCTCAAGCAATGAATGCCCTTTTTGGTGCTTTGAACGCAGATGAGTTCAATAGAGTGAGCAACTTGGAAACCACTCACGATATTTGGACCACCCTCTCGGAAATCCATGAAGGAACATCCACAGTCAAAGAGGCCAAATTGCATAGGCTTCGGATCAAATATGAGACATTCGTAATGTTGCCATATAAAAACATCACCGAGATGTATTCAAGACTCAACAACATTGTGAATGAGCTCAAAAGTCTTGGCACTAACCTTCTTGATGTTGATATTGTGCGCAAGATACTTTAGGCTCTACCGGACAAGTATGAGACATTGGTAACGTTATTTCTCAACTCTCCCGAGTTGCCAAGAATGACACCAACGGGACTCTTGGGTAATCTCATAACAAATGAGTTGTTCAAGAAAGACAAGGAAGAGCTCTTAGAGTCATCGTCTTCAAAGAAGAAGATTACCGCTTTCAAGGCCAAAGCGGAATCAAGTGATGATGAGGATGAAGGAGGAGACTCCGAAGAAGAGTTTGCTTTCCTTGTGAGGAGAATGAAAAAATTTATGAGAAGACGCCCACATAGAAGCTTCAACTCCGACAAGAGCAAGAAAGGGCAATCCTCAAGTGACAACAAGCGCTATCTAATGTGCATTTGTGAAATTTTGGACTTTTAAAACTTTTGTTGCAGCAAATATATTTCAAGTGTGGGAATATTTTAGTTGGATTCTATATTCTCTGATATGCTTGTTTGGATTTTTGGAATTTATTGGAGGTTATTTGGTTCCCATTTAATTTGTTTGTTCAATTTTAAATTTGAAATTAAAACACAAACCTAATAGATAAATAAAACAAATAGAAGTGAAAAAAATTGATAATTAAAAATCTAAACTCAGCATAATTATTCTAAGTACAAATTGAGGAATTAAGTAAACCTGTTTGCAATTTTCTCACATCAAGTAATAAAAATCAATAGTAAATCAAATTGTTTGAAAAACCGCAATTAGAAATTTAATTATTTTGACTTATGTTTTCACATGCATCACAAAAATCATGTCATTATGCATGCATTAGTATCATTGTTTTTCTTTTCTGATTCGACCGACCGTGGTCGAAATGCCCGTGTCTCCCTTCTTTTCCTGTCATTCCCCTTTTACCTTCCCTGCTAACTCCTTTCACATCTCTCCTTCAAATCTCATCCAAAAACCCAAAACAAAGCCATGCATGTTATACCACCGTGATCGTCATCATGCGACCAACTCATTTCTGTAATTCGTTTTCGCATGCACGGCAGTTTGAGCGAATTCACGAAAGGAGAAAAGAAGTAGCAGATGAAACACCTACATATCTATTCTTTTCCCTGCTATTTCTCCAACCCATTTCTCTCTCAAATAACAACTCATGCGAATAGTGCCTAGTATATTTTTCCTAGGTTCTAGAACAACTAATTAACTCACCCTCAAAATTTTACAATTTCTTTTCGAATTAATTTGCTATTTTAAACAGCTAGTCAAAGTAGTCAAATTAAAGGCAAAACTTTCCACTCACAGCCATTTCTCCCAGTCGAACAGCTCTTCTCCCCACTGCCCTTTCCCCTTTCCTTGCTATTTCTTTTGTCCATCCGAAGCAACCAAGTCCCCACTGCCATCTTCCCTTCGTTTGTTTATCTCTGACTACCATCCCACCCACTGCCCATTCCCATTTTTTTACTTCCAATTGAACATGCTCAATGCACTGCCAACTCCTTTTCTGGTCGTTCCTTTCTTCCCCCATGCAAGAACCACAACACTAGTTCATCCTCCACCCATCTCTCCATCCAATCTCAATCAAAAACCAAAAATCCCCAAATGCATGTTATGTAGCTGCGATCATCATCGCTAGAGCAATCCGTTTGTGTGGTTAGTTTTTGCATGCGAGTTCATTTTAGCGTTTTGCAAGAAGAGAGAGGAAGAGGCAGTGAGCTAGTGGTCCTTGTAGCCATGGCTAGCTGCTGCTGCAGCCCATCGCATCATGGCCAAGGCCGAGCCAAGGGGAGCAAGCGGCTTGCTGGTAGCTCCATGCGGCGCGAGCTGCGGCAAGCGGCGGCGTCGGCCAGCATGCAGCTGGGCGCCAAGGCGTGCAGGTGGCTGAGAGGAGCTATGGCCAGGCGACGGCACCGGCGTGGAGCTGCAGCCAAGGAACTTCGGCAGCCTGTGGCAGCACTAGTGGCGGCAGCACCAGCTGTGGAGCAGTGCAAAGCTAAGCAGGAACTAGCAGCGGCGCATGCACAGCATGCATGCATGCGGCACAGGAGGCGGTGCTAGCTGGTGTTGGGCTGGTGCATGGTAGCAGCCGGAGGTGGTACTGGCCAGCAGCAGCTTGGCCGACGGCCAGACGGCGCGAAGCCTAGGCGAGGGAGTGGTGGCCTGAGCAAGGCCAGCGCTGTCCAGCGGAGGTGGTGCTGGCCAGCAGCAGCTTGGTCGGTGGCTAGACGGCGCGATGCCTAGGCGAGGGCGTGGTGGCCTCAGCAAGGCCGGTGCATGCAGAGCAGCGGAAGCTCGGCGAGGCGACGGCGATACATGCATCGGCTTATGCGGCTGAGGTGGTGGAGGTGCATGCAACGCGAGCAGTGACGCTATCCAGTGGCTCCATGGGCATGGCCAGGGGCGATAGCGGCGTGTTGCGAGCAACAAGGTGGCGCGGTGGAGCGAGGCCGGGCCCGACCGGGCATGCACGCGGCGTTGACGGAGAGGAGGCCAGAGCCGTGCATGTGACAGCACATGCGTGTATGCACTCGGTGGGCATGCATGCATGCAGTGCGGCCAAAGACGTGGGTGCCGCGGCTTGGCTCACTAGGGTGCGGTGCATGTGGCGGGATGCGGACATGGACGTGGATGCGAACGAGAGGCCGAGCGGATGCGGGATCGACGATGACTACGACGGACGTGGACGAGTACCGAGAAGACGACGCCGGTGGTAGTCGTGACGCTTAGCGCGCGGTGGTAAAATTTTAGTGTCAAATTGCATTACCGTGCTTATGTATTAGTTTGTGCATGTTGCATCATCATATTAGCATGTCATTTTATCTTTTTCATGCATATTTAAATGTAACTAACAAATGGATGTTTGAATGAAGTGAGAAAAATTACATGCAACAAACTCATTGGATAAAATGTTGAGGGTATTAGAAGTAGAACAGTGAGCTAAAGTCTTGTTAAATACATAGATCAGATAAGTAAACCTCTTACTAACTAGCCATTAGTTTTTAATCTAAAAGAGTAAAATTGTTTAGAAGGCAAGGGTTAGGTTATTCGAATGTCAAATGTCAGTAACCATTTGCCATAGATGTGTTACTAGCAATAGTGGCACTAGGTCCGTGAGTTGGTTTATAAAAAGATTGGTGTAAACTTCAAAAATTCATAACTAAATCAAATCAACTCCAAAACGAGCGAAACCAATTTTGTTAGTTTTCATTATTCAAGTACTTTAACTTGGAATAGGTTTTAAACATGTTAGTGTCCCAGAAAATTTTGGAATTGGAATTCATTTCGGTAAAGAATTATTTTTGCACTAGAAATTGAATCAACTTCACAAATTCAAAAGAAAAGCATATGAACTCCAATTGAGGTGAGCCAAATTGTGTTAGTCTTAAAATTTTATTGTCTAACTAACCATGTAATCCATATATCCACCACTACTCTAGAAATTTTTGGGAAAACAGTAAAATTCGGACAGAGCAATAGTAAGTTTGTTTTTTCGGATTTTCTTCCTACGTAAATCATTTTGAGCATAACTTTCACATACAAACTCCAAATCAATTCATTTTTGTTTATAAATTCATCTTAAATCATAATCTACCTTCTACTTTAATTTCATAATTTTTTGGAGACTTTTGGAATTTTGGTGTTTATTCGGTGTTTTCGCTTTGTTGATACTTATCGTTAGATGACGATGATTTGGGAGTGCAACGGAGATGATCATGTGAATGTCCAGAGTACCAGCAAGCAAAGGCAAGTACCCATTCCGTTGATGCATGTTGATCCTATTACATTCAAAAATTATTATCATGTTTTGCAACTGTATGTATGCATGCTTTATTTGTCAAATTATGTTTGCGATTAGAGGTAGTTAATCCTATTGCATGAATTCCCTAAAATTGTTCATCCCTTGCCACTAGCCTAAGTTAATAATTCGCAGTGAATTAGAGCCCGTGGAAGTTATATGGTCTATTTATGTTTATTCGGTGTCATGCTTAGCAATGCTTAGTTTCCGGTAGATTGGGCGATTGTCGATGACCTTGATCACATAAATCATTTTTATTATGTTATATCCAGCACCCTGTGCTTTTATATTTGGAAAACTAAAAATAAAAATAAAACGATTTGGACTCGGGCAAATGGTTGTTGGTGTGGTTATTGGGTGTGTGGCTTGTGCCCGAGTCAACAAGGACTGAATTACTTGCACCATCGATCCAAGCACTATTGTGTGCAGCCACATGAGGGCATATGGGAACTCTCTTGACTTAGTACTTTGGTGTGTGTTAGCTCCGAGTCGCAGAAGGTGGTTGTGTGCTGTGTTAAAAAGAAATGTTTTATTGTTATTGGGTGTGCGGGGGTGGGGTTCCTGTCTAGGTTCTCCACACCGAGGGGCATCGGTAGTTGTTCGAGGCTTTACCCCAAGGGGTAGTTGACCGAAGCTTTAGCGATGACTCCGACACAACGTATGGGTTCCTATCCATACGTGCAACTTGTAGTTAATACATTATATTGGAAACGTCTCGTAGGACTTAGCTCTGTCGGTATACCTTCGGAAGTGTGCTAAATCGTGTGGCAAAAGGAGCGGTCTGATATGTGGGTAAAGTTGTGCACCTCTGCAGGGTTTAATCTATTCGAATAGCCTCGTCCTAGGTTATGGACATGCTTGATTATTTCCCACAAGAATTAGACTCAACATTTTAGAATTTTAAACTTAAAACGTGATCGGTGGCATTGAGAGTGGTTATCATGCTATGTTTGTGTGCTACAGGGGCAGCCACCTTTAGATGTTTTGTTGATATCTAATGTTATTACTTGTTGTTATTTAAAGTATTAAAATGTTTGCTCACTTGCCATTTGAATCTACTACATTGTATTTAAATTGAAATATTGTTTTGTACTGAAAATAAACCCTATAGCCTTCTCCTTTGAGTAGAGCTTGCATGTAGCTATGTATAGGCTTGGTAAAGTCTTGCGGAGTACATTCGTGTACTCACTGTTTGCTTTTATTACTAATCTAGACAGCAGGTCTGAGATCGAATCGGGTAAGGAAAGATTGCACAGGAACGTTGATTTGCTATGGTTTGAACCCAGTCGGTTGCCCTGCGGGTTATGGCAAGTCATTGGGACTTTATTTATGGTTAATCTCTGATTTTATTTCAGTTTATTCACTGTTTTCCGTTGCGTTCTTGGTATTTATCTTGTTATTTGGCCTGTTGGCCCTTTTGTATAAAACTGAACCTTGTAACTTCAATATGTTGTAAATTATGAAGTTTCAGTATTGTATTAACTTGTGTATGAATTGATATTTATGTTTGTGAGGGTGTATGTGTACTGCTCCTAGGAGGTGCATAATACACCGAGAGCGGGAAAATTTAATTTGTGATGCTAAAACCAATTGGAGGGTTAAGCATTACAAGTTAAATCGCCCGGCGGCTCTCACACACACTTTCAGGGTGTGCAACTAAGTGATTATTACAAGACTTTTACAAAGTTCTGTCTTAATCCAATTCTGCCCGCTAAGGTTTTGCCTAGTCTCGCCTCTTGTGCCGTGTGAATCTATCCGTGACCTTGAAATCACATCACCATGACGTAACCAAATTAATATATTACTAATTAGTTGGCCAAGTCTACCCACATAAATAGACTTGTGGTTGCACGATATGGCCTGGATCAATAGTGCACAAAGTTAAATCCTTAGTGGCTATTTAGGCGAGTCTACCACAAACCCACAATGTGCTAACCGCACCCCTTTATCAGTATGATCATTCACCGAGTATGAAATCATTTTTGTTCAACTCGCCAAATGACAACCCTTACCATGGCACAACAAATTTTATTAACAATGGCTCGCCACAATTCCATATATCATTAAGTCAAAGTTAATCATTATAGAACATGTGATCATGAATCCCATCGTGACTAAGCGTGACTAATCATAATACGATACCCATGTTGGTAACAAAATATGTCCAACTAAGATTACCCCAACCTATGGTGTCCAATAGTATATGTCATTCACAATTAATCAAGGAAGCATACCGGTAATTGGGTAATTAACTATTCCTAAAAGCAGTTATTATAAAACTAGCAATGCATGTTGATATAAAATAATATAATTTTATAAAATGGGTATGATATAATCAAAGGTCTACGACTTGCCTTCGTTGAAAGTTTATGTTGCTTCAGCATACGGTTCTAGGAATTCATCGAAAGCGCCAGAATCTACACGCGCTAAAAGAGCCAAATAAATACAACAAATCCAAATAAAATCTAAAAATTATAAAATTAGAACTAAAAGGAAGGGGATGAATTTAGAAACGCGAATCAATGGAATTGGAGTTCATATGGAGGAGAACGAACGTCTGGAAGTTTGCGATCACATGAAATGATAGGAAATAGAAAGGAGAGAAAATTCCAATTGGAATGTTGTGCTGATTTTTGTTCACAAGCAAAGCAAAGAGAGAAAGTGGCTGACTTTGGGGCCCCTCATGGAAGAGAGAGATGGCAACGTGAGGAGGCTTTGCATGACATAAGGATCCAATTGGAAGTGAGTCAAACGGATGAAAAGAAGAAAGAAGAAGAAGACACAGTGCAAAGAGCTCCAAGGGGCTCGGGCCTGGCGGCGTCGCTAGTGGGGAGCTGCGCTGGCGGCCGGCGCGACCCAAAAATGGGACGTCCGTGAGGTGGGGAAGAGGTAGGTCATGGTGGCGGCGGCGCAGGGTGGCCAGAGGGGCGCTGGCGGTGGGGAGAGCGCACGGCGGTGCAAGTCTAGGGACGGCTGCGCCCAGTGAGACCCCGGTGAGGAAAGGGAGAGCACCGTAGAGAAAGTGACGTGGTGAATCTAAAGGTGGTGTTGAAAACGGCGGGGTGGTTTGAGCAGTGCTCATCCCAGCCAATTGCCATCAGATTCTATACTCGTCGCGAGTACCTACAAGCTAAAAAAGTGTGTGGCTGTTTCTGGTGCTCGTGTGCAGAGGGACATCGGATTCTAGAAGATCCGTTTCGTGAGAGGGGACATCGGACGTCGCGAGTATCTACAATTTTTAGGCTCTTGTCTGCCCAAGATACGTTTCGTGAGAAGATCACAAGACCGAATTATTAGTGAGTACGTACTACTTGAGGAGGTACGAAGCAACATCGGATTCGAGAAGGGGGGAAAGCTTATATAGTTAGTACACATTAAACCTTCTTCATGCTCACTGCGTGCATTCTCCTGATAATCCAACCGGTGATATTAAAGATATATCCTTGTTTTAGAGGTTTAAAAAATCCTACGATAATCTTTAAATCAGAAAAAAAACTAGAAATCAATTATTGACGTAAAAATGGGATATCTATACCATTTATTTTGGTGGTGCCAGCTTATAATAATGTAGATTAAACGGATATAGATATGACAGATGTTACAGTTGTATAAGAAATACAACAATTTTTCCATGATAATAATTACAGTTCTATAATAAGTACAAAGCCATATGTTTAGACGTTGTATTTTACGTATCTAGCCGCGAAATTGCCCGTGGAATTCGGCTAGTTTAACTTAATGTTACACATCGGTCATTTTTGTACAAGTCATGATTAATTACATATAGTGATCAATTATCACAGAAATTATGGAAGAAAAACACCGTTGTCGTAAATTTTTCGAAAAGGAAAACAGAGATAGAAATGTGCCATATCATATGTACGCAAAACATTCTTCGAGATACTAGGTACATACAAGCCAATTATATTTAAAAAAAAAAACATTTTCCATTCAGTGACAGTATAAGAAACGAACTATCCCGTATATGTATGCATGATTAGATCACTAGCTTGATTGCATACATATTACTCCCTCAGTTCAAAAATGTATGACGTTTTAGAATTTGAGTGGTCAAACTTTCTTAAGTTGGACCGCTAATATGAACAAAACTATTTAGATTGATCATATGGAAATGTACCATTAGATTTGTTATGAGAAATACTTTCGTAATATAACATTTTATATTTTTAACTTAACATATTACTATAAAAATTGATGATCAAAGTTACTTACCGAGGATTGTGTCTTGTTCAAAACGTCATACATTCTTGAACAGGGGGAGTACGTAAGCGCCTACATGCATGGTGGCGTACCTATAATCGCAAATACGTTATGGGTGTGTTTGGTTCTCTGCATACCCCTAGCCTGGTTCGTACGGGTCATCCAGGATGAAGTAAGCCAGGCTGTGTGGATGCAATATGGGTTGTTTGGTTGGTTGTTTCTGTTGGGCCAGGCTATGCTGAGATGTTGTTTGTTTGAGTGCATAAGGACGTTGACCGCAAGTGTAGATGCAAGAGACGGTAGAAAGAGAATGTTAGCATGGCTTTAATTTTGTCTTAATATATTCTAGTAGCCCTCATTTTACCTTAACCCACTTTAATCCACTCTAATACTACTTAATATGCACTGATCACCTCTTAATAGTGTCATTAGCAGAGCCTGCATCTGGAGAAACGGAGAAATTGGGCGTTCCTGCCTAGTCTGGCCCGAAGGCACCTTTTACATCTGCCCAGTTAGGTTGCTTTACGCATGCAGCCATCCAAACAAACGAAATCAAAAAGATTCTACACATAAGCTTATGCATGCTACCAAACACACTATGGGTGTGTTTGGTTACCTGCATATCCCCAGCCTGGCCCATATGTGTCATCCAGGCTGAACCTAACCAGACTGAGTGGACGTAATGATGAGTTGTTTGGTTGCCTGTTTCCGTTGAGCCAGACTGTGCCGAGATGTTGTTTGGTTGCCTGTATCTGACGCGGGAGAAGGTGAATGGACTCACGAGCGCTGGCCAGCCTGCATGTGCTCAGCTTGGCTGAGGAGGAAAGTTAAGAACCGTCTGTGATGAGCATCACAAACGGGTCTTAACAAGAACTGTCTGTGACATTCGGAGACCTCACTTATCACAGACGGTTCTTAACAATAACCGTCTGTGATATTCGCCATTAAATATCTGGTCATCCCCTCAGATCTAAATCTATCAGAAGTGAGAAATGTCACTGATATGTGTGACTGCTTTGAAGGAGGTAGCCGGCTTTGGGGCGCGTTTGGTGAAAGAAATACCGTAGATTTTCCAGTGTACTTGTATTTCTATTTGTTCTTGCTGATCTAAGGTTAGTATTCCTTTGTCTCTCGATGCGGTCGCTTTGAAGAAGAAAGTATAGCTTAAGAAAGCAACTAAGCCCACCAAGCATGATCTTTTTTGGTTGTCGTTCACCCAAAGATGAGGTGATGCAACAAGAGCCTATGACCTACATCATTGAAGCTGACACACTCTCCTGGCAACCGTGCTTCTTGAATTTACAGGGGCTGGTCATACCATGGTTGTATTTCAAGAAGCATGGCTGCCTGGAGAGTGTGTGTTCGATCAGGTTGGCCATGGCTGCTGTCTCATCCTCATGCTGTGTGGACGACCCCAAAAAAGTCATGTTTTGTCGTGGACTTTGTTGCTTTCTTAGGCGTACTCACTGTCTTCTTCAAAGCAGTCATCCCTTATCAGAGACGGTTCTTATTAATAACCGTTTGTGATATACAACACAGGCGGTTCTAATTAAAAACCGTCGGTGATAAGTAAACATCACAGACGGTTCTAATTAACAACCGTCTGTGATAAGCAAACATCACAGACGGTTCTAATTAACAACCATACAGTTTCTGAATTATCACAGACGGTTATTAATAATAACTGTCTATGATATTCGCTATTAAATATCTGGTCATCCCCTCAAATCTAGATCTATCTGAAGGGAGAGACATCTCTGATATAAGAAACTGCTTTGAAGGAGGCGACCGGCTCTGGAGGGTGAAAGAAATACCTTAGATTTTCAAGTGTGCTTGTATTTCTATTTGTTCTTGGTGATCTGTAGCGTCCCGTTTTTGGACAGCGCATAGTGTTTACCGTTCGGTTTTTGTTCTTCGCCGTAAATTCAAATTATCAAACTAATTGCGAAAATTTCCTTTCTCCTCTTAGCTCCGGTTTGTGTTTCAAACCTTTTCGCAACTTCGGAATTCAAAATTCGATTTGAATTTCCTCTTTTGCAAATTGGGCCCCTTCTCATTTTGCTTCCTTTCTTTTTCTCTTTGATTTGTGTTTCAAATGTAATGTCCTTAACACTTGAAATTCAAATTCTGTGGTTTGGAGTTTCCCCTCTCTTTTGACTTCCTAGGCCATCTCGAGTTGGGCCTCCTTCTTCTTTCGGGCTCAGCCCATTTCCTCTTTTGGGCCTGGCCCATTTTCCCCAGCCCAGCCGACCTCCCTTGGGCCCCCATCTCCTTTTTCCCCTCTGGCCCGGCCCAGCCACATGCCCCGACCGCTTCTTCTTCCTTTGGCCTTTCTCCTGGCCGAGCCACCCAGTGCCTGTGTCGCCTACCTCCTGGCGCCTTCCTTGCCGAGCGCCACCTCCCCCTATGCGCGTCGCTTCTGGCCCCTGCGGCTCGCACACCCCCGCTGCACCATCGTCGCTCCCTCTGGCGCTCACGCCTCCGCCCTGCCCCTCCTCGGCCAGGCTCAGTCTTTGTTTGTGCCGGCCGCCAGCACACCTCGCCACCCCGAGCCTGCCCTTCGCCACACCGCTGCGCTGGTGCCACCACCAACCTCGCCTAGGCCAGCTCACCCTGCCTCGCCTTGTCCCCTCACGCGCGTGCACGCCCGTTTCTTCTGCTGTGTGCATGCCGCTTCACACGCCACCTCCTCTGGCTCCTCTGCAGCACCGCCAACCTCCCCCTGGCTCTACGCCCCTCCTTCCTCTAGCTGGGTCAAGCCCGTAGGCTTCCCCACACGTGCCGCCCCTGGCCTCGTTCCTTCTCAGGTGCACACCACCTCCCGCTCCCTGGCACTGTCGCCTGCGCCATCAGCCCCTCTTCCGCACGCCATCCCCTACGCCAGGCCTCCCTCTTCTGCGCACGCAACCAAGCCGCCCAAAGCCTGCTGCGCCTTCGCCCGGTCCCGTCCGCCATCATCGTGCGCACACCTAGAGCCCCCTCAACAGCTCTTTCTTCGGCTATAAGGCTGCCTTCTGTACCCCTTGATTCTCCCACTTCATTCCCCTCCCCCTCTTGGTAAGCTCTCCAGAGCACCTGAAGAACCGTCGCTTCTTCCCCTCCACGGCCACGATGCCTCCCCGTCGCGCCGGCACTCCAGTGAGTCGCAGCCCCGGTCAACCCCGTCACCAGGTGCCCAGCGACATAAGGGAGCCATCCCCCACCTTTATTCCCCTTCCCCACCGCCGAGATGCGCCTCCACCGTGGCTCCTCCTTCTCCGTTGCCGGCCGCCACTGTCGGACCACCTCAAGCCACCTCCGGCCTCTCCACCTGGCTCGGCATCCTCCCCGAAGCAACACGTAGCCCGTGCGCGTGTTAATCCGCCGCCACGCCGCCGCTTGCTCGCGACGCCAGCCCGACGCCGCCGCCGCAGCCTCCGCCGCCGCACTGCCGCTTCCATCGCTTCCATCCACCCCGCCGCTGCCTCTCCTAGGGCCACCACCCCTTGGGCGATCCGTTCTTGGTGCCGCTACGTCCTTCGTCGCCAGCGGCGAGCTCATGCCCAAGCCTTGCATGCCCGTGGCCTCCCCTCCCCTGCCTGTCCGAACGACGGACCAAGCCGTGCGTGCGTGTGGACAAAAATCCCGTTGGGGATTGAGGCTAATTAAGGAGTTGCCATTTTTATTAAACCAGTAAACACCATCTTTGGACATTTAATGATGTCTTAAGCCTTTTGTATCTCTGTCTTGCGGGCCTGGCCAAATGGTAATGGCCGGTTTTGTTTGACCCTGAGATTGACCAGTGGGTCCCACCCCCCTTTGCTATTCCCATGCACCCGGTGTACCATGAATCGGTGCATAGTGCATGTTGACCTTCGGTCCATGCACTATGCACATGAGCCATGTACTGTTCAATGGGTCCCACATGTTAGTGGGTGGTTTTCTCTCCCTCTTCCTTTTGATTCTCCGAATTATTTCCAATTCAATCTTCATAAATTCTGTTCTCCTCCGTTATAACTCCAAAAATTATGAAATAAATTCCTAAAAATTTGTTAATTCAAGATCTTGCTAATGGCATAGGTCTTGTTCAATTTGGAGTTCATTTGTTATTCGTGTGTATTTATTTGTTTTCTTTTGCTTGTTGCGTCTTTTTCCGGTACGTCCGTCCGATTAGGATTTGAAGACGCGGAGGATCTCCACTTCGATCAAGCACAAGATTGTCAAGCTCCTCTTACCTATATCCAAGGCGAGTCAAAACTTTGATCATATTGATCCTACATTTTATGCAAATTATATTCATTTAAATTAATCAAAATTTCATGCTTTAATTCTTTAATCAAATGTATGTTAAAGCTTAAGGTAGTTAAATACCCATTTGATGATTAATTAATTAATATGTCCTCCTTGATAATTTGAATCCCTTAATTCCTTGTCACCTTAGTAAATATATGGTAATACTAGCTATAGGTTGTACTTAAGCGACACGCTAGTCTTGCTTAAGTACCGGAGTATTAAAATACCCCAAACATCATCCTTTAAACATGAAAATGGATTTGGGCAGTCATTGCGGGGAAATGACTGAGATGGTAGAATTGGTGGATTTTACTCCTCAAAAACCCTAATTGCTAATACCACATCTGGGCGGATGGAGAGGCGGTGGGTGCTCGGGGAGCACGAGGATGGTTGGATTGTGGAAACAACCGCCCGGATGGATTAAGGACTTAATCTTGTCACGACCTCCCGTGTTAAACAAGTACAACCATAAGTCTGCAAAGCACAACTTGGCTTAGTAAAATTATTAAACCCTGAATGTGTCTCACACGGTGGAGAAAGGAAAAATGCGCAAGCTTGAGGTACATCCAGCTTGAATAGGTGAAGTTGCCAACATTGTGGGTAGTTCATCTACGCCCAACGCTACGGTACAACGATCCCGCGCAACGTATGGGCGCAACCCCATATGGGTGAGATGACGGAAAGGGCAAGGTAGTTTGAAAGGTTACTGTGACTGTCGCTCAACTACATGACTAAGGAATCGTGTAGGGTAACGAGTATGACTATCTCTTGTGGGTACAGTGTACAACCTCTGTAGGGTCTAAACTATTTAAACAGCCGCGCCTACGGTCAAAGGCGGACATGGGAATCTTAACTTCAGTTAGTTCTATTTTAAACTTTGTGGGTGGTATGGAAAATGTGGAAGGGCTCACCTAGCCCTGTGTTGGATTTTGCTTGAGTCGTCAAGCTCAGCGGTGGTAGTAATTGGAGGCAGCTCCAATTAAAAAAATGCATAAGGTAGAGTTTCCACCGGAGGGAACCTCTACTGAAATAAATATTGCACAATTACTCTCTTTAATAAAATGCAATTTGTTAAAATGCTAAGTGATAGGAATTTGTAATTATGATAATTCAAAACATTGCTTTAGCAAATAAAAGAACCCATGCCATCTTTGTTAAGCATTGCATGTATATTATTGCATTGTGTGTTGGCTCACGAGCACGAAAGTTGTGCTCATTCTCGCTCTTTCCCCCAAAAACCCTCAGAAGCAGGAATCCCTGAAGACTACGCACTCTGCAAGGATCTAGCAGCTGGAGGCCCAGGAGATAATGAAGCGTAGTTTAGTCTTTAGTTATTCTAGTCTCGCCCCAATCCAGTTGACTCCGTTGGTACTTGCGTGCATCCTATATTACCTGAGTCTTTGGGTAATATCGGACGCACACGTGTTTCTCCAGTTACTTTCCTGTGGAGAGATGTGCTCTACCTCTTTTGCTTTCGTTGTCACTTCCGCTTTTGTAATGTAATCCTTGGCCTGTTCGGCCCCTTTTGTAAAAACCTGACCCGACGCGGTCTATGTAAACTCTGATGTGTTAACTAATGAATGGTATGGTTTTATCTACGCCATGTATGAATTGATTCAGTGATGTATCTGTGAGTGCTATCTATTGATCCAGGGAATAGCACAGTGTCTTTCACAGAGGATTTGGATTCTCGGAATCCGGGTCCGACATGATCTAAGGGAGCGCAGCAATACAGGGCAATGGATGGATTATGGGCTGGAGCAGAGAATGGAAGTTGTGCTGGAGCAGAGGCTAAACATGCTGGAGTTGAAGATGGAGCACATTCTGGACCATATCAAGTGGCTGGAGAAGATTTTGTGTGTTTGTATCATTATCGTAATTTATGGCATACTTGTGAAGTAGCTGGTTTCCTGTAATAGTAAAAAAAAATCACAGACCGTTCCAACTACAAACTGTCGGTTAAACATATCACAGACGGTTATACTTAAAAAACCGTCTGTGATGTATTCATTATCCTAGACGGTTATTGTTAATAACCGTTTGTGATATTTAGATATCACAGACGGTTGTTTCAACTAAACCGCCTATGATAGTAAACAAGTTCAGCATATACATGCAGTAACTTAACTTCAAACTGGATTTCTTATATCATTTTTTGTATTTACATATGGCCAAACAGTGTGGCTAGTCACTTACAAAAGATTTTAAAAAAGTAGAAATAATAAAACATCAAGTTTTTCTAGTGGCCCAAGTAGCCTGCTATCTCCGTTATCAAAGCTTGGAAGGCGACGTCATCGGCATCGGAGGGTTCAAGATCAGCGCAGGTAGCCTGAAACACTTCCAACCGTTGATGTGATCGTTCCATACTCGTCCAAACAAGCTCCTCTTGAGTAGCCAAGTAGAAAAGTGCCCATAGGCCCTCTTCTCTTGCTTCAAGGGTCTCAGTTTGGTCGACTCGGCCGCCCACCGCCTCGATGTCGCATTCCAAGCGACGATAATCCTCCTGCAGACGTGCAACCTCTTGCTCGAGGACTACACCGATGGCAAGGTTAGCTCGCCGAAAGCTGCAAACCACCCGGAAGACACGGTAGAGAAGGTCGTCTAGACGGCGCAATGTCGCCGTCACGTGTCCCGGCATATCGTCCACTGGAGGAGGGAGGGCACTGTGATTACAGTGTCCTTCCGCAGCTTCTGCTAGCGTACGACCGGCGAGGTGCTTGTACAGGATGGCCAGGTAGGCCATCAATGTCGGTATCAAGGGAGAAGAGTGGGGAACCATTTTGTTCGTGCTTGAGAGTACGTAGAATGATGTGTAGTGAGGAGTACAGTGGCGGATGATCTCGTTTGTGCTTGAGAGTATAGCGATGTGTGAGAAGTACGGTGGCAGATGATCATTGTTATAAAACATGCAAGGGGTAACGTCGGCGCGGGAGATGAAGAGACGCATCGCGCAGGAGGCGAAGCTACATTCAACATATCACAGACACTTCCAACCACAAACAGTCTGAGATACAAAAATAATCATAGACGGTTCGTATTCAAAACCGTCTATGATAGTCTTAATATCACAGACGGTTTGTATGAAAAGCCGTCTGTGATAGTTCACAGACGGTTTTAAACATGCACCGTCTGTGATATTAATAACTATCACAGACGGTTCTTGTTAATATATGTCTGTGATATTTCACAGACGGTTTTAAACATGCACCGTCTGTGATATTAATAACTATCACAGACGGTTTTTTATCCGAACCGTCTGTGATAATTTCACAGACGGTTTTAAATATGAACCGTTTGTAACATCACATCTTCACAGACGGTTTTTACCACAGCCAGTAGCACAGACGTGCGCTAAATCGTCTGTGATTGTATTTAATACAGACGGTTCCGAGGAACCGTCTGCGATGAGGCGTCCAGGATAGCCCCTTTTGTAGTAGTGGTAAGTAATGATAAAGGAGAAGTAAATGGAATAGCAGACAATATGATGAGATTTTATAATTTTCTCCTCAATTTAGTAGCTCATGGTACATTATGACACATTCAAATTAACATAAAAAATAATTACACATGCAAATGGCGATGCTGTACATTGGATTTTTTTTTTATGTATAATACATGAAAACCATGTAATTGCCAGCATATATGATAAGCTGGTGAGAAACAAACATAACCATATGAAACACAAGTTTTGAATCCAAAGAAAGGATATATGTTACACTTACCTAAACTCGTAATGTAGAACACCGTTCTTGACCAACACCGACATAACACAAATTGTTCATATGTAGCTCTACACCCTTCATGCTGTAGCTTTGCTCCTCTTGAGCCTATAATCGACGTGTTTGGCCCAAATTCTACCTCCGAGAACATATATACCTGTATGTTTACATATATTTGTCCTCATTTATGAGTAGCAATTCCCCTCGAATATTCCTTTCCACTCTTTTATTTCTGCCTGTTTCCTCGATCATCCCCATTACATGATCTAGAATTTCAGGCTCAATGGTGGTGGTGCTATCTGCATTTCCTTTTCTTTCTGAATCCAGTCCATGAGTGAGCCCTGCAGCCGAACGGGCGCATGTGCAACCCATAAGTTGAAGATGTCAGCGATCACATTTGTCCAACTCTCTACATTCTCGTCCTGTTCTTGTACCAGAGTTCCTCTCCCAACTTCCTGAATGGTTCACTGTACCGTAAGGTATGCACTACCATGTTTAGACTTCCAATTCATCTGATACACTGCTGCTTCAGCATTCCTGCGAAGGCAATCTATCGCCCTCGGAAGCATGATATTGTCCAGCTGTTCGAAGGAAGTGTTTGTATGCAAGCAACGTTTTTCCCCACCGTTAATCATCTCTATCGCAGAACTCTCGACTGCAGGTAACATGTCTTCTGAAGGGTCATGAGGTGAAAAGAGGAGTCCAACTCTCAGATGTGGAAAATCTTTCAGATAACTTTTGCCTTCGGTGATTGTCCTCTGTCCGTTAGACAGTGAGACTTGGCAGAGCAAATTCACTTCGATAATTGCCTCTAGAGAAACATCTGGTAATTCTGGTGTGTATACGTTGCTACTGCCACAAAGCTTGTGGTGATCATGCTGCTTGCAACATAATGGGTTTGGGCGAAACCATTGAGTATAAATGCTGTGAATATTGTTCCAATGTTCTTTATGGAATGAATCAATATCTGGCACCCAGGAGAGGTCTTGCGTTGGTAGTCGAGTAAGTTCTTTCCTAATAGTTTCAGCTATAGGCTTGAAATGAGGGGTAAAAAACTGCAAGCACTTGATTGCAATCCCAACTATGTCTGTACTCTCCGAAAGCTGTAGCATCACACTAAATAAAAAATCAGCCTCCGGTGCATTACTATCTTTTTGGATAAAGATCAGCCTAGCCTCTATTCCATGCTCTGCAATAATAAAGGGCACCCATAGTAAAAACAAAGGGCATTGGTTTTCTCGAACGATTTTGTGTTGTAGTTTCTTGCCGGCAAGAAGGTGCCTGATAAGAGGGTCGAAGGGCATGTGACGGCGTGGAGTGCCACCATGCTCTACGAATCTCAGAAACTCGCTAGCACCATCTGCAAACCACTCAAATCTTCGAACGATGGATCTGCTCAACTCATCGTTATTGCGGCTAAAGACGGAGGAAATAATTGACTTGGTAGCACGTGCAATCCGTTTAGGAAAGGAGGAGTTCCTTACCTCCTTATCCATATCTTCTTCTTCTAGGATTCGCTGCTTGCATTTGCGCAGTGTGTCATCACACTCTTGAGCAGAACGCTTCAGCTTCTTCCGCCAACGCATCAACGATGCGTCATTGATCCGCCACTTATCGGATATCTCAAGTGCAGCCTCCAACTTGATGTGTGCCATCTCCAGCCTCTCCATGTTTTCATTTGCATTCAATTTCCCCTCGTACTTGTCAACCAGACGAGATACGATTTGGCTAACTGTTTCCTGGACAACTGCGGAAATGACAATCTCTGCCATTAGCATTCAAGCATTTGTAGCATCCCCTCCCTGCTCAGCAAATGTATAATATATATCAGTGTGCATGGTACAAAAAAATAGATGAACGAATTCTTGGTCAAGTCCTAACCTTGTGAACTGATCAAATTAGTAATAGGAAGGAACTTGGGACCACAAGCAAAGATTTAGCTTAGTCAATCGGCTATAGCGTCCATACTACCCACCCAGCTGACATTAACAAGGAGGCTTCCTCGATGGCATGCTTCGCTAGCTGCTAGTCTGAACTGAACATGGCTATAATCCATTACCAATAGTACGTACTGCATGCCCCGGTCAAGAACACTCGTCGTCTTTGCAGTTCAAGGGCCACAGGAATCTGCCTATCAATCAGCTAGCGTCCCCGCTCCCCACCCACCCGGTTTTGGAGTTTGAAACGCGTCAAATGTTTCATGTGCAATTTCTGCGTGCGACCCAAACAAGCTTACACGCCCCTAGGTGTACCTACAAAATTCATGTGAAATTTCTGCGTTTCAAACGCGTTCTTCCTTTTCTACTGACTAAAGGTACTAGCTATGCATGACAAGATTACACAGAAGCACTGATGTAGTGATGTGTCCGTAGGCCGTGTGAATGACTTTGACCCCAAACACCACAAAAATGCATGACATGCCAATATATGTAGCTCTCCAGCTCGGTGCTACCGTAACAATTGACAAAAACTAGTGGGAAGGATCTGCGAAAGTGCTGTAGTCGCCCGAGGCTCCTCTCAAACTTCATTGATTCAAAGCTTGTGTTTTTCTTTTGATTGTTCTCGCACATAGCTAGATAGCCTAACAATTTGTTGATTCAAAGCTTGTGTTTATCTTTTAACTAGTTAATCCAGGTCAGGCCCACCAGAATTCGCCACGCGTTAAGCTAGCCATCGATATGAGTCTGGTACGTGTCACCATATAATTTCCCAACTAAAGGGATTTGGTCTTACATAGTGATTGTAACATCCGTTTTTTGACGGGTGAATAGTAATTATAATTCGGTTTCGTTCTTCGTCATAATTCAATTATCAAGTATTTGCAAAAATCTTTCTTTCCTCTCGGTTTGTGTTTCAAATGTAATGTTCGTAACATTTGAAATTCAAATTCGCGGTTTGGAGTTCTTCTCCTCTTTTTTGAATCCTCGGGCCAATTTTTGAGTTGGACCCCTATTCTCTGCCGGGCTCAGCCCATCTCTCCCTCTGGGCTAAGCCCATCATCAGCCCGGCCCGTTTTCCCCCTTTTGGCCCATCTCCTTGCCAACCCGAGCCGCCCGGGTCATCTTCTCCTCCCCTGCTTCTCCCACAGGTCCAGCAAGCAGCAGCCTCGCCAACTCCCCGCCTCCTCTGGCTGAGTGCACTGCCCCTGCCGCCTCGCGCCACCGGCTCCCTGTTGGAAATATGCCCTAGAGGCAATCATAGAGATGCTTATATTTCATTATGTTCACAATATTTGATAATATGTTATCTTGTTCCTTGAATGAATCATCAGTCATGAAGATTAACGAGTATGTGACTTGTTGGTGAAGCTCTTTTTAACTTATGATGATGTCGTTCTAAAAGTATCCCTGGTCGAAAGTCACTGGTCGGAACACTAGTGACTCTACAACCAGCACATGTATTGATTGATGACCATGTTTCACCGGTCATGGATATAGGGATATCGAATCGATAATGTGGACACGTGTTAGAGAACATGGTGTTGGATAAGACCCACCTTGAGACACTATTGAGATTGTTATGATTCTATGTGTCGTTAGTTGGTCTCAAGCAATGATGATATATAATCCTTAGACATGAGATCAGCATGGTTTCCTACATGTGTAATAGCACTCTTAGGGGTTGCCAAACGCTACTCGTAACTGGGTAGTTATAAAGGTAGCTTTCGGGTATGCTATGAAACATGCAGAGGGATGTGACTGGTCGGATATGGGATTTGCCCCTCCTAACATAACAGGAGAGATATCTCTGGGCCCCTCGAAGTGGTCGGATAAAGAAAGTGCATGGCCATGCCACTGGTGGTCGAAGAGTTCGACCACATAAGGTTATCCGATACTCGATCGAGAAAGCATTGAACAGTCCATGGATGACACAACATCTCACCCGAGTTCAACCGGATATCGTGAGGCAAAGGGAGAATACAGTAGAGTAAATGTTAGTTCGACCACTCACGGACCGGTCGTATGGAGATACAAGCAAGTCGTAGACTAGTCGAACGTAATCACAGAGTGGTCGAAACCAAGTCGTAAGGAGTTACGAGTTGGTCGTGATCAAATACGAACTGGTCGTATAGAGATAGGACCTAGTCGTAAGTGATGAGGACCTGGTCATAGATCATATTGCATTAAGGTTCGTCCGATATAATTTGTGTGTATTCAGGAATCGTTATGTCCTGCTAGGAACCGCTACGACTCGTGGCCGGAAAGGGTTTCCGAGTCACAACCGAACTGCACATGAACCTAACGGGTCACACACTTAACGGGTTGGAATAAACCAGTACGAATACGATTCGTAAAACGTGTTTGGATAGGATCCGTCACGGGCACTATATAAGGAGATGCATGAGGCTATTAGGAGAGTGTGAGTGGACGAAAGTTGCCCTACCAAAACCCTAGCCGCCATCTTCTTGAGAGTCTCCCCGTGCGATTCGGTGCTAGCACACCGGCGTACGGTTGTTCCTTCCCTGGACGTGTGGATACCATAGATGCGCTTCTACGTTGTTGCACTTAGGGCGATCCGCGATCTTCGAGAGGCTGCGAAGTCTTTGGAGGAGACGATCGACCCCGACCATCGCATCAACGTCTTTCGGACGCCGGACGATCGACTACGATTGAGACATCGACGGGCTCTTTGTCGGACCAGTCGCCCGACGCTTCTTCGCCGCTCTGCTCTGGCGTCTAGTGGTAACGATCTCGTGATCATCTTCTTGCTTGGCTTCCCGGTTTACGTGGTAGAAATTTTGAATTGTTGCTATCGTAGCCTACCCGTATCCCTTCGGTGGTATCGAGCCATCTGCGTAGTTTTTGATGCGGATCGGTCGCATATACTTGATATGTGGTAGTAGTAGATTGGATCTATTCTCGGTCGTATCTGAAACCTAGGCCCTGGTCGATTAGATCGTCGGTTTTGTGGTAGTAGATGGGTATACGAGGAGGTACAAGTTAAGAGCACCGATGATTCACTCGACTTGTTTTTCGACTACCTTGCATGATACTCCTACGGTCGAATTCGCCATCGGAGTATCTGACATTATGTGGTCGTATCAAAGCGATGTCGATTGGCTCGAATAGAATCGTCATCGCGTTATAGGTAGTATGTGTTCATGTCGTCCGATAGAATTGGATTCTATGCGTAACTTGTTTTTGCAGGGATTGATGTGAATAGTATGGCCCGTTGTGCATATGATGCATGTATGGATTTTCATGACCTGCGTGTCATGTTGTGAGATAGCCATCGAGCTACATATTATTGTATAACGGTCTGCGTACCGACATGTGATGCTTGATAATATCCTATGTAATTCATTACTAGCTCTTAGGAGTAATTGCTTAGTAGATAAATGCGGTCGGAGACTTCAAGCATGGTGGTCGGAGGACAGGAAGCATGCTGATGGAGATCGTCATGTTAAGGGCCATACTATTTCACAGTGATATGATTATCTGTGAATGTTTGTGTTTATTCCTGTTATGATATTAAGTCATGTTTTTCATTAGATGCTTTTAACATGATAAGATTAAAATTCCCTCACATAATGTTAAGTTAAAATTGATGCCCCTCCAATAAGCTGCACCATCAAAAGTCCTGTATTTTAATGGTAGATCTTGCTAAAGCGGAATGTCATTAACTTTCCTTGACTAGATGGGTTTGTGTCGGACACTTACACGCATTGTATTGGTTTAACTTGACAAGGTCATCATAACGGTTATGGACCTTGGGGCATAGGGTTGGGTGCCGAAGCATAGAGATGCTGCCCAACAACAAGAGTCATATAGAGATATGATTAGCAAAGGGTTGCTTACCGAATTCACTAATGTTCTAGCAGTGATGCCAAAGCTCACTAGTAGATTACCTGATTGTGGATCTTGAATCACTAAATGTCATAAGAGGGATATGGTATTTAGTGGGAGTATCTTTATTAAATTGTTTAATAGATGTTACTTTTCTTGAACATATGTCTTAGTTTTGCGTATTTTATGTTGTAGATCATGGCACCATCGCTGTACCAACATCCAGTTTTGCTTTACGTTCGATACTTGAAAAGGAAAAACTGAATGGAACAAATTTTATGGATTGGTCCGCAACCTAAGAATTGTTCTTAGACAAGATAAAAGGAACATGTTCTAGAGGAACCAATTCGGATGTGCTGCGATAATCTTTCTTTGCTACTCTTAAATCCGCCTATAAAAGGCATGTGATGAATCCTTTGATGTTAGGTGTCTCATGCTTTGTGCATGACGAACTCGGACCTTCGTAAAGCAGTTTGAGAACATAGAGGCCTACGATATGATCGTAGCACTTAAAGGCATGTTTGAGACACAAGCAAGAACTGAGAGATTTGAGATCTCAAAGAACTTGTTTGGATGTAAGCTAGCTGAGGGTAGTCCGGTGAGCCCACATGTAATCAAAATGGTTGGTTACACACAGAGCTTGGAAAAACTTGGTTTTCCATCGAGTCAAGAGTTGGCTCTGATTTGATTCTTGCTTCGCTTCACGCAAGCTATGGTGAGTTCATTACGAACTTCCATATGAATGGCTTATACAAGAATCTCACCGAACTACATATGATGCTTAAGACTGCAGAGGACAGCATTAAGAAAAGCAACAATCATGTGATGATAGTGCAAAAGAGTACAAGCTTCAAGAAGAAGGCTAAGACTTGGGTCAAGAAAAAGGGCAAGGCTAAAGTTTGGATGAGATCCAAACCAACAAACCTAAACCCAAGACTAAGTCCGCCCAACTCAAGAGAATGAATGCTTTTCTTTGCAAAGAGCTAGGCCATTGGAAGAGGGCGCAAGAAATACCGGCGATCCGAAAAAGAATGGTGGGACTAAACCTTCCACTTCGGTATTAATGTTATAGATGTTCTTCTTGCGATTCTTACGTTAACTCATGGGTATTTGATCTGGGATCGGTTGCTCATATTTGCAATTCGATCGAGTCTAACAAAGAATAGGAAAGTTGCAAGAGGGAGATGGATCTTCGCGTCGGGAATAAAGCAAAGGTTCTTTGCACTATCTGTCGGGACTTTACCATTGGTTTTGCCTTGAGGATTTATTATGGAATTGAATAATTGTTATTACGTTCGACCATGGCGAAACATTATCTCAAACCTCATGTTTGATGGCGAGGGTTATAAATTCATTATTGAGGACAATGGTTGTTCTATATTTTTGAATGATATGTTTCATGGCTATGCTCCTGTTTTGAGCGGGTTGTTTATTTTAAATCTTGATGATGCACCCATCTTTAATATTAATGCAAAGAGGCTTGACCTAATAATATGAATTCCACTTTTATCGGCATTGTCGTTTGGGTCACATAAGTGAGAAACGCATGAAGAAGCTCCATGATGATGGAATTCTAAGCTCATTTGATTTAGAATCATTTGAAGCGTCGCGAGTCTTGCCTACTCGGAAAATGACCAAGACACCTTTCATCGGTCGGAATGAGAGGCGTCCCGACTTGTTGGCACTCATACATCTTGATGTGTGTGGACCAATGAGCACGACGACTAGAGGTGGTTTTCATGATTTTATTACTTTCACCGATGACTATAGTAGATATGGATATATCTATTTAATGAGGCACAAGTCGGAATCCTTTGAAAAGTTCAAAGAGTTCCAAAATGAGGTACAGAATCAACTTGGCAAGACAATCAAATCTTTACGATCTGATCGTGGAGGTGATTTTTTGAGCCAGGAATTTGGCAATCATTTAAAACAATGTGGAATTGTTCCACAGCTTACGCCACCGGGTACTCCACAATGGAATGGGGTGTCCGAGCGGCGTAATAGGACCTTATTGGACATGGTTCGATCGATGATGAGCCAATCTGATCTGCCATTGTATTTTTTGGGTTACGCTCTAGAAACTGCCACTTTCACTTTAAATAGGGTACCATCTAAATCAGTAGATAAGAACCATATGAGATATGGACTGGGAAGAGTCCTAACTTGTCTTTTCTAAAGATTTGGGGATGTGATGTCTATGTTAAACGTTTGACGTCTGATAAACTCACACCTAAGTCGGAAAAATGCTTCTTTATAGGATATCCTAGGGAAACCAAAGGATATTATTTCTACAACCAAGAGGAGAGCAAAGTGTTTGTTGCCCGAAATGGTGTCTTTTTGAAAAAGAGTTTCTTTCCAAAACAACCAGTGGGAGAAAGGTGCAACTCGAAGAAATTCGGGAAACATCTGAAAGTGTTTCAACTCCTATTGAACCTCTACAAGATGAACAAAATGTTGTTGAGCCTGTAGATGAGGCATCAGCCCCACGTAGATCTAAAAGGCCACGTCAAATGCCTATAAGGTATGGGCATGACGTATTATTATTGGATAATAATGAGCCTAACACTTATAAGGAAGCGATGATGGACCCAGACTCTGAGAAATGGCTTGGAGCCATGAAATCCGAGATAGACTCCATGAGAGACAACCAAGTTTGGAACCTGGTCGATCCACTTGATGGCGTTAAAACCATTGAGTGTAAATGGATCTATAAGAAAAAGATTGATATGGATGGAAATGTTCACATTCATAAAGCTCGTTTAGTCGCAAAAGGTTTTTGACAAGTTCAAGGAGTTGACTCCTCAAAACCCTAATTGCTAGTTCTATCTGGGCGGATGGTGAGGCGGTGGGTGCTCGGGGAGCACAATGTTGGTTGGGTTGTGGAATGAACCGCCCAGATAACCCTAAGGACTTAATCTTGTCACGACCTCCCGTGTTAAACAAGTACAACCACAAGTCTGCAAAGTGTAACTTGGCTTAGTAAAGTTATCGAACCCTGAAAGTCATCTCATTGGAGGGGATCGAATATGTACAAGCGGCGGAGATACTCCGGCTTGGAAGGGACACCAAAAAGGTGAAGTTACCAGCTGCGCTAGTCGTTGTGGTGAACATCCCGCACAACATATGGGCGTAACCCTGTATGGGTGAAATGACGAAGGGCGCGATATCTAGAAAGGTTCTTGTGATTTGCCGCCCAACTACATGACTACGGAATCATGTGGGGTAACAGGTATGACTATCTCTTGTGGGTAAAGTGTACAACCTCTGCAGAGTCTAAAGCTGTTTTAAGCAAATGCGCGCCTCTGGACAAAGGCGGACATGGGAATCATAACTTGAGTTAGTTCTATTTCAAAAACTTTGTGGGTGGTATGGAAAATGGTGGAAGGGCTCACCTAGCCCTGTGTTGGATTTTTCCTGAGTCGTCGAGCTCAGTGGGTGTGGTCATTGGAGGCAGCTCCAATTGAAAAGATGCATTGGTAGAGTTTCCGCCGGATGGAACCTCTACTAAAATAATTATTGCACATTACTCTCTTTATCAAAAATGCAATTTTGTTAAAAATGCTAATTCATAGGATTTGTAATTAAGTTATTTGAAAAACTTGCTTTCGCAAATAAAAGAACCGAGCCATCCTTGTTAAACCTTGCATGTAAGCTATTACATTGTGTTGTAGGTGTAAAAACCAAACACGAGTGAGGGGTGGACGTCGGCCGTCTGACGGGCCGTCGTCCACGAGGGTAAAAAATGACACGAGGATTTATACAGGTTCGGGGGTCCGAGAGGACCGCCCTACTCCTGTCGGTGAGCCAACGGGGGGTTACCTCCAGAGAGGGAGCCCCCGAGGGCTCACCAGTTTGAACATGTTTCTTTATTGCTCAAGAGAGCCATCCCCTTGAAAGGAGGGATACATGGGGTATTTATAGGCTTCCAAGCCTGCACAAATGACCAAAATACCCCTTAGGGTATAGCCACACTACGAGTACAAGTGAGGGGTATTACAATATTTTATGATCGCAACAGTATTTCTTGGGTCTGCACGTGTGTCTCCAGCAAAGGGGGCCCCCAGACTAAGGAGGGATAATTATTCTTCCAACAGTAGCCCCCCTGCCCCTTGGCGCTTCGGGGAGAAAGCCAAAAGGGGCAGCCTTGAACTGTGCTTTTCATGCGGAGATCGATACTTCAGAAGAGTTCTGGTAGACTTGAATGGTAGTTGCGTCCGAAGATGTGTGCCAAAAATGTCACAACCATGACACCAGAGCGCGAGGCCGCATGTAGGGCGCTGGGCTCACGCACGGCGCTGGCCGCTGGAGGGCACATGCAGGGTGCTGGGAGTATGCATGATGGATCCACAGACGGCACCATTATCATTTGTTATCATTGAATGTGTAGCATCCAAGTTGGTCAAGCCTTGTTTAATAGAAATACCAGACTTTTGTCATCTCTTGGTTGCGTGTTCACAAGGCTGCCTGGGTGGTCATGACAGTTTTTATTTTTTCATTCTTGGTGCTTTCGGCTGCCAAGACACGGTTCTTCATTTGGCATCATATTCGGCTGCTCATGGGCAGTTGGCTTTTAAAGATGTCAGTCAGTCACATGGGTAAAGGGGCCCAGTGGTATCAGTGGAACTAGAACTACTCGTGAGAATCCAAGGTGCCTGGGTCCTTATCTCCATTCTTTACCTTGGCCGAAACACACAGCCCCATTTGCTTCTTCCTTATCTTCTCCATTCCTCTTCTTTCTCTCAAATCTCTCTCTCCCCTCAAGCCACGGGGGAGGGAGCTCTGGCTCGGCGGCACAGAGCCGCCGCCATGCCGGCCGCTTCTTGCCGCCGCCTCGGTCTCATTGCGCGCCTGCCTGCGGCCTCGGCCCGCCATGCCTGCTCGCTTCCGGCCGCCGGACCTCTTCCTCCTGTGGCGCCACGCGGGCACGCTTCCTCACGCCCATGGTGGCCCACGTCTTCTCGGCTCGGCATGGCCGCCTTGAGAGCCTCCCTGGCCGAGCCTCCCTGGCTTCGTCACGGGCTCAGTAGCTCCCCTCCCACTGTCGCGCCGCCGCCGCTCAGCAAGGCTCGAGGCAATATTTGCCTCGGCCGTCTGGTCCCCGGCTTAGTGCCAAGGTTGTCTCGCGATGCACACCTCCGGTCGAGCTATCGCGGAGGAGCAGCCTGCGAGAGATCAAGCGGGCGGCGTGACTGTGTGACCGCCGTTCCGTTGGAAGAGGAGCTTTAGGAGCCGCCACCAAGAGTTGGGCGCTTTGATGGAGTCGCCGCCGCCGTTCACGGATCGCTAGGGTGCCGGATTCTGCCGACCTCGGGCGGCTGCGGCCGATGGCGTCTTTGCGGCGGCATCACGCGGCGACCACGCGGAGGTGGCGGGCGGCCAGCTCAACCGGCGGCAACCGGGTGCAGTGCTTGCCGGAGGTGTTGGCCTCGGGTGCGCGGCGCCACCGGCCGTCGCGTTCATGGAGGCGCGGTGATGGTGGTCGACGTTGGGCCCGGGCCAGCGGCATCAGGCCGTTCCATTCTTGTTTTGGTGGTGCACACCGCCCGTTCGACGAAATGTCGCCGCCTCTATTGACGCATATTTCTTTCTCTTGTGTATGAACAGTGATCGCATATGTGTTTACGTGTAGTTTGTTAGCTTGCAGCTGGAGCCTTGGAGGCCTATTATCTAGTCGTTTGTATGCAGCTTGTGTTTGTTTGTTGACGGTGAAAAATAAGGCTCGGGTGCGAGGCCCCGAGGTCACGAGGGCTTCAAGGGTCCCGAGGCCTCGAAGCCCCGAGGGCACGAAGGCACGAGGCTTCGAGGGTCCCGAGGCCCCGAGGCACGAAGGCAAGGCGCGAGGCCGAGAATCCCGAGGCATCGAGGGTGCGAGGCCCCGAGGGTCTGGTCGAGGCCCCGAGGGCCTGGCGCATGAGGGTCTGAGGCCGAGGTCCCGAGGCATCGAGGTGCGAGGCCCTAAGGGTCTGAGGTGCGAGGCCGAGGGCCGGGCGCATGGGTGCGAGGCATCGAGGGTGCGAGGCCCCAGAGTACGAGGGTCTGAGGCCCCGAGGGCCTGGCGCATGAGGGTCTGAGCCGAGGTCCCGAGGCATCGAGTCTGAGGCCCCAGGGCACGAGTCTGAGGCCCCGAGGCCTGGCGCATGAGGGTGCGAGGCCGAGGTCCCGAGGCCCCGAGGCCTCGAGGGCACAAAGGCACGAGGCTTCGAGGGTCCTGAGGGCACGAGGGCACGAAGGTCTTGAGCCGAGAATCCCGAGGCATCGAGGCCCCGAGGCCCCGAGGAGTGCAGGGTCTTGAGGCCTCGAGGCCCCGAGGGCATTCTGAGGCACACGAGGCCCCGAGGGCCCAACGAGGAATGAGGCCTCGAGGGCACCGTGATGGCGTGAGGCCTCGAGGGCACCGTGATGGCGTGAGGCCTCGAGGCTCCAAGGGCACCGCGAGGGTGCGAAACCTTGAGGCCCCGAGGGCATGAGGCCTTGAGGGTACCGTGAGGGCGCGACGCCATGGTCTTGGCGCCAGGCGCGGGGCACCATGAGGGCCCAGATGTATGTGATCGTTTGTCTTTGGTTGAGCTTGTAATCTACATAATACAAAGATCAAAACTGAAAACTCCAACTTTCTATGTTCTCTTTTCTCGAGGACTCGGCCGGAGAAAGATGCCTTGATCGGCGACTAGTCTTGGAGAACCGCATGCACATCGCCAGGCACTTTCGGACATCCATTTGTCGGGCGCCGCGAGAGCGCGGGGCACCGGGTGTAGTCAAGGATGTCTGCGTAACACGCGCATGTAGCGTGCGAATATCCAACAGGCCTCAAACCACTTCTAGTGGGTTGGTGGCCAAGCGCCCGAGGCGAGGGGCTCACGTACGCCCCTTGTGCAGACTTGTCGAAGTATAGATCATTTTCGATAGGACGTGGTCGGATTCCTCGACAATGTAGCCCCCCTGTCCCTTGGGCGCTTGTAAGGGCGCCAAAGGGGCAAATAAGAATGCTTGGGTGTGAGGGCAAACGCGAAGGCACGCGAGGGCTTCGGGCATGAGGGCACGCGCGAAGGCACACGCGAGGGTACGCGAAGGCGCACGAGGGTGCCGATGCGAGGGCACACGAAGGCACGTGAGGAGGCAAGGTGGCCCGATGTCGACAAAAGGCGCTACGGCGGCCCTCGGCGGCCACACGAAGTCATCGCGAAGGTGCCCCGAGGCCGGGGCTTGTGCGGAGGCGAGTTGGTAGGATTCCTCAACATTCTAGCCCCCTGCCCCTTGGGTGCCTGCAAGGACGCCCGAGGGGCAAAGAAGAATGCCGAGGTCTTGTATCTTGTTGATGAATATGCTTGACCAAAGACTTGACCAAATTCAAATTTTGACGGGAATCACGGGCACTCGAGACTTTGCCAAATTTTTGACTTCGGTCTGCATGAGGCCGAGAGTGAGGAATATGCACAGGGGCACGGTGACTTAGCCAATTTTGGCTTGGTGGGTATGTGGGTGCCCAAAGACTTAAGTTTATTTTCTACTCCATATCGCGTGAGTGCTCCACGTGAGGCGGTACTAAATTGGCGCTTCTCGTTGGCCCTTCGTGTGGGGTGGCTTTTGTTGCTCCATCCACGAAGATGAAATCTTGAATCTTTGAGGCACCCCATCGAGGCACAACCCTCGAGGGGGGTGTATCCAAAGCGAAGCTCTTGTGAGCAAGGTCATAAGCGCAAGACCACCCAAACCTGACCTTCTAGGCGGTGCATCGTATGGCTTTGTGGCGTAAGTCGCGGATGAGAGGCCACCGAGCCGAGGCATAGCCTTCAAGCGGCGCGTCGGCGAAGCCCATGTAGGCGAGTCTTAGACGCGAGGTCGCCGAGCCGAGGCATAACCTTCGAGGTGGCGGTGCGTCGGCAAGCCTATCTGAGACGAAGTCTTGGGCGCTAAGGGCCGAGCCGAGGCATAGCCTTGAGGCCGGCGGCGTCAGCGAGCCTATGTAGACGAAGTCTTGGGACGCCGTCGGCCGAGGCATAGCCTTCGAGGACGGCGGTGCGTCGAAGGGAAGCCTATGTAGACGAAGTCTTGGACGCTAGGCCGCCGAGCTGAGGCATAGACTTCGAGGCCGGCGGTGCGTCGAAGCGGAGCCTATGTAGACGAAGTCTTGGACGCGAGGTCGCCGAGCCGAGGTATAGCCTTCGAGGCCGGCGGTGCGTCGAAGGGAAGCCTATGTAGACGAAGTCTTGGGACTTGAGGCCGTCGAGCCGAGGCATAGCCTTCGAGGCGGCGGTGCGTCGGCGAAGCCTCTGTGCGAAGTCTTAAAAACGAAACCACCGAGCCGAGGCATAGCCTTAGAGGCGGGTGGCGCGTCGAAGTGAGGCCTATGTAGGCGAAGTTGTCCTCCTCTTGCTCCGCGGCTTGGTGAGAGTTGTCGAAGTAGAACTCCTCAGAATGGTCGCGGTTCGAGCTAGAAACATTATAGTGACGGGCAGATTACACGAGCGTCTCTTCATCGCTCGTGCCGCATGAACGTCATGCGTCCCAGGGGTGAAGGTTGGCCTCAGAATCCTTATCCTTCTGGCTGCGAGGGTGCCTTGAACTGCTTGCCCATGGACAGACCTTGCATCGACTCGCACAAGGGAGGAGAATGCGCATGGGGGCCCCAGGGCATGTAGGATGTTGCCATCCCGAGGTGGATAGCTCTGATCTCCGATGAGGGTGCTCGGCTGGGGCTCCTTCAAAGAACGGATGGGTCGTCCATGAAATCATTGCTCTTCGGAGCCAGAGGTGGTTTCGTGGACTTAGAGTATTTTTGGTAGGAGACATAGCCTTTCGTTGATTAGCTACGGTCCCCACGGTCGGCGCCAATGTTGTAGGTGTAAAAACCAAACACGAGTGAGGGGGTGGACGTCGGCCGTCTGACGGGCCGTCGTCCACGAGGTAAATGACACGAGGATTTATCTGAGTTTGGTCCGAGAGGACCGCCCTACTCCTGTCAGTGAGCCAACGGGGGGTTACCTCCAGAGAGGGAGCCCCCGAGGGCTCACCAGTTTGAATATGTTTCTTTATTGCTCAAGAGAGCCATCCCCTTGAAAGGAGGGATACATGGGGTATTTATAGACTCCCAAGCCTGCACAAATGACCAAAATACCCCTTAGGGTATAGCCACACTACGAGTACAAGTGAGGGGTATTACAGTATTTTATGATCGCAACAGTATTTCTTGGGTCTGCACGTGTGTCTCCAGCAAAGGGGGCCCCCAGACTAAGGAGGGATAATTATTCTTCCAACACATTGTGTGTTGGCTCGCGAGCATGGTAGTAGTGCTCATTCTCGCTTATCTCCCCAACCCTCCAAATAATGAAGATGAAGGCACTACTACAGAAAAGACCTTCACAGACGGTTCAAAAACGTCATCACAGACGGTTTCGTGAGCCGTCTGAGTTTATGGGTTAGTAATGACATGATCATCACGAGCGGTTTTGAACCGTGCGTGAAAAGTTATGACAAGCGGTTACGAACAGAAGCGTCGTGATAATTACTTATCACGAGGCGGTTCTTGTTGAAATCGTCTGTGATAGTCTATTTTCCAGATCGTATTACGAACAAGAACCATGCGTGATAAGTAATTATCACGAGCGGTTCTTTTTGAGCCTTACTTATCACTGAGCGGTTCTTATTCAGAGCCGTCTGTGACAATTTTTTCTATTTCAAAAAAAAAAACTAATCAATTGCTAGACAGTAGTTTCCATATGCAACCTCTAGCAAGATAACTAAAATCCAATTAAAATTATGATGGCAAACACATTACAGGAAAGGGAAACCAAAAGGTTTCACAATGTCCCCTCCAAATGGGAAAAAAGAATAAAGTTACAAAATTAAACTAGCTAGAAACCATCTATGCCACCAAGCTCCTGAAGAACTCATCGGCTTCTTGGATTGGTCTTGTGAGCTCCTCTCTATACCTCACCAGCATATTACAAGATGTTCTTGCATATCGTCAAGTTCAACTCAAGCTCGTCGGCAAGAGAGGCAGTGAAACCTCCAACAAGCGCTCAGGCCTTAGGTAACACAAAATTAAGATAATTTTTATCACAACAAACGACCAATAAATTGTGTATGTTATGGGGATGTACATGTACCTTCGGCAGATCTACCTCTGCAGCAGACAAGGAGCTCCTCCGCATGACCTTATCCCTCCTCATCATCGCCGTCGGCTGTGTCTCCTCGCTGAACCGCGACGGGGAATCGAGGGTGGTCGCCGGAGCTCGGTGTGGGGAGGGGAGAGGGAGAGACTGATGGAAAACAAGACTGGGGTGGCTATAATATATAAGGACAGCGCCAAAACATTTTGTCTCCCGCTGCGTTCAAAATTTTCATACTCCGTGCTCACGAATCACGAGCGGTTTCATACAAAAACCGTGCAGGACGATTATATCCTGAGCGGTTCTTAATACGAACCGCTGCGTGATAGATCTTATCACGCAGCGGTTCATATTAAAACCGTGCGTGATATATATATCCTGAGCGGTTTTATTAAAACCGCTGCGTGACAAATTTTCCTTACACTCGATTTTACCATGGCTTGAAGATTTTACCATGGCATGGAATCACTAACATTCCGATTTTACCATGGCATGAAATCACTAACACTCCAATTTTACCATGGCTTGGAATCACTAACACTCCGATTTTACCATGGCTTGGAATCACTAACTCCCTGATTTTACCATGACTTCCAATCACTAACTCTCTGATTTTACCACGGCTTCAAATCACTAATACTCTGATTTTACCATGGATTGAAATGCCTAACACTCTGATTTTATCATGGCTTGAAATGCCTAAAATCTGGCTTGAAATGCCTAAAATCAGAGTGTTAGTGATTCCAAGCCATGGTAAAATCAGAGAGTTAGTGATTTGAGGCCATGGTAAAATCAGAGTGTTAGGCATTTCAATCCATAGTAAAATCAGAGTGTTAGTGATTTCAAGTCATGGTAAAATCAGAGTGTTAGTGATTTCAAGCCATGGTAAAATCAAAAATACTTATCACAGACTGTTTTTAATACGAACCGTCTGTGATGAGGACGGAAAGTCACAGACGGTTCATGTTGAAAACCGCTGTGAAGTTTCCTGACAGTTACGAACAAGAACCGTCAGTGATATTTAATAGTATCACAGACGGTTCTTGTTGAACCGTCGTGATCTTCAAATGGTTTTCAACACGAACTGACTGTGATGAGGATGGGAAGTCACAGATGGTTCGTGTTGAAAACCGTCTGTGAAGTATCACAAACGGTTCTGAACAAGAACCATTTGTGATATTTAGTAGTATCACAGACGGTTCTTGATACTTCACAGACGGTTTTTAACACAAACCGTCTGTGATATTACTTCTTCATAGATGGTTTTTAGCGCAGCCAATAACACAGACGGTCGCTAAACCAAAACCGTCTGTGATTGTATTTAATACAAACGGTTTTGGTCAACCGTCTGTAATAAGGCGTCCAGTATTGACCTTTTTGTAGTAGTGAGGAGATTACGCCTACTACGAAGGACCAGAAGATGATGGACAAGGATATGACGAGGAGTAGAATAGTTCTGTAGTTTAGGTCTCGTCCAGTCTAAGTAGACTCGTTGGTACCCGCGTACAACTGATATTATTCAGTCCTTAGTTAATATCCGTCGTACACAGGTCACCCCAGTCGCTTGCCTGTGTGAGATGAGCCCTACCTCCCCTTTTGCTTCCGCTGTAGATGTCGTTATCTTTCTGTAATGTAATATAGTTGGCCTTGTGCGGCCCCTTTTGTAAAACTCGACCCGATGAGGTCTATGTTACCCTGTGTTGTAATATATTTGTTTTGTTTCACGACTTGTATGGTTGATTCAGCAATGCACCTGTGAGTGCTATCTACTGATCTAGGGAATAGCACAGTGTTTTTACAGAGATTTGGATTCTCAGAATCCGGGTCCGACGGTGATAAACAATTGATGTTGTTATCGAATAGTTTGAAGAGTTGCAACTTTGGTACCTGTTGTTTGCCTTAGCTGGTCTGACCGGCTTGCAAGGATAGTGAGACCGCTGGGCATGGGCGGTCGGACCGCCATGCATGGCCGGCCAAACCGGCCCCTGAGATTCGCCAGCTGCTAGTCTGAACCGAACAGGGCTATAATCCTACTGCATGCCCAGTCAAGAACACTCGTCGTCTTTGCAGTTCAAGGGCCACAGGAATCTGCCTATATATCAATCGGCTAGCGTCCCCACTCCCCACCCACCCGGTTTGGAGTTTGAAACGCGTCAAACGTTTCATGTGCAATTTCTGCGACCCAAACAAGCTTACACGCCCCTAGGTGTACACGCGCAACAAGAAATTCACGTGAAATTTCTGCGTTTCAAACAGGCCTAAGGTGTTTCATGTGCAATTTCTGCGTCCCAAACAAGCTTACACGCCCCTAGGTGTACACGCGCGACATGAAAATTCATGTGAAATTTATGCGTTTCAAACAGACCCAAGCGAGTATATGACGCGAAATCAACGACCATGATAACACACGCCGACGATAGAAGAAATAGAGGAAATAGCTGTTGCACTTGTTACCTGTGAAACGACAAGATCCTAGACGCCTTCGTGCGTGCTCTACGCCGGGCATGAAGCAACGTACTTGTCGATCACACCAGAAAGAATCTGGTTAACCGTCTCCTGGACATCCACCATTAGGATTCAGCAATCTGTAGATATCCTGCACGTTCAGCAAAAAGAAAGAGCATGTATAAGAGAAATGGTAGATTAGTTCTGTTGTCAGTTCTGTAGTACAAGTTAGGGGAAATCTCAACCTGGCCGAGCTAGTTGAATTGGTCGCCGGTAGCTATGAATTGTAGCAGGAAGGAACTTCAATTGGGATGACAGCGACGGTAGCTGTAAGAATCTAACCGCTTGTTACTGAATTGCATGGAAGCGGTGAATGGCTTTGCCTTATATAGAAGCACAGGGCCCTTGTTCGGGCCTAGCTGACAAAGGCCGCGCAAGGTGTGATGAGAACTTGCAGAGGAAGAGGATGGATATAGTGGATGTACAGGACTTTGAGAGGATGAAAAGGTAAGCTAGCCATCGATATGGGTCTGGTACGTGTCACCATATAATTTCCCAACTAAAGGGCTAAAGGGAGTGGAATGGGCTTGACAAAGAAGGGCAAGTTCACATGATAAACACTCACTAGTCCTCCTTGTCGCTAATTTTCCTTTGTGTTTTCTGTTTCAGCATACGAAGACATAATTATTAGCCACCCGTGAAGAAGTCACAATAGCACTAGTTCGTGTTTGGTTTGTGTCAAATCAAACCTAACAAATGGGACCAAAACATACATACTCGCCGCCCATGTGAAGAATGGATGAAAGAGAGATCAATAAAGTGAGACTATACATGATTTGGTCTTACATAGTGATAAACAATTGATGTTGTTATCGAATGGTTTGAAGAGTTGCAACTTTGGCACCTTTTGTTTGCCTCAGCTGGTCTGACCGGCTTGCAAGGGTAGTGAGACCGCTGGCATGGGTGGTCGGACCGCCATGCATGGCCGGCCAACCACCCTGAGACTTGGGCTGAAGAATGGAGGCTTTCTCGATGGCATGCTTCGCTAGCTGCTAGTCTGAACCGAACATGGCTATAATCCTACTGCATGCCCCGGTGAAGAACACGTACTCGTCGTCTTTGCATGCAGTTCTAGGGCCACAGGAATCTGCCTATCAATCGGATGCAAACCTACGGGAATCTCACACCACGCTAAGTACGCTAGCTTAGTCCGGATGCTATCACTCTGGTCTCATCGTCAGATCTTACAGGAATCGGCTAGCGTCCCCACTCCCCGCCCACCCGGTTTGGAGTTTGAAGTCGCGTCAAATGTTTCATGTGCAATTTGTGCGTCCCAAACAAGCTTACATGCCCTGCCCCTAGGTGTACACGCGTGACAAAAAATTCATTTGAAATTTCTGTGTTTCAAACAGGGCTCAGGGTATACGACCCGAAATCCACGAAAATGCATGCCATGCCAATACATGAGAAAAACTACTGGGAAGGATCTGCGAAAGTGCTGATAACACGCTGTGTATTGGTCGTCGACGATCAAGCAAAAACACAAGAACGAGAAGAATAGTCGCCCGAGGCTCCTCTCAAACTTCATTGATTCAAAGCTAGCTTGTGTTTATCTCTTAACACTTTATTGATTGTTCTCGCACATAGCTAGATAGCCTAACAAGAAGTTGATTCAAAGCTTGTGTTTATCTCTCCATAAGCTCAGGTTGCGACAAAGGGACAGGAAGCTAGAGAGTGAAGCATGGAATTAGAACACTAGCTTTGGTCCATGCTTGACCCAGGCTTCCGGCCAAGTCCTCGTCGCAGTCAATTGCAAGGAAGAATGGGACAGCCTGTGCCCGTGCCGTGCCGTTCGGATGCAACCTACGGGAATCTCACACCACGGTAAGTACGCTAGCTTAGTCCGGATGCTATCACTCTCGTCTCATCGTCAGATCTTACAGGAATCTGCCACTTACTGCATGCCCCGGTCAAGAACAATCGTCGTCTTTGCAGTTCAAGGGCGACAGGAATCTGCCTATCAATCGGCTAGCGTCCCCACTCCCCACCCACCCGGTTTGGAGTTTGAAACGCGTCAAATGTTTTGAAACATCTGCAAATTTTCAAAATTTCAAAATCAATTTGAGTTTGATTTGAATTTCATTTTCAAAATCCAAATTCGGCCAAATTCATCAAATCTCCCCAAATCCCGCTTCCCCCTTTCTCCTTTCCGCCTTCTCTTCCCCGATCGCGCGTCGCCCAGACCCGCCTCCGCCACCGCATCGCCCAGCGCCTGCCGCCGCCCATGCCGCCTCCGCCTCACCCCGCCACCTCCGGCTTGCTCGGTGAGAGCGCCGCTCTCCCACGCCACCACCCGCCGCCCATGCCGCCGCCTCTGGAGTCGGAGCCGCCCAAGACTTGACCGCACACGTCGCCACCCGCTATTCACACCGCCTCCCTGTTGCCGCCGCCCGCCCATCTTTGTGCCTCTGCTCTCCACCGCCTTCACCCGCCTATAAAAGAGGCGCCCGGGGCAACCTTCCTCTTCATCCTTACCACCGCCTTCCCTAAACCCCCTTCTTCCCCAAGGCCGGCCAAGAGCCGCCATCCATAACCCCATGAAACAACCCCAACTCAGAAACCCTAGAGGTAAGGGACTTACCTCAAGCTCCTCGCGCCGGTGGTGGTCCTTGCTTGCTTCCTCCGCCTCTCCCTTCCTCTGCGTCTTGCCGCCGCTGCTTCCTTGCTTCATGGAGGCGGCGGCGCTTGGTTTCGGCGGTGACTGCCTTTTAGGCCGCAAGTAGCTTTTAGACGTTGGGCGGCCGAATAGGTAGTGGGCCAAAAGCATGAAAAGGGCCGCCCGATTAGTGTTTAAAAGCCGGCCTTTCCTTTGTTCACTGCCTGATAAATTCGTTTACTGTTCATTCCGAAAAATAGAAATCACTATTCCAAATATACACTATGCATTAGCCAAAAATAGTAAACACTAGCCACTGTTCATTAGCTGATAAAGCATTGCTTGCTTCTGTTCACAGCCTATTTTTGTTCATGAATAGTAAAATAGTACTATTCATTATCCGACCCTTTTTCCACCAAAACCCTAAATTGACATTTTATATCCGTTCTAACCGTCTCGAACCCATAAAGCCCATTTTTGACTTCGTTCAGCTATACCAAGCTCTAAATAAATATTTCCACATTCCTATAGATTTCTTTAATCCTTTACAATATTTTTGTTGTAGTTGGATTCTTTTTCTAGCCTCATTCCTTGTCGAGCCAAGTGTTTTATTGGTTTTTGTGTCTTGCGCTAGGTTTCGCCACGACGAGGCATTTCAGACATCACAGACGAGACACAAGTAGCGAGGCGACTTAAGGACTTTGAGCAAGGAGGCAAGTTGCATACCTTGAACATATTGAACCTACGTTCCATATAATTCATATTATTATCTTCATTAATATATTTTAGCCAATTATTTCAACAAAGAAATAATACTTTGGAATGCCATGTTGAATAGATAAAAACCCTTCACCTCACATAAACAAACCACCCACTCTTGTAGGCCATATTCACCTTGACAAATTTAGTCCACATAAAATAATAACAAATATTCCGCAATGTCATGCAAAACTCATTTCTAAATACTGTTAAGGAAGGCTGGCTTTAGGCCAATAGGTTTTGGTGTAAGTTGAGGATTGAGACCAAAAAGTTGGACAACCCAATATACTTGGTAAAATAAGTCATCAGTGAGATCTAGAGGTGGACAGCCGTGAGTTGGTGTTGAGCCATCGCCTCACTAGATGACAAGTAAGGACAAGAACCTTGTGCCAAATAATGAACCACGAAGAACCGCTCAACCACATGCGTGGTCATTACTCCCTAACTTAGTACCTCGCTCTTCCAATTAAATATCTGCAATATCAAAGGCGAGATAGGGGTGGGCTGGAGGATACTCATTTGGTCCACATAGCGGTATGGGCCCGTCGACATCGGGCACAAATTCCACTATTGGCGGTGGTCTCCAGGGTTTGATGGATTTAGACCTCTAGGGTAGAGGCTAGAAAGGATAAGCAGTGAAAAGGCTTTGTTATCTCAACTCAGTTGCATGCTAACATGTTGCGTAACAATGTGAGTTTGAGATATCATGTGGGTAAAGTTGGGCAACTCTGCAGAGTGTATAACTAAAGGTATTGAATACGTGCTTAGGTTAATGAAGGCTGTGTTAATGGGTGATTCCAGTACATGAGGCATAAGTAGAGTTTTTGAGATGGTAAGTTGGTAATTGAGTTTGTTGAGAAACCCCCTGATGTTATTATATATTATTGTTTTACTGTTTTGTAAACTGCTTGAACTGCAAATTGCATCCACATATGCTGTTAAGGTAAAACCCTAACCATCCATTGAACTCATTGCATGTAATTATTTAGTTTTACCATGTGGCTTGTTGAGTACGGTAGTTGTACTCATTCTTGCATAATCTGCAAACAATCTACAGAAGAAACCTGGGAAAATGCAGAGGATCTGGTTGAACAGGACTTTGGTGGACCCACGGATGGCAACGACTACTGTTGTTAGGTCTCAGCCGCGCTCAAGTGTGCCTGTGGTTTGAAGTTCTTTTGTCTTTTATTATATTAACTTTGGGCTTGGATGCCCGTGTCTGTGTCAAAACTGGCTGTTAAGCCTTAAATTTTATGTAATAAAATGTTGGTTTTTGTTGTAATCGAAAGTTTGCTTGAGACACTGCTTACTTCGCAACTGCACATCCTGGACGGTTAAGGAGAGTTTAACGTTCCCAGAATTTAGGGGCGTTACATGTTTCATGTGCAATTTCTGTGTCCCAAACAAGCTTACACGCCCCTAGGTGTACACGCGCAACAAGAAATTCATGTGAAATTTCTGCGTTTCAAACAGGTCTAAGGTGTTTTTATGTGCAATTTCTGCCGAAGAAATTCGGGGATGGTGATGCCGAAGGGGGCAGTTCAAGTTTACATTAAATTGCAGTACTAGTTATGTACAGTGGAGGGAAGTTTGGTCCGTAAGGAATACCGAGCCTTTTACAAGCCCAATACTATCTCAGACAAAGCTGTGCTGGGCCCAGATGTACGAGAGCCCATGGCCCTGAACCGTCGCCGTCTAGGGTTTCTTCCCCCTTCCCTTTGGCGCCTCCCTCCTCTACGCCCGCCGCCGCCACCATATAAACCCCACGCCACCCTCCCAGTTCCCCTCATCCTCCTCGCGCTCCCCCCCTCCCTCTCTCTCTCTCTCTCCCTCTCTAGTCTCTCCCCCATCTTTTCAGATCGATCTAGCTATTCTTCTTCTTCGTAGGAACTTGTTGCAGTTTGCTCGTCTCATTGCTTTCTTTCTGTCCTCCTTTTTGTTTCGTGTACTTTCTCTCTCTCTTGTTCGTCTTGTTTCTTCGATTATTGTGCATTCGATTGGTTGGGGAGCACTGTCCCAATGGCCGGCCGCCGTCCTCTTGGTGGATCTCGGTCTCTATTGAAAAACCGCTCCCGAGATGCAACCTGGTGGCGCTAATCCGTTGGTCTCCAGTTGGGTCATGGGTTACGCTCGTCTCCAAATTCCGTTTACATCTCGCACTTCTTGCCCTTCGAAGTTCAAGTTTATTTTTCATTTTCTTTTGGTTCTCTCCATCATGTGCTTGTTAGTGTTCGAGTGATTGAAGGATGGCAGTGGTGCAGTGATTATAAAAACATTCCTCGTCCTGATGGGAGATCTGCGTGATCGACTTCTATACACCCATAGAATCTGAGCACCAACCAAGCCCATCCGCTCTTGTTCCTCTGTTGTTTCATCTTTCATTTTCTTTTCGTCTGCTCTTCTCATTTTATTAGATTGCTGTTTTTGTTTCGCTGTACTTGATTTGCATCCTGTAGCTGTAAAGTTGGTGTACATCAAAGGTTTTTTCCACTTCCCAACTCCAATTTGGTTTTGGTGTTCTGTAACTGTAAAGCTTAAGTTCATGTTCGACTTGTTGCAGTAGCAGAAGCATTTACTGGATGATCTACAAACAATGTATTACTATTGATTATTGGTTCTTGATGGCTCAATGAATATGGACTTTGTGGAACCAATTTGTAAAAATAAACCTTGAGAACAGCGAATAAAGTCTAGAACCGTGCAGAGAGGTCTCTGTCATCGGTCATCACATATGCTTGTATTTTTTACTGTTAATTTCTGATCATATATTTTGTGGACAAATCATAAAGATATTATCATAATGTTATCATATTTTTGTCGACAAATCACAATAATATTATAGGACATTCGAGGCAATTTTTACATATTTTGTTAACAAATCATGTTACTATTACTAAATATCTAAATATTCAGTACAACGTCATCATCTAGTTTTTCAAAATGAGATTCCAAAGCATTGAGCATCAAATATTTTAGCAAGACGAATATTTTTTGTGGCTGTGACCTTAACGTTCGTCCTATCGACCACCTCAAGTAGGGCAATTGGATGAGTTCCTCACGGCGTCATCTGGACTGTCGATGACTTTTTTATCCTGTGGATTTTTCGTAAGGTATTTCTTAAAGATGTGCTTAGACTTTTTGTAAAATGGAGTACTTCTTTGTACGATGTTCAGCTTCTACTTTGTTCGTATCATTCCTGATACGTCGTACCTATCGTCGGTCAATCTTTCTTTTCAATCTATCAATGTCTGCGGCTTAGATAAATTGCTCTCATGTAGGATGGTCAATGAAATGGTCAATCACATCGTAATCATACAGTTCTGCGTTCTAGGTTTGTATCACCCTCTTGTCGAAATAATCAGAGATGTACTGCATGGGATGTTCGTCATCGTCGAACATGCAGTCATGACATATGAGCAGGGTCTATGTAGAAGAAGATGCATGTTGCAAGTGTAGACGTAACTAGCGTGGCATAGCATACACTCGTGGGTGATCCTTTCGTAGATCGTTCCGCATCGTCTTTTATTCATGCACAGTATCTTAAAGCGAAGTTCTCTTGTGCTCATCTTGAATGTTCGGTATATCTCATTGTTCTTGCTCCTCTTTCATGTACTTAGTGATCATGACGAAGTACAAGACTATCATTTGTTATGGCGAGCGACGTGTTGTTTCTGTCAACAAAGTAATTTATGGTACCACGAAGAATTGTATTTACAATATTAACCAAAAGGAGGCACCTGGCGTCGCGCATGACATATTTGTACACCTCAGCTAGATTGGTTGTCATGACATCATATGGAGTATCACCCCTGTCATGTAGCACCGACCACTTCTCCTTATGCTCGTACTCAATCCAGTCCGAGAAGCATTCAACATTTGCCCCCGTCTTCCCCCGCCACACTAGGACCATCTGTGGGGTAGCTGTGACAATGCTTTGGGGCCTGGTTAGTGCTTGTAATGGGCTTTTTCGCTGCCTCCTTTCTGTGCGTCTAGGTCCGTTCATCCAGAATCTTTCAGAGTGCATTAAACTTTCATTGCTGGTTCTAGTGGCACATCCGTTTGAACAGGTTCATCAAGTCCATGTTGCGAAAGTGCTTATAGAAGTTTACACCCAAATGCCTCATGCACCACTTGCTCTGCAAATCCACCTATGGAAGTGGTTCGTTCTCTCCTTGTTGTAGTTGAGATTTTGCACTCAGCAACTCCGCATATCGATCATGTATGACGCTTTCAATATCTGTCACATAAATCCTCAAATTCCTCAGGAACCACAACCAAATGTATGTGTTCTCACTTTCAACGAATGCGAATACCACAAGAACTTGATTGTTCTCGTACGTCGCTATTGCAGTCGATATCTGTCCCTTATACTTTTCAGTCAGGAATGTATCATCCACGCACAGGATTGGACGGTTGTGTCGGAATGCATTGATGTATGGACCAAAGGTGAAAAATACTCACTTCAGTACCCTCTTATTGCCCCACTTCGAATGCGTGGAATATTGAATGTCGACATAAGTGTCGGCATTCCTATCTTATAAGATTCGGAGTTGGCCAGGGAGGTTATAGTAAAAGTCTTAGAACGTACCGAACCTTGATTTCAATACTTTCTGTTTTGCCCTTCACGCCTTGGTATAGCTGATTGTGTACTAGAACCTTGCCTTAATCACTCGAATGATAGACCGTAGCTCAAAATCAAGATTATTCACGATCTAATCGTACATGATGTTCACGATGAAGTCTGATGAGAGGTTTTTGTGAGACTGCACTAACTCAGCGACGACACATGTATGAGAGACCACTATATAGCATTTCTAGTAGGTGTCCCACAAAGGCTGAAATGCGTGCACTCGCTAAGGGCATTCCTCTATGACGCACTTCACGTCATAGCATCCTATGTTAGACTTGACGACTTTGAATGTACGCCGCACCGATAATGCCTAGAATTTGACCGCCTCCTGTACGGCTTCCTTGAATTTGTACATAGCTCTTTGTCTGACCTCACTCTGTCGTACTCCCACGGCACACGAGTGTAAGATCGAGGAGGCCGACTAGAGGGCGGTGAATAGGCGGTTTTAAAAAACTTCTTTGACTAAAACCGATATCTCAAGTAGAAGCTAACAACAATACGGTTTTGCACAATTAAAGCCTAAATCAACTAGTCTTTACCAAGTGCTTACCAAGTGCACTAACAACATAATACTATTGATAATAATAGCAATCATATAAAGACATTTAAGAAATTTAATATAATGAATGTAAATTGCGTAAAGTAAAGCACAAGGAAGCAAACCATGAAGACACGATTATGTTTTACCGTAGTGATTGGAGACTTGCCGGTCTCCCATAATCCACGTTGAGATAGGTCTAACCACGTTGGACCGGCTACACAGCTTGAGCCAACACCTCCGAGGTAAGTACAACCACTTGAACCAGCTCACAACTTGAACCAACACCTCGATTCACTCGGGGTTGCTCTTCCTCCACTCCACAGATGGCGAACACCAAACCACTCACAAACTGTCCGGGTCTTCTTACAACCTTCTTGTAGAAGATCACCGGCGAACTCCTCTAAGCCGTCTAGGTATCCGCAAACAACAAGAGTAACAAGTTGGAGACGCAATATACTACCTAAGGCAACACATACACTTAGAGTTTGGTCTCCAAGCTCACTAAGTGCAACACATGCACATAAGAGATGAGAGAGCTTGCTCTTAGCTCAAGAGAATAGAATGGGGCATCAGCAACTCTCCCACAACCGGCCAAGATGGGTATTTATAGCCTACACATAAAAACTAGCCGTTGGGAGAAAAGATGCTGAAAAATCAGCCGAGCCCGGTCAGACCGCAGGCCAACGACTGGTCAGACCGCACCTGCTCCAACGGCTATAAAACTAGCCATTGGATACACCCGGACTAACTGCCAACTAATGGTCGGTCAGTCCGCACCAACCCGGTTTGACCGGTCAACACATGGCGGTCAGACCGGCCAACCGAAAATAGCATTTCCAGATAAACATATTCTCTGGAAAAAGCTGACTGGGTCCTTGACCCGGAGGTCTGGTCAAGCCGGACTAATAACTGTGCTCAGACCACACTTGCTAAAACCAGAAAAACACATCTTTTGGAAAAAGCTAACCACTCAACCCTGACCGGGGGTTCGGTCAGACCGGCCAACACATGGCGGTCAGTCCGGAGTCCGGTCAGTCCGGGGTTACTTCTGCGGTCAGTCTGGTCTAGGAACCAAAAGCTGATTTTTACAATTTGCTTCAACTCAATTTGCAAAACACATTTGCCAATTGATGCAAGATGCAAACAAGGGTTAAAGGCAAGATTCTCAACAAGTTGCAAAACACATTTGCCAACTTTTAAAATCAACGCCACAAGGAATAAGGTACATAGACTTAAGCCACTTTCAAAACACATTTGCAAACTAAAGTCACATGCTACAAGGATTATACATGAGCCTCAACTATTTACAAAACACATTCGCGAATATTAGCAACATGCTAAAGAGTTAGAGCAAACACAACGAGCTATCAACACATGACACACTCAAGCTACTAGTCAAGGACCCCTCTTAATAGTATGGCAACCTATACTAGCATTCCGGTCTTCCAACTAAACACCAAGACCGGTAAAAGACTAGAAACATATCCTTAACCCTAGCTAGTTATACCTTTGCCTTGAGCATCCTCTTGAAGCTTGATGACACACATCTTCACTTCAAGACTCCATGAAGGATCTTCTCTTGACTTGATGATTAACTCATGATCATATCTTCTTAGAGATCTTGATACGCATCAACACATGATGCATCCTTTACTCCAAGCTCTTGACTTCAATATCATCAACACATGATGATCATGTTTACTTCGGAATCTTGTTTTGAACATCATTAACATATGATGATTTCCTTCATCCCGAGTCTTGACTTGATGACGATTAACTCGTGATGTCATCCAAAGTCTCCATCATCATGGAATATAACATATTTATCTAACTCAAGGAAAATATTAGTTCCAAAAGACGATTGTCATTAATTACCAAAATATACCATTAACTCATAATGACGTGTCTAGATTCTTCAATGGGGGTCTTCGTTAACGACGAGGTTGTCGAACCGATATGTGTTCCACTCAGATGGAACCGCCTATTGTTCCACAACATCCTCATCGTCGGATCCTTCATCATCTGACAATGCCATGTAGTCGTGGTCTTTAAGATCATCCTTTGGACTAGGGCTTCTAGCTCCTCACCCTTGTATGCAAGCCCACTAGCTTGCTTGACTAAAGGAGCCCCTTCCATAGGGTCTTCATCGACAGCAGCAGCAACTTCAGGACCTTTGACCATTGTGTGCGCTGTGTTGTGGCTGGAATCCCCGAATTCTTTTTCTGCATCACCACCCCCTTCTTGTTTAGTGCTAATGCAGGAGTGGGCTTGGCATATGCCTGGGCTAGAAGGACCAAATCCCATTGTTACTCCCTCGCCCTGCGTACATATGACTACCATGTGTAAGATCGAGTAGGCTGACTAGAGGGAGGGGGGTGAATAGGCAGTTTTTAAAATTTCTTTGCCTAAAACTGAGTTTATGTGTGGAAGAGTAAATTAAATCGGTTTTTCACAATTAACACATAAATAAACTAGTCTAACTAAGTGCACCAACAACCCAAGTCTTTGTTAAGGTTTGTAATTCTAGGATGACAAGCAATTAATTTAATTATAAGAATGTAAAACATTTGAATATAAATTGAGCACAAGAAAGCAAACCGCAATAATACGGTTTCTTTTTACCATGGTGTTTGGAGATTTGCCAGTCTCCCCTAGTCCACGTTGAGATAAGCCCAAACGAATTAGACCAGGTCCACGAATTAAGCCAAACACATCAATTCCACTAGTGATAGTTTTTTCTCGCTCCGGGTAGATGAGCTCCAACCTTCACAATACGTCAAGCCTTCTCACAAGCTTCTTGAGAAAATCACCAGACCATGACGCCTCCATGTTGTCTATGTGTCAGCAAACACCAAGAGTAATAAGTCAAGCCCCTTAGTTGATTCTCACCATGTGCAACGAATGCACAAACTCAAGTGGATACGAAATCCACCTCTAGATGCAACACATGCAACTAGAGACCTCTCTCCTTGCTCATAAGGTGCAACACATGCACATTTGAGAGGAGAAGCTCACATTAGCTCAAGATAATGAAGTGGAGTGTCAAAGGATTGTCTCTCAACCAGCCAAGAGGGTATTTATAGCCTCCACCACAAAAACTAGCCATTGAGAGCAGAATTCAGCAAAAACCAGTATTTGCGGTAGTATCGCTGTAGAAACCCAGTACTACTGCAATCATTGTTTAACGGCGGGAAAGGGTGCATTAAATGCACAAAAACCAGCCATTAAAGTGTTAGTGCAGTACTACCGCTTGGCGGTCATACCACATCTAAGGGCGGTACTACCATAGTCAATTTTCAACACAGTTGACACTCGGAAAAGTGTCATAACTTTTAACTCCGATGTCGGAATTCGGTGATCTTAGGCTCTATAGAAAGCTTATTTAGAGGGCTACACAACTCACCTATTTGATTAATCTCAAACACATTTTATCAAATCAATAAGCACAACTGCAAAGAGCCAACACATGGCCTAAGTCCAAGAAAAGAGCAACAAGCAATCTTAGACCATACCAAGGGAAAATAGAAAAAAAATCAGCTAACTCGAGTTAGACAAAATTCATCTAACTATGAGTTAGCTAAGAAAATTGTAGAGCTTGGGAGGCAGGTGGTAATGGGTTGTAGTGGAGCTCCACGGCGAGTGCACTAGGGCATCTCAAGCTCTTTGGTCGGGTGGCGAGGCCTCTCGAGGTCGGCTAGGGAAGTATTGTTAGATCATGGATAGGCGACGGTGACATGCCAGGACAGGCACCTCGTACTCTGGGCTTGGCCTTATGCCACTACTGTTGCATCCTCCCTCTCCGGTGGGATTATTTGCATATTTTTGCATCACATTTTCTCAATTGTTGCCATAAGCATTCTATTTTGTTGTATTTTATCTTCGCAAAATTGTTGCAGCATGAAGCATTCTTGCGATGTTGCCTCCTTTCTTTCTTTCTTTCTTTCTTTCTTTCTTTTTTAGGCAATGTTGTAGCCCGCAACCGAATAGGCCCAACAAGCAGTCCAGCAATAGCCGCAGCTCAGCAATGCCATCACCCATCAGTAGCAATTCACCCATCGGTCTAGCCATAGTTAGTTTCCTCCAGGTTAGATCTCCAGGATACAACTGCTCAATACCAAGTTAGTTAAATTTGATACAACTACTTATTTCCAAATTCCAATGCATTTTTGTTTCCTACTAATACATTTGCTTCTTATAACAGGTTTGATGAAGTTAATAAAGAGCTACTTCTTTGCATGACATCTTTGAATACTTCTTTGCATGACATTTTTCAATCCCGCTGATTCATTTGCTTCATATGACAAGGATAAAGTTCTTAAACTTGCTAAGTTTTATCCTAAAGATATCTCGAACACGGATTTAGTCCAACTTTCTTGGCAACTTAATATGTCTATGGCTGACATACGCCAAGATACAAGATTTCGAGAAGTACAGAATCTCAGTGAGCTCTCTATTAAACTTGTTGAGACAAAGAAGCACGATTGCTATAAACGTGTTTCTTTGCTGATCAACTTGGTGTTGATCCTTCCTATGGCTATTGCAAGTGCACAGAGGGTATTTTTAGCAATGAACTATGTGAAGAACAAGTTAAGAAATAGCATAGGTGAACAATACTTGAATGATTGCTTAGTTAAATATATTGAGCGTGAGTTTTTTTTCTACAAATTAGTGATGGTGTTATCATCGATCTCTTTCAAAGCATGAAGGAATGTCGTATCAAGTTATATTTTAAAAAAAATATTTCATGAAGTTGGTTGTAGTGCAAACATGCATGTTTGCAATTTGTCATATTTGAACTTTTGTGCTATACCATTTGAAATTTTCTGTTAGAATAGATGTCTCTAAGTTCGCATCTCTATTGTCAAAATCCTGACTCTGCCACTCATGAAATTATTGCACTTCTGAGGTTTTTTTTATCGTACCGAATCGCACAGATCGATGTATCAAAGTGATATCTGTTGGGTGGGGTGGATGTACGCATGGTAACGTTCGGGCGCAGTCACTCCCAAGTTTGTGCAATTCTTGCTACTCGAGGAATAAACTGGGCCTGCGCTTTGGTCATTTCTTTTACTGGAAACGAGTTTTGAAGCATCTGGAAGGCCATGTAAGTTCAGGGTCTGACTGGGCTTTCTTATGGACAATACAGTGGTTTTGTTTCCAAACTAGGCCGAGCGCCCATCATGACCGTGTCGGTGTACAGTCGGTATCCGGTTATATCATATCTGGCCGACTTTCCCTAACTGGGCCGATCCTTGGTGAATGAAATGAAGTGCGTTAGTCTAACTTCCACTAGTTTAGACGTATGTTAAAGACGTACTCGTATATATATATATATGGACTTATGTGTAATATGTGTGCGTAATGTATACGCTCAAAAAAAGGTATTCCGATTGCGCCGGCCATTTCTCCCCAAACTTATCTGGCTTCCTTCCCGGTCAACTTTCAGCCGCCTGAACAGAGACTTGTGATGGAGTCAAAGCTATTTCGATACTGTTTGATGAAAACGATGCAAAAGTAAAGTATATCTACTAGTGGGCTTACTTGGAAAGAGTAATAATAAAGTTACAGCTTTACCGGGCAAACACGCCCAAGTACATTTCTCGCTGGACTTCTCTACGCATGGGTGCACTTTGCCACGTAGCATCTTTTTTATTTTTGGAGGAGAGAGAGCCATTGCCATCTATACTACTTTGTGGAAGAAATATTTTGCTCCTCTCAAAACACGAAGGACCCCTTCCTATAAACAGAGGAATGCCTAAATATTATGTGCATAAATTCGATGCCAAAACAATTCAACAATTTGCACGACAATATATACATCGAAAGTTACGCTCGATGTACAAACTCGCAGCACGATTGATTACAACATGTATGTAAGGTAGCCAAACAACGAGCAGCCACTGCTAGTATACCTGTGTGGCGTGCGTCATCCTTGTTCTTAAAAAAGATACTGTTAGGATAGGCACTGCACCTCGGATGTGTGAACATCGTTTTGCGAGTATATAAACAGTCCTTGGCAGCCGCATCGGTAGCGGAAACAAAACATTTATCACAGCAGTTAATGTAGCAAAACACTATCTATACTGATTCGGCCTTCGATCTTTTATCGGGCGGTGAGGATCGTTTCCTAATACCATACACGGTGGGTCCTCTGCATTTACACTTCGCTTTTGTATGGGGCCTACTTGTCACAGACCCGTTCTTACAATAATCTTACTCGTTTTGCAGTGGCGGAGCCAGGATTTCGTCTATGGAGATGCAAACTTTTTTTGCGGTTACAAGGAAGATACATATGCACACTTCATCATACACACGCATGAATGTGTCTCATATCATATGTCTAGAAAGACAGAGGACAGGAATAAATCCGCAACCTTATAAAATATGTACTGAAAGCGCACTCGTGTGTGTATAAAGGTGCGAACTTAAATGACATATTTTAACGTAAAAGTTTAAATGATATAGTAAAGGTTCAAGTGGAACAAATTACATGTTTCTAGTACAACCGACATCATAAAATATTATTTGTGTTGGTGGGCTGCTGACTATTGATTGCTGAGAATAACTTAATGTAATTCATTGTATAGTGTGTGTATTATACTAGATATATATACTGTATAAAAAATCTGTATGCAAAAAATTTTGAGGGTGCAAAAAAACTCTCACTCGTTTCATTTGGGACCCACTTGTCATTCATAAGTCACAACGCATGGCATACGAGGAGCGAGAAGACCAACACACGTTCGCCTTGGTCAACACGGCCCCGCTGCGGTCAACGGACGCGTCTCTCCCGACTCGATCCAAACCAAAACACACTCCCCGAGTCCACGAGTCCAAGTCCAACGCACCTTAATCCCCAGATCCAACGGCCCAGACTCACCCGTGGTGGAATCCCAGCCGTCCGTCCCACGCTAACCCTCCCCGGAAACTAAACCCGCAAACAAATCAAATTTAACCCAGGTCGCGCACGCACCACCACCCTTATCGCTCTCTCCCTCTCCCGCAAAACCCTAGCTTTCTCTTCGTCGGCGATGGCGGCGGCGGCGGAGGTCGGGGAGGCGGTGGGCGAGAGCCGCAAGCTGTTCGTGGGCGGCATCCCGGCCTCGGCGCAGGAGGCGGAGCTGCGGAGTCATTTCGGCCGCTTCGGCGCCGTGCGCTCCGTCGTGGTGATGCGGGATAAGGAGACCGGCCAGGGCCGCGGATTCGGCTTCGTCGAGTTCGAGGACGAGGCCGCCGTTGCCAAGGCGCTCGGCGACGGGGAGAGGCCCAGGCACTTCATCTGCGGCCGCCTGGTGAGTCAGTTGCCTCGATCTGCTCTTGCAAATTCCTTGCCCTGTGGAGGAGGATGCTTAACAGTGGGTTCGCGCGTGTGTGATCTATTGACGAAAATATTGGAGCTTGGTGTTAGTTTGTGGAGATTTACTAGTATTTACGAAGTTGGCAGGCTATTACACGGACAAGTATGTTGCTTAATCTGATAGTTTCCGTACTGTCATTCCTGGGGAAAATTAGTTGGATTATTACTTGGTAGTATTGCTGGCTTTCCTGTAATTCTGTAATGTAAGTTTACCGCTTTGTCGTAATTGCTATATTTTTGGTGTAATCTGGCCGTCAGAAAGTTCGTGGCTTTGATGGAGATAGTGTTATTAATTGCAGTGAGTTTTTATCGTCGTTTTGTGCAGGTGGACGTTAAGAGGGCTAGGGTGAGACCCCCGCGAAACCAGGGTGAGCAACCGGTGCAGCATCAGCAGTCGGAACAGGGCCTGGATCAGGACCAGCAGGACAACCAGTCAGCTGGGAACGATACTGAGGATGGCGGTGACAACGCGAGTTATGTTTCAAAGAAGGTCTTCATTGGTGGTTTGCGGGACAACATCACTGAAGACGAGTTCCGGGCTTACTTTGAGACATTTGGCACTGTGACAGATGTTGTAGTGATATACGACAGCATGACAAACAGGTCGAGGGGGTTTGGTTTCGTCACCTTTGATTCTGATGAAGCTGTGAGAAGGGTGATGGAGCAAACCTTTCATGACTTGAAAGGAACCAGGGTGGAAGCCAAGATTGCTATCCCCAAGGATTCTCAGTATTACCGTAGTGGCCGAGGTCGTGGCTCAAGAACCTTTGGCGGAAGGGGCTCTGTTGCCTATGATGGTTCCACATACCAACCGTACAATGATAGATATGGCTTCTACAATGGCTATATGCCACAGCCTGTTCCCACACACTCCTACTATCCGGGTCTCTATCATGGTATGGGAGGCTATCCCTATGTGAATGCATATCCAAACCAAGGAGTCATGGCAAATGTTCCAAGCATGGTGGCAAGGCGTCCAGTATATACCCCATATCCTCCAATGTATCCGGGGTATGGCGTTGTATACAGAGCTGGCTATGCAGGTGCTGCTACTTCTGTTCAGCATGGCGTTAATGGTGGAAGTGATAACAAAAAGGATCAAGTCTCTGTAGATGTACAAGAAGTTGACAGCGCTGCTACTGTTGCAACAAAGTTGGAATATATGAAGCTAGGTTCACAATGACATTCTGGTGAGTTAATTCTAATACTCTACCAGTTAAAAATCATTTACTTTAACTGCATATGTATTACAAATATTCTTATTGTGTAGAACTACGGATGTTATACATTATTTCAGTTAGTAGTTTATATAACTAGTTCCCCAAAACCAGAGGCCATCTGGCATCTGCTGATGGCTTGACATCACTTGTCCCTGGAGAACAGGACAATTGGCTTTGCATGAGTGAAGCTGGGGTTCTTATGCTGCTTATTCATTCTTTTACTTCGAGATTTTAAGAGCACGAAATCAGAAAATGAACAGTTTGAAGGATGGATTACTAATTTAATTATTTCAAATCTAGTACTTGTCCAATGAACACTTCTCCAATGAATAGTTGTCAACTTTTCATCCATTGGTCAGTTTGAAGGATGGATTACTAATGTAATTATTTCAAATCTGCACTATGATTGTTAATTTTTAATTGACTAATGATGAGGTTTTACAGAAAAGCTGACACATTTTCTATTGTGTCATGAAAAGTTTCAGTCCAAGTTGGTTGATTTGGTTCCTTAATTGTTCGCTTGTCCTTAGCTATTTATTTGGTATGTATTCGTAATAAATACTGGGCATCAATAGCGCATTTAGGCACTGTACTATTTATTGCATTCCATGTTCTTTATTCAAATAATGAAATGATAATTGGCATGCAAAGTTGAGCAAGCATTTTGAATAACTGAAAGGTTGGTTGGCATGGAGGCATAGGATTAAACTAATCAATTGGGAAAAAGATAATTTTATCATTCATTTGTATTTTGGACATTTTGTGATTTAGAGAGCGAGATGCGGAAGGAGCTGGGTGAATTCAAGCTTTGAAATAGAAGGAAACTTGTTCATTTTATACTTCATGCTGCTTTTGGTTAGTAGAATCATGTACATCCTTTCGTAAACTGCATGGAAAGGACTCAGTTCAACATTCTATCCTTTGAAGTAAAAGAAAAGGATTTTTATTTGTTTCATACAGATATTTGCGAATGCCATTTACTGGGCATTTTGGAGTTTGATTAGGGAAAAAAGCAGTGAGTACTCATTATTCGTTCTGTGAGTACAAGGACAGCAGTAGTTGGACACCAATGTTGATTTACCATAATCACTGAACTAAATTGTGATTATATCCAACTAAACCCAGGAGTGGTGAACTGAATGGAGAAAGTGGAGATTCTGTAGTATGCTTATTTTTCAAATGTCAATTGAGTAATTATATGTCGTGTTGCGAATTAATTAAACTGTATAGAACTGAGACTTGTGCTATGGTTTTGTTCCGTTAAAATGTTTTTGTACAGACTGCAGGCTTAAATTGGGTTTGCAGAATGTTTTTTTCCAGATATTGAGGTCCCACACTGGTAGTTATGCGTCTTTACGCTGTGCCCCATATGATTAGCTTAGTGAATAACATAGGGAATGTGGGTGGTTTTATGTATTTACACTGATTAGTTTTTTATTTCTTTTGTTTCTTAAATGAATAGGCCCTTGTCGAGAGAACCTTAGAACTATACAACGGTGTAAGTACATATTACTGAACCTGTGCGTATGTCAGCTGCCAATTGTTGGCGTGCGGATGTGTTTATACAGTTCTTAAGGCTTGATCATTATCTGCTTGTAGCAAAATTAGTGCGTAAGATTTGCAGTCCCTATTAGCTATTTATTTACTTTCCATTACTTATAATTTTATGACTGTTATACAGCTGTGATACTTACATAGTACTTTGTACAGCACTACAGCAGCTCGTTAGCTCGTTAAATGAGGCATATTAATATTGAGCTTGTTTGCTCATTGTTGCTCCATTTATTCTTCCAATTGTCTTCTGCTTATTCTTTTGTCCACAATCCACTGTACTAAAAAATGTTCTCTTTAATGAGTAAATCCCATAGCTATCTCTTTAATGAGATTGTACTGAGTCTTACTCTATATCCAAATGTAATTCGTAATGTGGACATTTCATTTAGTCTTCCGCATGTCCACTTGTCCATAATCCACTGTACTAAAACAATGTTCTCTTTAATTGATCACTACATCCCACAGTTATCCTTTTTAATTAGGTTTAATTGATACTCAAAAGTAGATCTCAAAGTTCATGATGATACTGATACTGTTATGAACTACTTGCTTCATTTCTTTTATGACCAGGACTGTTACTTCTACATTGATGACACCTGAGTAAAACATTTGTTTGGGAACCCGCAACTGTGAAGACTTGAGCTGAGATTCTTTGGTTGACAAGTATATCATTGGAATTGTTCAACTTACCCCCATTCCTTGTTTCAACTGCCTGTACACTGAAAACATGCAAGTTTCAACTGGCTGTTGACCTCACCTCTCTTGTACCAATGTTTAAATTCTTTGTTGGTTTAATGTATCACAATCAGACTATTCCATCCTAATTGCAATCTCGGTTTGGTATCATTATATGCTGGTCTATCTGGGTGCTGGCACTGTAACCAGAACCAGAATCAGCTGTTGTGAATTGCTGGTGAGAGTTTGTGCAGTGTCCTGTTGGTTGTTGGCGAGCAAGCTGAATCCATGTGGTCCATCGCGATCTCAAGATCCAGCAGATACTACATTGATGCTCCAAATGTGCAGAAGGGAGATGTTTCTGCCAAGCTCTCTTGTTTTGTTTGATGTGCAATGGGGGAGGGAGAGGACTAGAGGAGAGTGACAAGATGCTTGCTACTACAGGCAGTTGGTGTACCATCACTAGTAGTATTAGGGTGCTAGTAGTCATGTGAAGGCCCACAGAAGAAGGCCACGAACAGAAGACCCAACCAGGGGAGGAAGGAATGACCCCTTGTCATTCTCTGTCCCTCTAGGCCTTCGTCCTGATGCGTGCATGCATGGAAGAAGCCCTCCTCTCCTCATCACATGTTCCTATCATACCCATAGTAGATAGAATGATAGATGGTAGATAGGATAGGATAGGATATAGGGTTGGATGGATGGATTGATGCTTTAAGATAGAAAGATGTGAGGGATGCTTGATAGATGTTTGACACTATGATGTCAACATTTTGGGGGTGTTGTGTGGGGGCATTTGTATTGTGTTTTGCCTTGTTGAGATGACACCATAATATTTAGTGCATCTTAGGTGTGCCAAGCAACTTGATTGATTGGAACTTTAGAGGCCCTTTTGGTTACTAGTTACACTTGTGTTTTTTTTCTTTCCTTTGGGACTAGTCTAGTTATTGCAGAAGTGAAGCTTCTTTGGAGGAGGCAGCTTGGACACAAGCTGCAAACAGGGGATGGATGGCCACAAGCCCACACACCTCTGGTGTCATCACCCCAAAGGTTAATATTCCCTCTTCTTTTGATGCCAGTTTGGTATGGTAAGTTTGAGGGACGATAGTGTACCTGACTGGGAGAGGGAGAGAGACCATATAGGGAGCAATGTTTTGTTTTGCTCTCCATGTAGGGCAACTGCATCAATCTTTTCAGAAGCTGTAGGGTTAACCCCAGCAGCAATAGCAAATGTGCTTGCCTTTACTTTCTTGAGAGGAAAGTGCACCCATTAACTAAGACCATGAGTATTGCTTGCACTAGCTAGCAGGGACCCTTTTGTACATTTTGAGAATGTAAGAAAGTAGTTTTGACTGTTAGTGTCCACATGAACAGCATATGATGTTTATTACAACCTTTTAATCATTAAAATGCCTCTACGAGATGCTGTAAGACATCAACAAGCATAAACACTTGTCAGTCTTACCATGGTAACTTTACCCATCAAAGTTTTTATTACAAATTTGCTTTTCGAAAAAGCTCTTATTACAGATTTAAAGATACCGGCAATATGGTCAGTGCTCAGGAGCATGGTATTGATGGAAATCATGATAAAGCCACTTTTCTTTGGCTCACGTTAATCAAACCTGGAAGGAGTAGTTTGCAAATACATGTAGATAGATCAATGGCAAAATTGACTATAAGACCCTCAACTTTTACGCTCTTAGCCGTTGGACACCTAAAAATCGTGACTTTGTCAAAAGACACTAAAATTATGTGTGTCTTAGCTATAGGACACTGAAATGATTATTATATTATTTTCGGGCAGGAGAGGAGAGAGAAAGCACGTGAAATGTCTATTTTGCCCTTTTGGTCTTATTCCTTCTTTCCTCTTCTCTTCCTCCCCAGTTGAATTGGTCCGGATCCAGTTGCCTTAGGCAGCCGCCACGCCGCCTTAGGCCACCACCACCACTGGTGCTCACGTCGTCGCCTCCCTCGGGAAGTTGCCACGCCGATGCATGAGTGCTGGATAGGTGGACAATGGAGCTCACGGCCCTCTCGCGGACTTCCTTCCACAAGGTCGTCACGGCTCTGTGCTACCGCCACACCGACTTGGAGGTGCTTGCCACTGTGGCCATCGTCTACGCCAAGCTCTTGCTAGCCGAAATCCTCGCTGATGGCCAGGCCGATCCCAGCGTGCACCGCGTAAGTAAGTCTCGAGTCCATCGTCGTCGTGCTCCCTTTGTAGACGATGCGCCCCTCCATGTGGCCTTCTTCGCCGCCGCCTCCACGTCGCCATCACCATCGAAACATCCGCGAAGACATGCCACGACCTGGAGCTCCATGCGGCCGGCCATGCTCAACCATGCCACGGTGGGCCCGTGCCGTCGCCTCCTCCCCTCTCCGCGCCGCCACCTCCTCCCCCCGTGACGTCGCCGGCGTATCCCCGCACCGCTACTGCCCCCTCTTTGCACCGCTTTCTCGCTGCAACTGCCGCTACCCCCCTCTCTGCATCGTCACCTTCTTACGCACCTCCTCTATGTGCCGCCTTCTTCCTCACTGCCGCCGCCCTTGCCCTACCTATTCTGACTACTGTCGCCCACCCCATCACCTCACGCCGCAAAAAAAAAGGGTTTTTCATGTTCAAGAACACACCGTGCTTCCATCTAGGCCGCCGTTCCTCCACTGGAGCACCACCGTCCCTGTGTCCTAGCTCCGCCGCCCTGCTGCATCGCAAGGAACCCACATGAGAAGAAGGGTAGAGAAGTCTTTTTCATAATTTCTCTCTCCTAATCAGTCAAATACATTATTTTAATGGCATCAGTGTCCGACAGAAAAAAGTCACAAAATTGTATTATCTTTTCGCAAAGTCACGATTTTTTTTGTGTCTAGTAGCTAAGGACGCAAAAGTTGAGTGTACATAGCCAATTTTAGCTAGATCAACCTAGGACTATGCTTTTGCTAGGAAAAAAACTTATAAACCTTTCACTGTTTGAGATAGCGACCGGTCAACGTAGAAGGTACACTGCGTAAGTGCATAGTGCTGCATACACAACATTGCTGGTTGAGACCAGGTCTCTTCTGGCTTCAGATTAATCATTCAATAGACTAGCTAGGATGGTCTATTCCTTTGGTATCTCAAAAGAGGGGTAGTTTTAATTAAAGATAACCTGCTCAAGATAAATTGAAGGGAAGCAAAAACTGTTATTTTTGTGTTTCAGAGGAAACAATCCAGTATCTTTTTATTGAATGTCTATTTATATGTCTTGTTTGGTGAGCTGTTCAATGTGCGTTTAATTTATCTCCTCCGGTGAATATAACCAACTTGTTTGGGAATTGGTTAGACAGTATTCCAAACATTTTAAAAACACAACTCCTTGTAGGAGCTAGTGCTTTATGTTGGTCTATGTGGTTATGTCGAAATGATGCAGTTTTTGATAAGAAGACTATCATTAATCCCTTGCAGGTTACCTTATTGAGTGAGCACTGAATGAGGGTATGAGCAACTATGCAGAAACCAACTTAGAAGGAGTTAATGTTGAACGGAAGTGCTAGGTTGGAGTGTGTGGTGAAACAAATATTCCACAACCATGGGTGGCGGTGTAGTCGAAGGATTTGTAATGACTGAATTTAAAATTCAGATGTCTTTTGGTTGTAAGGTTTCAAGCTACTTTAACTTGTTGGCTACGTTGGATTTTGGATCTTTATAATAAATTAGGTTGTGTACATCCTTTATACAGAGGCCAGGAGAGATTTTTTCTTTTCATTATCTAAAAAAAGCTAGGATGGTAATATATATGATCGAGCCAGCCATGTTACATTTTCCAGTGAAATATCATGTGTCCATGCAGATGCAGATGCAGATGCAGATCATGCAGATGCAGTGCCCTGCCACTCTTATCGCTATCAGCAGCAGCATCTTTTGAGCAGTATATATACACAGTTTTTTGTCCTCAACTAGAAACTCTGCTACAGTCTGCTGGGAATTAATTGACAAATGTACAAGGCAACCTACTGTTTCTCCTTTGGCAGCTTCAGACAATGTTTTTCTTTTCAATGCTCGCAGCAAACTTCTGAACAACTTGAGCTCTTGTTTCTTTAATCTTTGCTTCTTTTTGACCATATAGTACAATCGAGCTGTTTTAGTTCCTCATTCATAAAACGGTATGACCATTGAATGGAATTAAACAAGGTGCCTATATTCAGTTTGCAAGGCCTGATTCATGTACTAGCTTATGCAAGTCTAATCCTTGGACAGCAAAGAAACTTGAAGATGGTTCATGAGCTGGTGTGGGCATGCACAAAATGGTAGACAAAATGGAACTGCTATAAAATCTGCTTTGGATAGGGAATATATTGATGCAGAAATTCAGAGCCCTCAGGCAAAAGTCAGGTAAATTGTGGGGGATATCTTGGTTGAGATCGTGCTTGGCAGGAGAGCAAAATATAGTGGCATGGGAACTAGTCCTCTCTGTAGGCCATTGCCACGCATCTTTCTTTTTTTACTCCCTCTCTAGAGACTCACTTTCTCTCTCTATGGTGTGTGACTTCAGAAATATGGAGTAGATAGGCCTTGCATGCAAGAGAGAAAGCAAATAATAAGAGGAGAAAAGAAAAGAGAAGGGCAGAAAGAAATAAAGAACTACTAGCATAAGGAACCAAAGTGAGTTATTTTCTTCAGCCTTGCATGCAGCGGCCATGGGGCCCCCTAAAGGTCTCTACTGCTTTTGCATTCATCTCTCTCTCTCCTCTCTCTGCCTGCCATCAGTGCCATCAGAGTGGGAATGTGGAGGCATGCATTGCACAGAACGTGGTTAGTATGTTTGTGTGTGTCCATCCTTTGCAAGCAGGGTGAACCCCACGCACCACATGCCATTTTGCTCTCCTCTCTCTTTTTTCTTTTCTTTTCGCCAGAATTAGGGCTCTTAGGCATGTCCATTTCTGTTTAACCCTAACCCGTTGCCACTAGCAGCATGCTGCCATCTGTACATACCTCATCTCTTGTCATGCATCATGCATTGCATGCCTCCTCATGGTCATGGGATTGTACTACTATGCTTCATATTGAGGTAATAATGCGTAATTTATGTTTGTGATTAACAGAGGTTGTCATTGTCAGCAGTTGACATTGCCAGTAGCCTTCCAATTAAGGGTAAGTGCTTCAATCACTTGTGAGGCTAATGTTGTTGTGTTCCATCTATATAAACTAAAGACTGAAGGTCAATGCTGAAAGTTCAGGATGTAAAATATATGGACTCTCCAAAAGTTCAGAATCTAAAATGGTTTTGGCTCCAAAGTTGAGGGACCAGTATGCAACCTATATACTGACTTAACCAATGCCTCTGCTCTTAAGGTATATCATGCATTGAATAAGCTTCTGCAGGATATATGCTACGACGATCTGCTGCTACATATATACATCCTCACTGGTTGTTACAGGATATTCGCTGGCTAGTACTGGTACTGATGGACTGGTGATTTTCTCTACAAAACAAAAGAGGACGTACATGCATACATGCACAAATTGAATGCAATCTTCCTCCTTGTAGCCCGCCTTGTCTGTCTGCAATTCTGCATGTATCATGCATTCATATGCATGGACCACATATATACAACAAACATTGATCTGTGAGCTGTGATCATATCAGTTCAGGTCAGGCAAAGCACCAAGAATAATATGGTTTTCATGCATAATTAAGACACGAGCATCTGGTACGTGAGCTCTCAGCTGCTGCGCATATACCATATGCAGATGCAGATACAGCAGCATGTAGCTAGCTAGCTAGCCATGTGTGTGATCTGAAGAACTCTGATCTGAATTTAAGTGTGCTAGTCTGTTAGCTCATACAAAGGACACCGTTGGAAACCACACACCGCCTTCGAGATGGCCACCCATATATATTATTGTTGTACTCTGATATCCCTTCTTATGCACAACAGCCCCTAGATCGGATCAAAATTTATGAGATACGACACAAACGTTCACGATATCAAGAACAAAGTAGATGAATCTCATAAAGAGAACCGAAATAACGGCGATGAAGCATCCACAACAAGAGAGAAAGATTTGGCGAAACTAATCGCAAATTCCTTAAGTACAACCTCAAAAGAGTACAAAGGATTGTTGCTCTCTCACAACCCTCTCAAACCTTTTAGGACATTTGGGTCATTGCCCTATACAAGAATCTAGTGTTAAAAGAATAATCTAGCCTCTAATCCTCTCGTGTGCCCTCTACTTTGGATGAGTATAACTTGCTTAGCTTGCTTCTTCTTATGGCCACCCCTCATGGCGGTGGCGGACCCAGGATTAAAATTTAGATTGGGCGGAATGAACTAATACTATTATCCGATAACAAAGCAAGTCATATATGATACACGTTGTGATCACTTTCAATAGAGCATATGACACTAAATGGATCTCAAAACTACAATCCGCATAATGTGAACATACAAAGACAAGACAAATGTAGAAAATGTACCTCATCAATGAAGTTTACAGAACAATTTGCCACCAAAATACCAAATTATTAAATTACTAGTAACAACCTGTCAAAAGTAGATGGATGGTGAGTATTTAGATTAATCCATCATAAATCATAAAAAAATATTGAACATAACAAATAGAAAGACATACCATTAAAGTACTAATTACGTCTATGAGGCCGAGGAAATTTCATTCTCCAAGATTTCATAGCTTGAAATTGTTTCTTAATTTTATCATGATCAAGTCCTTTAAATATCTCCCGCTTGATGTAGCACACCATCAAGTCATTGAGCCACTCATCGGATGGAATTCAAGTCATTGAGCCACTCATCGGATGGAATTCCTCAATTGGTATACGAAGTGCTGGATCGGCAATAATATAAACATCCGGGTTAAAATCCTTAATACCTTCAGTTTCTTCCTGCGGTTGTGGTTGTTGTGCTACTTGTGCATCTTCAACATTGACAGCTTCAACCGGTAGTGCTTGCTCTTCTGTAGCTACCACAGCATTCCCGCTTGCACGGTTCTCGGGGTCGACCCACTCGACAACGTAATGGTAAAATAACTTTTCAAATCTAGCAAATTCAGAGCACGATGACACTATCAAATTCACAAATCATCATATTCATTCATCAATAATCATTTATAATTTATAAATTATAATCACTGTGAGTATCACACATGACACATCACAACACAATATTCATCATTCAGGCATTCACAAATTACAATTCAATTCTTACCTTTTTCTTTAGACTTAGGAGGAGCCATCTTCAATTTCTATTTTCAATTTCTATTTCTATTTCACCAGACCGACTGACCGAGCACCTCCTGACCTCCTCACTCACCAGGCCAGGCGGCTCCTCCCGACCTCCTGGCTCCTCCTCCTGCCGCCTCGCCCGGCGCGCCCCGGCGCCTCGACCCAGCGGCCTAGCAAGGCCTCCTCCTCCATGGTCCTACAGCGGCGCCTCCCGGCTCATCAGTCCTCCCGACAGCTCCTCCTCCCGGCCGCGCTCTCGCTCCCGCTCCTCCCGTGACCAAGCATCGTCCCCATGATCATGACCTTGCGTGCCCGCCGGCCGTGGTACCCGGAGCTCCTCTCGGCGCCGCCCCCGGCCCGGCTGCCTCGCTCCTCCCGGCTCCCCACGGTGCCAAGATGCTTGGCCGCCGCCTAGCGGGTAGGTTGGAGATTTGGAGATTTTGAGTTTTTGCGAATTGGGGATTTGGGGGAACCGGGGAGAGGTTGAGAATATGAGATGATGGGCTTAACTGGGCCGGACGTGGGCTGTAGCCGCTTCCTCCTCCTCTGGACGCCTAAACCTCACCTCACCTCACCTCTTGCAGATCGGGTCAGCAGTGGGTGGCATGACAGTGGGGTCACCATGGGACCTCGGCGGCCCCTACCTCATGGGTTTATATAGCTATTCTAGTTATTCTCCAAAGTGAAGCAGGAATTAGAGTGTTTTAGTTGGGCAAGGATGAGATATAAAAGGCCAAGTTTGTTTTGCTATATTTTATTAGCTAGAGTCTGCATGGGTTATTGTTACGAGTTATTTTCCAGTAGGAGTCCAAGTTTAAGTCAAAAGGTATATGCGTGTTTGTCTATCCAAAGGCCGGGTAGTGCGTGATGTAAAGGGGGTTGAATTATGATTTAAAAATACGTGTGTGTTTCGGCTGTGTTCCATTATGGTTTATCCATGTATCGTGAGTGTTCTTAAGGAATCGATCGAGGGTTCTTCTTCGGGTGTGTAGGATTCGGCTGTGGTGTCGATTTTCATTCGTCGGATCAATTGATCCCATATCTTTCATTCACATGCTGTGGTGTACTTGGGTTGAGGAATTCTATCTAGGGTTTTGGTTCCAAGCTACCGAAACCATCTATCGGAATCTATACGATTTAATCTTCTAATTCATGATCAATCCCTTGTTCATGGTTTGGGATGCTACAACTGATTGCTTCTACTTCGGGTCCTGCTAATCTATGGCAATTCAGCCATATTATCAAGCTTGTTACAATGCTATGGAAGTCATGTTACCACTTAAAATACAGAGCGTTACTACACCACCATCGGAGTCTTACTACACACCTGTCAGAGTGTTACTGCATGCCAGCTAGAGTGTTACTGCACTTTTGCCGCTATTCCACCACGAAAGATCAGGCAACCTACATGATTTAATCTCATATCGAGGTTCAATCTGCATCACCTTCGCCTTTATGACTGCCAAATTTTGCAACCATCTTTGTAGTTTCGCACATAACTACAGATAAGATATACTGCTGACGACACAGTTTCCTTCTTCTGGCCAGGATTTATACCAGACCTCCCATTGGTTGCTTGCTCCATACACTTTTCGTGATTACCTACCCTTTGCAAGTAATTCACATCACTCCACCTCGAAGTGATATTTCACAACCATCGAGTTCAAGAAATCTCACAGATATTAATTTCTTTTTTAAGCTGGGAACATACTAAACTCACGTTAGTATATGATGTGCTCCATCATACATCTCCAATGTAATCGTTCCCATCTTAGTAATTGTATACTCCTTGCAATCCGCCAAGTGAACGGTCTCATCCACCAGGCATAGAGATCCTTCATCAAACATCTCCCTTGTCGAATATATGTGGAAGCAACAACATGCATTTAATATCCATCCACGAGAAGTACTTGATTGACTGATGGCTAGTATGCCCAAATCATCCTTTGTTACCGCTATTGAGCATGCACCCTTCATTTTCTTCAAATTTGGATAGTCTTTTATCATATGACCTTACTCGTCACATAGATAGCATATACATGTGCCCTTGCTCTTGCCCACCTTCCTATGATTATTTCTTTTGCCTACAATACCTACGACAGCCAATGCTTGATCACCCAAGGATAAAAATTCCGATAACTTCTTCAAGGACTCTGTCTCCAATAGATATGCAATCGTCTCAATGAATTTGAGAGTGATTTTTCTGACAAGAATATTCATCATCAGTTAATTGCTCCCATGATGGTGGTAGATATGATGCTAGTATGAAGATCTTGTTATTCTCTTCAATTTTCTCATCCACACTAATTAGGTGCGTAACAAGCTTGTTGAAGTCATTGAGATGGTCAACCAACCGTGTGCCTTTCTTCATGGTCAACCTGTATAGTTGCCTCACTACTACAAAAAGGCTAATACTGGACGCCTCAACACAGACGGTTGACCAAAACCGTATGTATTAAATACAATCACAGACATTTTTGGTTTAGCGACTATCGTATTTACTAGCTGCGCTAAAAACCGCTCGTGAAGAAGTAATATCACGAGCGGTTCGTGTTGAAAATAAATCGTGAAGTATCATGGATGGTTACGAACAAGAGCGTCGGTGATACTACTAACTATCCTGACGGTTCTTGTTGTAACCGTCCGTGATACTTCATAGACGGTTTTCAACACGAACCGTCTGTGACTTCCCATCCTCATCATAGACGGTTTGTGTTGAAAACCGTCTGTGAAGTATCACAGGCGGTTCTGAACAAGAACCGTCTGTGATACTACTAAATATATCACAGACGGTTCAAGAACTGCCTGTTTTACTTCACGGATGGTTTTCAACACGAGCCGTTTGTGACTTCCCGTTCTCATCACAGACGGTTCATATTAAAAACCGTTTGTGATAAGCATTTTTTATTTTGCCATGGCTTGAAATCACTAACATTCTAATTTTACCATGGCTTGGAATCACTAATACTCTGATTGATTTTAATTACTATGGCTTCAAATCACTAATACTCATATTAAGAACCGTTTGTGATATGTCGTCACAGACGGTTTTTGTATGAAACCGTCCATGATTCGCAGCGCGGGAGTTCGAAATTTTTTGAATGCGCACACGGGAGGCAAAATATTTTGGCGCTGTTCTTATATATTACAGCCACTCCAGTCTTGTTTTCCATCAGTCTCTCTCTCTCTCCCCTCCCCACACCAAGCTTCGGCGACCACCCTCGATTCCCTGTCACGGTTCAGCGAGGAGACACAGTCGATGACGAGGAGGGATGCGAAGGAGCTCCTTGTCTGCCGTAGGAGGTAGACTGTCGGAAGGTACGTGTACATCCCTATAACATACATAATTTGTTGGCTGTTTTTTGTAAAGAAAATTATCTTAATTTTGTGTTACCTAAGGTCGGAGCACCGCTGGAGGTTTTCAGTCGTCTCCCCTTACCGACGAGCTTGAGTCGAACTCGACGACATGCAAGAACATCTTGTGATATGCTGGTGAGGTACAGAGAGGAGCTCACAAGACCAATCCAAGAAGCTGATGAGTTCTTCAAGAACTTGGAGGCATAGATGGTTTCTAGCTAGTTTAACTTTGTAACTTTATTCTTTTTTCCCATTTGGAGGGGACGTTGTGAAACCTTTTGCTTTCCCTTTCCTGTAATGTGTTTGCCATCAGAATTTTAATTGGATTTTAGTTGTCTTGCTAGAGGTTGCATATGGAAACTACTGTTTAGCAATTGATTGGTTTGGCTCAAAATCCGATTTTTTTGCAATAGAAAAAACTATCACGCGATTACGAATAAGAACCGTCGTGATAATTACTATCACAGAGCGGTTCTTGTTGAACCGTATGTGAAATAGATTATCACAGGCGGTTACGAACAAGAACCGCTCAGGATAGCTTTTTTTTCATGAGCGGTTCAAAAACCGTCTGTGATGACCTCATATCATCACTGACCCATAAACTCAGACAGCTCACGAAACCATCTGCAATGACGTTTTTGAACCGTCTGTGAAGACCTTTTCTGTAATAGTGCCTCTTCAATACCCACCGGTTTGTTAGTGATTTTCACTACTACAAAAAGGCTAATATTGGACACCTCATCATAGATAGTTCACTGGAACCGTCATTATTAAATACAATCACAAACGGTTTTGGTTTAGCGACTGTCTGTGTTACTGTTGCACTAAAAACCGTCTGTGAAGAGGTAATATCACAGACGGTTCATGTTGAAGAACTGTATGTGATATTACTAAATTCTCAGATAGTTATTTATTGGAACCGTCTATAATGAGAAACGACTGGTTAGTCGATTCCGACGGCCAGTTCCTCAGGATTGATCTTTTAAAGTGGTCGAAGTTGATCTCTAATAGAAGAAAGCAAAATATATGTAAACTTGTCGGCACCTTGTTCCGTATGTGTAAGTACTCCACTGTCTTTGATGTGTAACTTTCAATCGATCGAAAGTTACACATTATAGACAGTGAAGTGCTTACTTGATCGGAAGTCAATTTGTTATGTGAATTTTGTATTACTAGAAGGGTATGGAAATGAGAACTTCAAAAAGAAATGGAAGTAAGAAAAGATGTGAAGAAGTTTGTGAGTGATTTTATTCTTAATTCTGCTCTTCTGATGGTTATTTATATAGGCCAACAACTTGTGCCAAGATTAAACGAATAAAGATGGAAGTTTGACAGATAAGATTTATTAGAATCTGCTCCTAATAAATCGTTGGTAAACAAAGCATCACCGTCTTTTCGGGAGGCTTCATCACAGATGGTTTTCAATAAGAACCGTCTGTGATTACAGACATCATAGACGGTTTTTAAATATAACCGTTTGTGATAATTCAATGTTTTGGCTTCCGCGTGATGCGTCTCTTCATCTCGCGCGCCGACGTTACCATGCGTCTCTTTGTCTCGCACAACGACATTACCAGGCGTCTCTTCGTCTTGCGATCGCGTCTGTTCGTCTCGTGCGCCAGCATTACTCCTTATTTTATAAGAATGATCATCGCACGCCTTGGTGAGGACGCACGATACATATCAATACGTACGCAGCTAGCTATAGTATCGCCAATCGCATGCCATGCTGAGCACGCAGAGCATACCGGCGAGGACCAAGGTGAGAAGGTCAGTGATCGCCGTCGCTCTTCCTCACGAAGTCGTTGTCGACATCGTCGGCCGCGTGGCCGCGAGCTCTCCTCAGCCTATGGCTGACCTCTGTAGCCTACGAGCCACGTGCAAGGCCATGTACAAGGCTTCCAAGGAGCGCACTGTGGGGAGGCGCATGGCACTGGAGCGGGTGGAGCGGGCGGGCGATGAAGTAGCTGGACAACAAGCTCTACCTCACTGTCGTTAATCACTTGGCCGACGCCGGGAACCCGGAGGCCTGCTTCATCGTCGGCCTCGCACTCGTCTTCGCGCACTAGGACATGCATTGCGACCTTGTGTGCCTCGACCGAGCGGCCATCGCCAGCCATAAGGCCGCGACCAACATGCTCGGCCTCCTCCTCTGCCCGGCCAGTGAGGCGCCCGATGTTGGGAAGCACTACATCAGCCAGGTCGAGGGTGAGCCGACCAGCGATGGGTGCGAAATGGCCAAGAGGACCAACCGGGAGTGTAGCCGGTGCCGGAGGCTCGCTACGGACGCGGTCAGTAATGTGACGTGAAAGATGGTCAAGCCGTAAGGCCAGGTGTTGGCGGTGCCGGAGGATGACCACCGTTGCACGAGCACCGGCTGCGGCGTGAATGTAGGGTGGGACGACTACGTCGTCTTCTGCAGCGACAACTGTAGGATTAGGCATGAGTACGTCAAGTTCTTTGCACAAGTGTAATTGAACTACTTGTCGTAAAATTAGCGATTTTAGCATAGTTTTAGCAAATATATATTCATATATAATACCTCACCATTTTTGTCAATATTCTTCACTAATTAAATATGACAACTGCAAATAAGGCTTTGAGTTCAAACTAATGCTTTACTAATATGTGAATGCGTCATATATGTTCTGAATTTGTATTTATGTATATTATCACATACGGTTCTATATTAGAGCCGTCTGTGATGTGTACTTAGCACAGACGATTCTACTTTAGAACCGTTTGTGATGTGTATTTATCACAGACAGTTCTACTTTAGAACCGCCTGTGATGTCTAGCCCAATTTATATTCGGACTCTAGGGTTTGCCCGCGCACCCCACTCAAACGATTAAGTTTCGTCGCGACACGCTAGGGTTTGGGCTCCCACATCTTCTCGAGTCCAGCGTCACCTCCTCCTTGAGCCCGGCGCGCCTCCTCCCTCGAGCCCGCTGCCTCCTCCTCGAGCATGACCGCCGCCTCTTTGAACCTAGTGCCCCTCCTCCCCCGAGCCTGGCGCACTCCCCAAGAGATGTCGTCGGCTTCCTCAACGACACCTCCTTGAGCCCGGCGCACCTTGTAATGACCCAAAATTTGGCTTTTCAAAAATCTTTTGAATAGTTAGTAGGGAGAAAATTCACCATTTGATTTTATTTGAATTAATAAAGCTTAATTAGGACTTTCATAAATCAAAAATAATTTAATATGATTAATCTCAACTTCAACTATTATCAAAATTATTTTATTTGGGTTCTATGTGCTTGGATATATTTTCTAGATTTTTCTAGAATTTTTCCAAGAGCATTTGCTATTTTCTATTTGCTATTTGTGCTTCCTGCTATTTTCAAAAATAGAAAAAAAATCTATATTAAATCTCAGTTTTCTTTGCGGGCTAAATCCCCTTTCTTGGCCCGTGGCTTTCCCTTTCCTTGGGCTGTTCGTTTTCTTTCGGCCAGTAGAGCCACTTCTTTCCTTTCACAAGACGCGTTTGCGTCGTGAAGCCCACCCGAGGCCATTGCTCCTCTTCTTGCGTCAAAACCAGCCCAGCCGCCCCTTCGCCGTGCCTGCCCACGACGCAAGATTCTACGTCGCCGCCCTAAGCGTTTGCGCCACCCCCTTAGCCGCCGTTGCCGCTTGCGTGTCTTGCGCCGCCTTGAGTCCCCGAGCGCGCCGCGCTTCTCCGCCGAACCCTAACAGCCAGATCGCCTCGGGCCGCTTCGCGATCGCCGTCGCTGCTACAGAGGCGACCGGATCTGCAGAACCGCCGCCGCCTTGGAGTCCGCCGCTCGCACGCCTCCCCAGGGGTGTTATAAAGGGCGCCGCCCCTCGATCCGCGCCCCTCCTGAAGCGCCGCCTCCGATGCCTAGAAGCCACCGTCGGAGATGCCGCCGTCGCGCTGCGTGAGCTCGCCGGATTGAAGTCGAGCTGCCACCTCCATTGTTGGGCTTGGAGCTTCTCGCCGCCGCCGTCCGGTGCCCCTCCGCCTTCACCGACGCCGCATCCTACGTCCCCGCGCCGCCCTCGTCCTCGAACAGTAGCCACCGCCGTTGAGCCGCCACCGGGGCGCCGTTCCGCTTCCGAGCCGAGATGCCGCCGCAAGTGAATCGCCACCCGTGGTAACCACCGAACAAATTCCTCCCTGCCACGCCTTCCACTACTCCCTCTAATTGTTTCCCCTCTGTTGAGTTGTCTTCTCCGGCCCGAAGCTCCCCGCCACACTCACCGGTTTCCACCGCCACTTGTCTTCACCGCCGATGAGGCCTGGTGCACCCGAACCAAGCCGTTGCCTCCCTTGGCATCAGGGTAGTGCCCGTTCCGTTGCCGCACTGACCGGAGTTCCGCCAGCCGCCGTTCATCGCCAACAGGGATCACCTGTGAACGCCATGGCTGCCTCCATCTCCATGGTCTCCCTTACGTGTGGGCCCTCCACCCTCTCTCTTTCCTATGTCTCTGTGGCGATCAGATCCTTCTCTAGTCCGAACCAGGACAGTGCCATGTGCTCTGTTGTTAATGCCATGCCACTGCCGGCATCCACCCAAGTCATTGAGTCGCCCTCTATACTTGTTGCCTGTCTTCCATGTGGGCCTGACCATCTCTCTCCCTCTTGTCTCTTTGGGCGAGCGGGTCCTGTTTTCGGGATGTGAACCGAGCCTAGCGCCTAGTTATCAAGTGCCATATCAGCACAGCAATGATATGCCACCTCCTGGCCACAAAGTCATCCCATCCTTTGCGGCAACCATGCGAGCATCACGTTAGCATCTTCGTCCCCTCATCATGCCATGTCAGCGTGTCACACCAGCACTGCCACATCACCACCTTGTCCTCCGTGGCAGCCACCTAAGCCGCCCACATGGCATCCACATAATCCAAACCCTAAACCAAAGCCGTATAAACCTGGTTCACCAAGAACCTAGTCTATGACCTATGGACCCCACATGTCGGGTCAAACTCGGTCAAACCCTAAGCCATACCCGGGTAGACTTGGCTCACTAAGCTGGGTCATTTACTCGTGGTCCCCATCATGTTAGACCCTATTCTGTGAACTCAGTTCACCATGCACTTACTCGTGGTCCCCATCATGTTAGACCCTATTCTGTGAACTCAGTTCACCATGCACCAAATCCTAGCCTGTGGACTTGGTCTATGGACCAATGGCCCACTTGTCTTTTCCTTTACCTTATTTCTAGAATTATAGTAATTCTAGAAATTCAATTATCCAATTGGTCCCACATGTCATTCACTACCTTTATTCTCTTCACTTACCAGTGGACCCCACTTGTAAGTCTCCAATTCTGTTTAATTATTTAATCCGAAAGAATATTCTTTGAATATTCTTTTCTCTCTCGATTTCATCATTTCTCGTGATCTTTCAAAGCTCATATCTTTCGCATCCGAACTCCGACTGAGTTCATTCAAATTCCTAAATTCATCTCAATTCAAGATCTATTTATCTGAGATTATTATTTAATTTTTGGAGTATGTTTGCTCTTTGTTGTTTATTTATTTGGTTTATTTGCTTGTTGCGAGTAGACGTTGATACTTCGGGAAGTTCTGATCAAGAAGGAGCTGAAGATCAAGACAATAGAAGATTAAAGATAAATAAGAGTATCATTGCTATAGCAAGGCAAGTTATACCTTTGAGCATGTTGAATCCCAGTTTTCTAAAACTACTTTGATTCAAATTATTGCATTTACTTTAAGTATTTATTTAAATGCTTTAGGGTGTAGCTATTATCCCATTTGTTATATCCACCTTGTCTAATTGTATGCCATAAATCTTTGTCACCCTAGTTTGGTTTATTTAGTTGGTGCTATTGTATTACCAGCGTGGGTTGGTTAGATGCGAGTAGATTGCTTAGCCATACCACGAGTCATCATCTCATGTGAGTCGCAATTATAAACTTGACTAAGTGATTATGAAACTATGTGATAAAACTGTGTGTACTATGTGCTATTACTCGTTGATGGCATATGTTGCACTTAACCAACAGGGTGGGAAAGGATTTAGATTGGGGCAAGTGGTGGATACTGTGTGCTATTTTTGGTGGAGCTATGTGCGCGGGCTTAATAATCTGTGTGCGTAGGGATTTGTAGTACATTGGAAGTCTTGCCCTGGTCAATTAAGGACTTAACTTTGTGCACCATTGAACTGAGCCTTTCGTACAACCACATGCCTGGTATGGGACGGGCCTAACTTAGTAAGTTATGGAGTCTTGACATTGATTACTCAGGTAGTAGGTTAGGCTATGTGCATGGGTGGAGGTGTGCTACCAAGTAGTCACATCATAGGGCAGTTCGCCGTGTCCCTATCCAACGGTGTGTGTCATATTGACTTCCTGTGTGGGGTTGTCTGACGGTTTGTAAGCACACTGGGAGTATCAATGCTTGAGATGAAGTTTCCGAAAGGTTTTGTTGTGATCAACTCTGATCCAGTTGATTGCATCTTGTGGGTAAAGTGTACAAACTCTGCAGAGTGTTAATCAATCTATTCGAATAGCCGCGTCCGTGGTCATGGACATGCTCGGGGATTTCACACGTGGGGTAGATTTTCATAAAACCTGGGATGGGACAGCTGTGTGAATAACTTGATTAGGCTATGTGTCTTTGTGAAAACAAATGATAAAATTTATTATTGTCTATTTGTTTTGAATTATGCTTTCAATCTATTATTCATATTCAAACTGCAAATGTTGCATTTCTGCAAAAGAACCACAGAAGCCATTCCTTTGGAATAAGCACGCTTCTATAATTTGCATTCGTGGTATGACTTTGAGTGCGGTGTGTACTCATGCTTGCTTTAATAAATCAAGCAGAGGTGAAGGAATCGCCAGTCAACAAGGTCTACTTCAAGGATCGTGGAGAACTAGGTCGCGCACCCCAGCCGATTGCCTGTGGGCATATGGATGGGCTTCACTGAAGTTATTCTATTTCGTTCTGCTGCAGCTTCATTGAGCTATCTACCCTCTGAAGCATTAATTGTAAGCTTTGACCTTAAGGTCTTTACTCTGATGTTTATTGTTATTTGCCTCTTTGTTAGTTATCTTTGTATATGGAAATGATATTTCACTGATATTGCCACTGTGTGCACTAGCGTGATCCTGGACTAGTGCAGTATACACAGAGGGTCCAGAATTGTATATTTTGGGTCCCGACACACCTCCTCCTCCCCGAGCACGAGCCGCCGCCTCCTCCTCCAGCCCGGCGCGCCTCCTCCCCTGAGTCCACCTCCTCCTCTCGAGCCCGAGCCGCCACCTCCTCCTCCAGCCCGGCACGCCTCCTCTCTTGCTCTGAGGTGCATTTGGCCAGTGCATCCTAGGTGGTTCTTTCCATCCCTTCGTGAGTTGTTTGTGTTTTTCAGAATTGATTTACTTTACTAAGTGTGTTGTGCTAGTTGTATTTCAATCTGTCTTGACTAGCACTGGGAGACTTGGTATTGTGTTGGGCTCTGGTAATTGCTTGATGAGGATAATTGTCATATTATGAAATACAAGTGATAGCAATATCAGACTTGGGTTGTGTTGGGCTCTGGTAATTGCTTGATGAGGATATATAATTGTCATATTATGAAATTGATGTGACAACAATATGAGACTTGGGCTATTTGGAATGCTTCTCATTGTCAGCTTATTGAGGATAATTTGTTTTCTGTACTTTTGCTGGTTTACTGATAGCAGATTGGCTATTTTATTGAGATTAGTGATTCTGTGCAGTATTTAAGATTAGTGATTCTATTCAGTTTTCATTTAACTGGTTAATAATTAGCTAATCAGATAATAGAGTATGTCTACACACTGATAGTTGAATGACCTTGTGATGACTGAAAGTATAAAACTATTATTTTAGAAGTCATTTCTTGACATTCCAATGAAGCATTATTTGAGCTCAAAAGTTTGATTTAATGTTATCACATTTAATTGATAAAGAATATTGGCAAGTATCGAGAAGGCCAAGATTACATCTTGTGTAACTCTACATCTGAAAGCAATCATAAACATTCAAAACTGAATAATATGCTATTTTCATATGGTTGCTTATCTTATGTTTTGAGCATTTTATCCTGGTTAATTGTCTTACAGAAATTACATGTTAATATGTTATCTTAGTCAATTAATTATTTCCCTGAACCTGGCGCCCCTCCTCCCCCGAGCCCGCCTCGCCTCCTCCCCGAGCCTGTCGCCTCCCCTCACCCGAGCACGCGTCGCCTCTTCCCCGAGCCCACTTCCCCTCTTCTCTATTCTTGATCTCTTCTTTATAAAATCTCTAAGCAGTGGCTGCTTTTGCCTTTAAAACCGGCTTCATATATATAACTCGAGGCCTAAATTCAGCTAGCTAGCTCGCTCCTTGGGCGTTCATCCTAACGTCTTGGTGAACCCGACCTACTACTATCGAACGACAAACTAGAGTGTGCGATTTGCTTCATCTTTGTGGAGGATTGACATAAAGCAAATTGTACACTCCGGTGTGTCGGGTTCGATGAAGTAGGCCGTAGTTCACCTGCGTTTAGAATGAACAGCAAGGAGCGAGCTAGCTAGTGAATCCGTGCCTCGAGTTAGCTAACAAGGGACTACTAAATATATATATATATATATATATATATATATATATATATATATATATATATATATAGGTTCGATGAAGTAGGTCGTGGTTCACCGCACGTTTAGAATGAGCGGGCAAGGAGCGAGCTAGCTAGCTGAATCTAGGCCTCGAGTTAGCTAAACAAGGGACTACGATATATATATATATATATATATATCTCTCTCTCTCTCTCTATCTCTCTATCTATCTATCTATCTATCTATCTGTGGGTGTGTGTCTAACAAAAGCAACCACTGCTTAGAGATTTTATAGAGAAAAGACTATCACAGACGGTTTCATCTACCAACCATCTGTGATATGTAAGCTATCACAGATGGTTTCATCTATAAACCGTCAATCATACGTAAGCTATCACAGACGGTTTCATCTATAAACCGTCAGTCATACGTAAGCTATCACAGATGGTTTCATCTATAAATCGTCTGTGATACTCTATCTATCATAGACAGTTTCATCTATAAACCGTTTGTGATAGTCAATTATCACAGACGATTCTAAGTTAATAACCGTCTGTGATAGTTTGCATCATAAACTGTTCGAAAACCATCTGTGATGACCTCATGTCATTACTGGCCCATAAACTTAAATGGCTCACGAAACTGTCGGTGATGATGTTTTTGAACCATCTGTGAAGATCTTTTCTGTAGTAGTGTTCGTCATATACAATTTTTCTAAGTCACTCTATAATTTCTTCTATGAATTCTCCTTTATTACCAAGTATTTTACCTTATCGGAGAGACATAGATGGATTGTACTGACATATTTCCGCTCCATTAATTTTCGGTTTTCATCGAATGTCTTTCTTGCTTTGTCGCCTTCAAAAGCATCGATTAACCCTTTGTTGAACAAGAACATCTTTTACCACTCATTGCAACACGCTAAAATTTCCTCTGCCGTCAAATTTCTCTACCTACTCCACATCGTAGACATTGATCTTGATTTTGTGCCACCTGACGCTTTTCCATCCTTCTCACAAATTAGGTTAATCTCGCCTTAGCTCTGATACCACTTGTTATACTCTAATACCACTTCTTGTGCACAGCAACCCCTGGATCGGATAAGAGTTTGTGATATATGGCATGAGCGTGCACGATATAAAGAACGAAATAGATGAATCTCGTAGAGAGAACCGAAATAACAACAATGAAGCAACCACGACAAGAGATAAAAGATTTGGCTAAGCCGGCCACAAATTCCTTAAGTACAACCTCAAAAGAGTATAAGGTATTATCGCTCTATCACAACCCTTTCGAATCTTTTAAGACCCTTGAGTCCTTACTCTATACAAGAATCTAGTGCTAAAAGAATGACTTAGTTTCTGATTCTCTAGCACGGCCTCTACTTTGGATGAGTATGTCTTGCTTGGCTTGCTTCTTATAGCCACCCCTTAAGGATTTGTTTAGTCCCCCCTATTTATTCTCTAAAGTGAAGTAGGAATTCTACTCTAAAGAGAGATATGAGTCCTAATTCTATTTAGATCTATCTAGCTTTTTCTTGCAGCACACACCTCTCCGTCTTAGTAGATTAGATTATTAGCATTCGGTAAACTTCTCCAAGTCCCACTATATTACTATCGGAGCCCTGTTTCGTACAGTTCTCTTTGGGTAGCATTAGATTATTAGCATTCGGTAAACTTCTCCAAGTCCCACTATATTACTATCGGAGCCCTGTTTCGTACAGTTCTCTTTGGGCAGCATGTACCCACACTGCTTTCTTTCTGGTGTACATATCCCTAGCTGCAGAGCAGAGAGAGAGAGAGAGAGAGAGAGAGAGAGAGGTTGTAAAATGAATCTAGCTTAGATTTTCTTTGGATCTTGTGCAGCCTCGCTGCATCCACTCGTGAAGGGACAATGAAAACCACAGGGTTCCAGGCCATCTTAAAACGCAAGCAGCATGCAGTACTGTGCTCACAGAAGCAGCTATTTGTAGCCTATTGCTAGGGCTCATCCCAAAAGCCGACCACCCATATACACCACTGGTTTGTCATTTTTCTTCATTTTCTACTGCTACTATCTAAGGCAAAATTGATAGTAGTACGAAAGTATTTCCATGATGAATTCCATCGTTCACATTTCCACGACTAATCTATATACAAAGTTTAAAGAGTTGGATTACACTTTATTGCATCCATCTACATCTGGAGCGGTACTTAAGATAGAAGAAGATACACGTATAGCACTAGCTATATATATGGTTTCTAACAACGACAATTTTTGGTCCTAAAGTAAGTTTACATAATATAGTACTTGTTGCAGTAACTCTACTCGACTTAGTATTATTAACTGCAGTACTTCTGTATGCTGGCAAACTTGGAAATATTCACTTGCATTTCCCAATTTAAGTATTAAACACATGAGTCTATAATTAGACTATAGAATGAGGAACTTATAAAATAACAACAAAATTATTACCACACAATTTCACAGTACATATGGAATCTGTCAGGCAATAGGAGCAGTAGATTTTTTTTCTTCTCCTTTTTATTGCCGGCTTATTTGGTGGGTTCTAGTGTTCTACTAGCTTCTGTAGCTTTTGCTCTTTTGCCTGTGTCAGGCCATATATGGGAATGCACGCATGAGATCAGAGCTATGACTGTTGGGCAATAGAGGCAAAAGGAGACAGTGTTTAAAATAATTTTCGTTTCAATTTGTTTTGTTTTTGCAGCTGCTCAACTGTTCATTAGTGTTCTGATCTCTGACCTCTTCTGTCAGGCGTTAGCTCTCCTCGTGATCTGCATGCTCTTGGCGAATGTTTTCTTCATTGCTTTGCGGTTTGCCTTTGGTTGGCAATACATACAAACATTCCATCTTCTTAATTAGTAGGGTAACCTTAGTGTTCCAATCCATGGCTTAATCGGGCATTGAGATCAAAGCAAGTACACATGTCTGCCGCAACTAGAAGTATAGGTCGTCCATTGTCTACGTACGCTTCCTCAACAGGCAACAGCTTAACTGCTTAAGTTAGTTATTTGTTATATAAAACTCGGCTATGAGTTGGTTTTTACGTAAAACTCTCGGACTGCAAAGAGCCTAAACATATACTCATTGGAACTCGCCATGGCACTTATCAAATCTTTGTAACACGAATAAAATAGTCCTCTTAACATTAAGAGAAATGTGTTTTTTGTTTTGTTTTGGGTCTAGACTCTAGAGTGCAATATACAGGCCACTACTGAAGAAGTTGAACTTGAGCAAGAGCAGCTGGGGCTCTGATCATGTGAATGTGACAAGCTACGAGCGGCATGAGGAGAGAAATTAAGTTAATTATGAATGGTTTTGCCTTAAGCTCGCTAAAGAGGGAATGCTGCAAAATGCGTTCCAAAAGGGAGACAAGATAAGGCCCCTGTATAATTAAGTCGGAAAGAGCCGCATGCAGTTCTTCTGATGAAACGTGCTACTAGAGCATATAATTAAAGTACTAATTACATTGCACGAACTGATCAAGTTACATATATACATGCCTAACTAGCACTCGATCGATTCCAACGTGGGTAAATCATGACATTTCGTACGTACTTTTTAATGTGATTCAAATTTTATATTTTGACAAATAGTTATCAAAGCAACTTATCTATAACCGTACTTATTTGAGGAAAATGATTTAGTGGTTGGACATGTACCAACTTATTAAGCTACCTGGTGTTATTTTCATTAGGAAAAAAAAAGTAGATAAATATCATTGCAAATGATGCAGTTTTGGAAAATGAGACTGACACGTGGATCCCAGCCCTCGTGTCAATGTAACGTATCCAAGGAGATATTTCCCAAACCGCGGATCTTTGCATCGTTTTTTTGTAATTAGGGTGTCTTCCAACCAGTTAACCTCTAAACAAATACAAACCACAGTCATCATTATTTTTTGCATGTGTGAGTTGATGGTTGCATTATACTCTCTCCCACTTAATTTTAACCCTTTTAGCTCCATCCATATGATGGAATGTAAATGGGCCTTTAGATACCTCCATACAATGATACATGAACTGTCTTATCACATGTAATGGCATGTCGGGCCTGCATGCATGTCAATCTACTACGTGACACAAAGGCACGCATATTATTGCGCCCAAGTCCTAAGAAAGCCAGACACATGCATAGATAGTCCTTTTCTCTAGCTAGGATTTCTATTCACTATTATTATTATTATTATTCTATATGGAACTATAGGACTTGTCTACGTACTTGTCGTTGCTTTTCTAGTTCACTGTTTGCCCATATCGATCCCTGCTCCTTTTTAGATTGCATGCATGGTTTACCACACTAGGACGCATGGTATCCATCTATCCATACATTTATTACTTTTTAGAGTTATGATGCATAGGAGGAATGACACAGTAATAGTTCTCACGCCAAACAATATGGTGGGGGAAATGGTTTAAATCAAAAGGCTAACTGATTTCTTAAACTAGACCTATACGCACGCATGAGTAACTGATCTGAGCCGTCTGTTCAATGCGAATTTTTGAATGCGTGGCATTTCTTTGTATACATTAATCTAACACAATTTGCACTAGCGGAGGCATATATGTATGTATATATATACCGAATGTGCCCGGTTTCTGGCTATAAAAGCACATATGTTTGCTACAATGACATCTCATATCCTAATGGAGTAGTAACTTAATTCTGACATTAAAAATGCAAAGGTAGGGCAAACATTATTCTAAACCGTCGTCCAATGTCCATACAGATAGGAGTATGCATGTGTGCCTCTTGAAGACCTGAAGGCTGAAGCTGTCCCCTGCATGAAAGGGACTGGAGCATGGGGGAAAAGAATCTCTCCATTTATCGTGGTTGCTTTCCTTTTCCAATTAGCACTGGCCTTTGGTTCCAAGTTCAGGCCTGATACCTGAATGTGATGTGTGGTGTTCACTTCACTTCTCCCCAACCAAGGAGGCATGCATGCAGATGCAGTGGCACTGCTCCAAACAAAAGTTGTTGCATGGGTTGTAGCTGCTGGCCATTTGCCATCATTACCTTAATCAAAGTTGAGTGAGGGGAGTGGGTGCATGGAATGGATCCCTAGCTAGTTCCATTCCATTATTCTAAATTAATATGGTGTTTCAGAATATGCTTCACCCGGCCTGTCCCTGACTGCATCGCTTTAATCTATTGGAAATGAAGCACTAAAAGGGACGTATTAAAGCCATCGATCTACTAATTCAGTAAATTCTAGAAAGATAGCACACAATTACAGACGACATATTGTTGTTTTTATAACCTAGCTTAACCTACATGTCCCTTCATATATTGCTGGATCTTAAATTAAAGTGCTGATCGATATCAGTTAGAGGCAATGCCGGAATCCCATATGGTTTGCCACAAACAATGATACTAGAGAGTATCTCATGGAGAATCTTAAGAATTTAGGCTGAGCTCCTAACCTTGTGAAGCACTCATTATCCCTCTTAGACCTGCCTACATAATCATGTGCCAAAGAATATCTGTCTTAGGATGTTTCCCTCTGCAGATTCAAGCAATTGAGAAAAGTCTTAGGTTGAGTTCAAACTTTTAAAAAAAATTAGGAAAGGTAAAATTGTTAGGCCATGAATGCTCAACTTTTCTTTTTGACAAAACTGAGAGGAAACAAAGCAACAAAATAGGCACTTTCCATAACAGCACTAAGCCCATTATTTTTTTTTTTAAAGAAAAAGGTGCTCCATTCCAAGAGCTAGCATCATACTATATATGCACTCATATTGCAGCCAATGTTTCACCAGGAAAAGATTGCAGCCATTGTTTCTCTTGATTTGGAGCTCTACCTCACCAAGTGCAAAAGTCCAAGGAGGGGCTGCCAAGAACTAGCCAAGCATGCTGAAAGGAGAGATGGTGAAATAGTACTGATACCTCCCAGTTAGCAACAGCTTCTCTCTCTCTCTCTCTCTCTCCTTCTTCCCTACATCACTCATGAGAACATCCTATTGACCGACATCTCTCTTTTTTGTCTGCAGCTGTTGACCACCCCAATTCAAAAGAAAACAGTCTATTTAGCTATTTATCAGTATCCTATCACCACCAAGGATCAATGTTTGCATTGCATGCAAGATGCGACACACTTCACTCTCACATTGCCACATCCCCCTTATGCATCTCCTCTATCTACAAAACTAGTCCTCTATGACACTGTACTGCACTGTATCAGGGTTTGATGTACATGTACCACGTGCTATGAACTTGTAGATACGCCAAGAACCTTCTTTCTGTTGCAAGAAGCTATGTGACAATTGGCCATGCTAACACTCCATTGGTTGCGATACATATTTATTTGGTTTTTCTACATTGATTCTATATGAGAATGACTAGAGCTAGACCATGTCATAATGAAGTAATTTCAAGATACTAGTAGCATTGTACATCAGAAGGCTTTTATGTTTTTAACTGCAATAAATGGCAGACAGAAATTTATGTACAATAATTGGGGAGTATATAAGAAAGTCAAGGGCGATCTAGAAACACAGACCAATATATAAAAATATTTATGGAGATCTTACACTACGGATGTCAACTATATATTGCAACCAACATTTCTACTGAAATACTGACTCTTTTAATTGTGCAAGTGAAATCATATATCCCATCCGTTTGTACATATAGGCAAGTAAATATTATAAGTAGACACAAGATCTCATGCTGTCAATGTAGCAGACACATAAGTGGAGTGGTGTACGTATATCACCGTACTGAAGTGGCCTTTCTATTTAAACCAATACAAGTATGGAGAGAGAGAGATAGGTTTTTTCTTACTCCGGGAGTAGTTACTTCATATTTTGTATCTCATAACGTAGGAAATATCTTGTGCAATTGAGAGTGTGTATGTGTAGTATACAAGTATATAAGATCACTTATGTGGTATTTACACCTTTTTAGGGGTGATATGTAAAGTTTGTTAGACATACTCCTTTTCATATGCGAATATGAAGGTATTTACAAAATATGCTAAAACTATGGACTCTCTTGCAAATTTTTTATGTGATTTGTATTAAAGTATCTTATAATTAGTATATAAATATACTTAAAGTGATAAAGAAGTATATAAGTTCTTTTAGAGGTGTGTCTCTCTATATATATATGGCCTTCTCCTTGCACTTTTACCATGAGAGACCAACATCAAGGAATAGTTAACACAGCATGCAATGTACTCCCCCCGTCCAACCCCATATCCTGTCTTTCTCACTCTTTCCTCTTCTCTTCCCTGAATTGTTAATTTCTTCTCACTCTGTGATATAGTAGACTACTAGTAGTGGGCAGCTGCAGGGCTAGAGTAGTAGACTACTAGTAGCAGCAGCAGTAGTGTACTAGCATAAATTTCACACATGTAGAGACTTGAATTGCTTTTTTTTCCAAAAAGAAAGTAGAGTTGAATTCGTCGGCATGGCATTGCATCGAGGTTCGAGGAGGCCCTGCACAGAGCTGCAATTACTGTTAGTGAAGTGACTGGTTGTGCAGTGGAGTATTTACAATGCGTGCCTCTGCTAGACCTTGTACAACAAAAGTATCCTCTACTACAAACATACACCCATACAAACCTGCAATCCGAGCGGATAGGCACCGATATCGCTTGTTTTGTATTATATTTTGTATTTTTTTTCAAAGTCAAAGTCAGATGTGGATAGCGTCGGATACCAATTTCTTCATTTCGTATTCGCTCCATAATCCTTCTGTTGTAAAAAATGTGGTTTTAGCAGCCTTTAGAAAATACATCACCTTCGGTCGGTCAGCCAGACATAATTGTCCACTTCTTTTGTACCCCTACACAAGATATTAGATGTAGGGATAAAATCAGAGCAAAAATGAAAAGACTAATCACCAAGATGTCAAAGAAAGAGCAGTAAGTATTCCTCGCCTGCTCAGATGCGACAATCCGCCTATCTATTATCCTATTCCTAATTGAAGACATAATATACTTCCTCATACCACCTGACATACGTATGGATATACATACGAACGGATATCGCTAATCTCTTATCATATTCCACATTTTTTTCTTAGGTCGGAGTCAGACATGGATTAGTGTTGAATACCTATTTAACGCTTCTGTATTCGTTCCGTAAGTCTTCATCGATCGGTGAGACGGGAGTGATCGACGCTCCTTTTGCACGCTCCTTTTCACCCCTGCAAACCACCCAGCAATAGCACTATACAGATCAATAGCAACATGCTCATGCAAATATCTTTCTTTTCTCTCTCTTTTGTGTGAGTGATTTAGAGAGAGAGAGGGTGTATGTTGGTAGCTACACAGATCCCAAGCTGAGGGATGTGGGAAGAGAATGTTATCCCACCAAGCAATTGTTTTCCTCTCTCTCTCTCTCTCTTTTTTCTTGCGTGTTGTGTGTAAATGTGTGTGTGGGTCAAGAGCAAGAGCAACTCATTCCTTTTGCTTACTTTAAAGCCGCACACAAACGCAAGCACAAGCGCACTTGCTCACTTCTACTCCTCGCTCCTCCGATCCAGTCTTCTTCTCCACTGCAAGAGCCTCAAACCTCGAAGCTCTCAACGCGCGCGCCAATGGCGGGAGGCATCATTGCGGCGCGTGCACCCTAATGATTGGTCTGCTCCAACCACCATTGCCGCCATCTCCATCTCTTCCTCTTCTTGTTGTCTAGCTTCGCACGATGACCAACAACAACAATGGCAATAACGGCGGCACTAACGCTGCGGCCAATGGCTGGCTAGGCTTCTCGCTCTCGCCGCACATGGCCTCCTCCATGGACGACCACCACCACGTCCACGTGCAGCAGCAGCAGCACCATGGCCTCTTCTTCCCTACCGTCAGTACTGCCGCCGCCGCCTACGGCCTGGGCGGCGACGTCGTGGCCGCTACCAACGGATACTACTCGCAGCTCGCCTCCATGCCGCTCAAGTCCGACGGCTCGCTATGCATCATGGAGGTTCTCAGGAGAACCGATCAAGAGCACCACGGTACATATCTAATCACTAGCGCATTTGCTTCGTCGATCCATTTAATACTTTGGTTTCTTGGATTCATGGTGTGTGTGATCGGTCGATCAGGGCCGAAGCTGGAGGACTTTCTGGGCGCTGGGCAGCCGGCGATGGCGCTGAGTCTGGACAACACCTCCAGCTTCTACTACGGCGGCGGGCACCACGGGCAGAGCCACGGCGGCCACCACGGGTTCCTGCAGGCGTGCGACGTGTACGGCGGCCCCTCGGCGCAGGGGCTGGTGCCCGACGAGGAAGCGGCGGCGGCGGCCACGGCGATGGCTAGCTGGGTGGCCGCGCGCGGCGCCACCTCGTACGCGACAGCCGACGCCGGCGCCACAGAGAACGGTGGCGGCAGCGCCGTCCTGTCCGCCGCCGCGGGGCACCACCAGCTGCACCACCCGCTGGCCCTGTCCATGAGCTCCGGGTCGCTGTCGAGCTGCGTGAGCGCGGACGAGTACGGCATCTTGTCGGCGGACGGCGGGCGGAAGCGCGGCGGCGCGGCGGGGCAGAAGCAGCCGGTGCACCACCGCAAGTCGATCGACACCTTCGGGCAGAGGACGTCGCAGTACAGAGGCGTCACGAGGTACCCCAATACAACGATGCATTATTGTTACAACCTACGTACGTAAACTACAGCATTAAGTACGTCTGCCACGCGATTAACCTTACAGTCAATCGATCAGATTAGTGATGCCGATGCGTGCTAATTATTACCCCTCCACTTTAAAAAAAACAAGTCGCTTTGGAACACGTGCTGTCGGACTTCGAAAACTTTGATTTATCAGAATCCTTTTAAACATTTCATTTAGATTCGAGTAATTAAGTAGGTTTGCACGCGTGTGATTAGTTAGCGTAACAATCAGCTTAGGTTATGTACAATGAGTTTACATCAGCTGTCTATAGTATTTGTCACATAGGATTTAAGCTAATGTGGATGAAAGAGAATAAAGAGAGAGAAATTTGTTGTTTAAATCACGTAGCTGACTGTATTACCCGAATCAAAGAAAACATTAAAAATTGTGTGATATATAAAGATAAGTAAAAGACCGCAATTTATCATCTTATTGTATAAGTTTATCTTTAGTCTTTGTTTACTGGTGACACAAAGAGTTCTTATAAAGAAATTGTCTGCACTAATCGTACATGTCCTTATCATTGGTCGAAAATGAGATTAATTAGAGACGCGAGTTAATTAGTGGGGCGGTTTAAAATTAAGCAGGCATAGGTGGACGGGGCGGTATGAGGCGCACCTGTGGGACAACAGCTGCAAGAAGGAAGGGCAGACCAGGAAGGGGAGGCAAGGTACGCGATACTACTTACTACTGCTCCTACTCGTACTAACCCATCCTCATTAGCATTAAATCAAATCCCTAAGCATGCTTAAGGCGCGTCATTAGTGGCTAATTAAGCTGGTGTTTGTTTGGTTAACTAAATGCGTCGCTGCTCTGCGTGGGGGATCCGGATCCGATTTACCATCTGCCTGCCTGCTCTGCTCTGCACAGTCTATCTCGGTACGCATGCTTCCACGCCCGTACTGCGTCCGTACACACGCATGCGCGGTTAAAAATGCTTGTGGTAAAGTAAAAGGGAAGAAGTTTTTTTTTCTTACTTAATTACCGACTTGCATTGTTGGCTGGTTGGTTGGGTCTTGCTTACGTCAGGTGGGTATGACATGGAGGAGAAGGCGGCGAGAGCCTATGACTTGGCGGCGCTCAAGTATTGGGGCCCCGCCACGCACATCAACTTCCCGGTAACTTGGTGCCGTACAGAGGCATTTGGTCTTTTTTTTTGTTTGCCATGGCAGCTTAATTAGCCGTCCTAGCTAGCTAGCTAGCATGCAGCTTGATAATGGATGTACACTGTGCAGCTTGAGGACTACCAGGAGGAGCTGGAGGAGATGAAGAACATGACCAGGCAGGAGTACGTGGCTCACTTGAGAAGGTAAGCCGCTAATCTGCTCAACTGAACACTTAATCTGACCTATGTATATATGAAGCCAATCCTACGTGTTGCTCCCTCGGTTCACAAAAACAATTTGTTTTGGCAGTCGAATTTTAGAAAAAAATGACTATCTATGTCTTTTTGAATATTTAGTTTAGATACATAGAAATCATGTGTAGATTCATCTCGAAAGGTAGTTTCATAACGTTGTAATTTTATGGGTCTGTCTAAACAGAATGTGACAGTTTTCTTTGTATAAAACTGTCAGATTTTGAACCGTTAGATCAAAGAAGCAACATACAAGATCAATGTTCACACAAAAAAACTCTAATTTATGTCTACACAAAATAGGCAAAAGTAAATGTAAGTGAACCCTACAAATACAAAAAAAAAACCCTAAACTAGACAAAAGTAGTCTAGGTGAACCCTACAAATACAAAAAAAAACAAATTAGCAAATCCGTTGAATCATTTGATGGAAATATGAATTATTAAGACCTTCGAGAATAATCACAATGACCACGAACAAAAATTACATAAATAATTGACCGTAATTTATGTATAATGAAGTTGTAAATGAAAAATGATAGTTTTGGCATAAAAAACTGTCAGAAGTTCAGTAGCAATTCCGTAATTTTATTGAGTTTTACAAATGTATTACAATGGTACTTAGTGATCAAAGTAGTATTTTGAAGATCGAGTCAATGTCTAAAACGACTTGTTTTTTGTGAACCAGAGGGGGTATATGTTACTAGAGATCAGTGCAGTACTCTATTTGCTCCATACGGAGAGATCGATCGACATGTACTGATCGATGTATATATGGGTACGTGGCTGCTAATGTCTGAACTTGCCCTGCATGTGTTTACTGCGTGCAGGAAGAGCAGCGGTTTCTCACGGGGTGCTTCAATGTACCGAGGAGTTACAAGGTCTTGTTGACCTCACACTTTGACTTGGCACACTGCTGTCCTAGCTAGCTAGTGTCCTGTCGCTGGATGCGTCGATACTGCACGCTAGCTAGTACATTTTATATATACAAATGCACAATATTTACCGATTACTGAGACGGCCGCAGGGAGTAAAAAAAAAGATATACTGCGTTTGTTTGGGCGCAGGCATCACCAGCACGGGCGGTGGCAGGCGCGCATCGGCCGCGTCTCCGGCAACAAGGACCTCTACCTCGGCACATTCAGTGAGTAGCAAGAAGAAATCTAGCTTGCACTCTCTGCACTGCACCTGCATGCTCCTGTCTTGCACTAGTACTTCTGCATACGCTTCTCTCCTGTGCATTGCATGATGAGCACAGTTATGTGTCCTGTCACTTTTGCATGTATCCATCTTTGTTTGACCATGCGTCCATGCCCAGATTGGGATCATCTATCAATCCAGGCAGGGATGGAGCACCATGCATTTCCTTCGATTCCTCGGCCTCTTCGCATTCAGATCATTGCTGCTTCCTTCGCTTGACCTACGTCTCCAATATATCTCTGCATGCATGACCATATACCGATGTACTATACGTACGTCGTTGATGCATGCTTACGCGGCAATGTCTGTGTGTGCATTGCAGGCACGCAGGAGGAGGCGGCGGAGGCCTACGACATCGCCGCTATCAAGTTCCGCGGCCTCAACGCCGTCACCAACTTCGATATCACGCGCTACGACGTCGACAAGATCATGGCCAGCAGCACGCTCCTCCCGGGCGACATGGCCAGGCGCAAGAAGGACGGCGCCGGCGACGCCCTGCCCGCCGCGGCGGCGGCCGCCCTGGTGCAGGCAGGCAACGCCGCCGACGGCTGGAAGGTGGCCGCCGACGCGCCGTGCGCCGGAGAGCACAACCACGCCCACCACGACGTCCTGTCCGGCGAGGCCTTCTCCGTGCTTCACGACCTGGTGACCGTCGACGCGGTGGACGCGGACCATCATGAGGGCGGCAGCGCCGGCGCCGGCGCGCACATGTCGATGTCGGGCGCGTCCTCGCTGGTGACGAGCCTGAGCAACTCGCGCGAGGGGAGCCCTGACCGGGGCGGCGGCCTGTCCATGCTCTTCGCGAAGCCGGCGGCGACGCCGTCGTCGTCGAAGCTGATGAGCTCGCTGCCGCTGGGCCCCTGGGCGTCGGCGAGGCCGGCCGCCGTGTCCATCGCGCACATGCCCATGTTCACCGCATGGAGCGACGCATGATCGGTTCAAGCATGCATGCACGTCCCGGTTACCAAGCCTGCGTTCTTCGTGCACGCATGCAGGTATTAGTAGGTGACAGATAGCTAGGCAACACCTGTGGCTCTTCCATCACTTGGTTAATTTAAGTTAATTAGGGTTCTTGGTTGGTCGGCGACGTGATTAAGGGTATTAATTAGCTGGAGAATTCATGGTGTAGTAGTGGGACATTACGTACTCAAGATCAAGGAAATACACGCCGTGGCCTCTCCTGTTTCCTTCTTCTCCGGCGACGATATGCCTGTCAAGCTCGGGGCGGTTCGTCCGAGCCGGAGGAGAAGGGGTTTTGTAAAATGGAGGCCGGAGGTGCATCTCCTCCAAATTCCAAAAAAAAATATTCTATCCTCACTAATTGGAGCTGGATGTTTTAATTAATCAGACTTGCTAAATAACAGTACTACTGGAGTAAAAATTTTAGGGTTTTCAATGGAATTTCTTACTGTTCGATTTTGCTCCTAGATTCATGCGCCACCCTCTCCACCTTCGTCTCCAGCATCTCGTCGTTTTCATCTCCGGCGCCACCGATCCTGTCGCTGCCCTTCCGGTTAGGGTTCAGGTTCACCGGACCTCGAGCTTACAGGGAGGGAACTCTGGGTTTTACATGGGCTGGGCCAACACAAGTCCACCGAGTGGGCCCACTCTCCCTTCTCCCTCCTCTTTCTTTTGGATGAAGTGGGCTGAGGCCCATGTCTGTCTCTCTCTCTCGTACATTAATGCAACGCATTACTACGACGCGGTACGGGAGCATTTGCACACACCAATGGCAATAATTCAGCAGGCTGCGACTGCGAACCACGCAAGCAAGCAACCTGCTGATGTAGTCATGCATGTGAGACGGTGATCTCACTCGATCACAGGACAGATGCGATGCTCTTTGCTTGCCACAGCTGGCCCTGCACTTCAGTACCTCACAGCTAGCAACTGTTCACTCACTCGGCCACTCGCAGCTCATCGCCCCTAGTGCAACGGCAATGGCAGTACATGCATGCAGCCAAGGAGGACAGTGGCTCATCTTACCATTGCTTGCTGCTCTGGCATTGTCCGGTCAGATGAATCTCGAGGTGGACGTACCGTGGTAAATATTTGATTCTTGCCGTGGTTTCTGTTTCGTTTCACCTCCCAGCTGCAGTGCAGTGAAGTGCAGTGCAGACATGTAGGCAAGGAAACCTGTGGGATGCATGATTTCAAGTATTGCAGGGAGTACATCAGTCAGTAGCTGGTGAAGTTCCTTCTCATCGTGCGAGTCCTCCATCTGATTTGTGTTGACACGCTCATGTTCATTTCCACAGGTCAAACCAGAGCACATGCAGAAGTATACTAGTGTTGCTTGCATGTGCCATGAAAGAGGTCAAGACAACTGAGTCGCCAGTAATATTCACTGCATCTGACGACACTTTTAACAGGTTGTTGTTCTGATCTAAGATTATGCCGAGATACATGCAGAATGAATATTTGAGGTGACACAGAAATAAGTTTCTTCTGTCTATGTGGGCATTTTACTGGAAAACGTCACGTGTGTTTGCCAGGTCAAGCAGGGCAGGTACAAACAAATGCATTGATCAGCATAACTGAAAGAAGAAGGCAGGGTGTCAGAAACTTTATGATTCGCCGCAATGAACTCAACTGAGTTCTTCATGTATTTATACTCAGAATTGTTACAAGAGAAGATCAAACTCTATTCTATCTGTAAAAACAGTTTTGCCTCGTATGCGCTACAGTAACAACAGCGGACGTCTACAGTACGAATCCAGCTAGCTCTTATCTCTGAACTTCGGACTCTTTCTCTGACGAAAGCTTCGGTGATACTCAGGACTCTGCAACAGATATTTCTTAACACACCCCTCGATCACAAACCCGATAGACCAAGGTTGAGATTGCGACACAGTTTTTCAAACGGCTGCCGAGCCAATGCTTTTGTGAAAACATCTGCAGCTTGATCAGCGGAAGAAATGAACCGACATCTAATAATCGAGAAGCAACTCTTTCTCTGACAAAATGAAAATCCACTTCTATATGCTTTGTGCGTGCATGAAAAATAGGATTTGCAATCCAATAAGTTGCTCCAAGATTATCACACTACATAACCGGCGGTCTTTTCTGAAATATACCCAATTCTTTGAACAGCGAATGTACCCAAATAACCTCTTCAGCCGTGTTAGCAACAACCTTGTATTCAGCCTCCGTGCTAGACCGCAACACAGTCGGTTGTTTCTTCGAGCTCTGGGACACCAAATTGGGCCCAAAGAACACTGCATATCCATTTTGTGAGCGACGATCATCAGGCGGCCTTGCCCAGTCTACATCTGAGAACGCGCTCAACAGAAACGACGAGGATTGCTGAATTTTCAGCTCAACTCCGACAGTGGCTTTGATATACCTCAATACTCTTTTCACAGTAGCCCAATGCACATCGCTAGGAGTCTGTAAGAACTGACATACCTTATTAATTGAATAAGCTATATCTAGCCTTGTCAAAGTGAGATATTGCAATGCTCCTACTGTACTTCTCTAACGAAAAACATTTTCTGCCGAGAGCTGATTTCCTCCTTCCTGGGACAATTTTTCAATGGACGCCATAGGAGTTGAAGCAGGTTTGCAATGCTGCATATTTACCCTCAACAACAGATCCTCTGCATACTTCTTCTGTGACAGTAGCAGACTTGACTTATCAGTATTAACTTCAATGACAAGGAAATAGCCAAGATTACCTACACTACTACAGAAAATGTCTTCACAGATGGTTCAAAAACGTCATCACAGACGGTTTTGTGAGCCGTCTGAGTTTATGGGTCAGTAATGACATGATGTCATCACAGACGGTTTTCGAACCGTCTGTGATGCAGACTATTACAGACGGTTATTAACTAAGAACCGTCCATAATAGCTGACTATCATAGACGGTCTGTAGACGGAGACGTCTGTAATAGCTGACTATCACAGATGGTTCTTATTTAGAACCGTCTGTGATATGTATTCTCTTAAAATCTCTTTGTGACCTGATCCTTGACACAAAAATGATTTGGATGAAATTCAAAGAAAGCATCATTATCATGAGCAAACCTATGAACTGAGAGAATGTTTTTATTTATTTTGGGAACATGGAGGATGTTTTTCAGATAAAGAGGAGTATGACCGTGCCCATAAAAAGTAGATTGACCAGATAAAGAGGAGTATGACCGTGACCATAAACAGTAGATTGACCAATATGAGATATAGACAGACATGCTCCATTTGCAACTTGGATTTGATCTCCTCCCTTGTATGAGTCCTGAATTGAGAGCTTGTCCAGATCGCTTGTGATATGATCAGTAGCACCACTATCCACATACGAGTTTGTGTCAACTTGGTATGTCCCAGTGGAGGCAGCTGCTGCCATATGTGGTTGATCTTCGGATTGGTATGAATGATCGAAGCGGTGATAGCAACGAAGAGCATCGTGTCCATGTGCTCTTTATGTCCATGCTTGCCACACACCTGACAAGTTGGCCTGCCAGAGCTGTTGTTGTTACCTAATCGATTTGAAGATCGGTTCCCTCCATTGTAGTTGTTGCCACCATTGTAGTTATTGCCATTGTTCCGACCACGGCCCCAACCGCGTCCACCACTGTGACCTCCTCGGGTGGCATTGTTGGCAGACAAGACAACTTGAACTTCAGTGTTAGGATGTTCCTTCTGCACCTCATAGCTAACAAGATGCACATACAAATCTGTCAGGGTGACCTCATCTAATATGGTCGTCATGGAGGTGACAAAGGAGTCATAACCGTCTCCGAGACCAACTAGGATGTATGAGACAGTCTCTTCTTCACGGAGTAGATGACCAATAGATGCCATCATATCCACCAGATTCTTCATCTGGTAAAAGTAATCAGAGACTGTGAGATCCCTCTTGCGTAGATTGGCAAGTTGGAATCTGATCTGCATAAGTCGGGCACGCGAGCGTGAGGCAAACATGCGTTCTAACCAATGGCGGAGCCAGAATTTTATGATAGGGGTGCACACTTCAAAGATTAAAAAAAAAAATCTTGTACGACATATAAGTAATTTCACAAATTCAACATAATTACACAAAAAAAAGTTCGAAAATAGTTAATAGTGCAATACAAATAGTTCAAATCAAATCTTACATGAATAAAATAGTCCTAAATAACTAATAGAAATCACAATACCATACGACGCGATCTCATTCCTTGGAAACACTTGATTATATCATCATCACTAACCTTTGAGAAGATATCTCGCTCTATAAAGGTGACTAAACAATCATTCAATACTTGATCATCCATACTATTTCTCAACTTGTTCTTCACAAGATTCATCGCCGAAAATACTCTTTTAACGCTTGCCGTTGCTACCGGTAGAAGTAATACTAATTTGAGAAGCAAGTACACCAATTTATAAATGTCATGCTTCCTTATTTCAACAAACTTAGTAGAAAGCTTACCGAGATTCTTTAGGCCCTTAAATCTTTCATCGCTTCGCATATCATCAATGAAGTTATCAAGTTAAAAAGAAAGTCTCATTAAATCCGTGCTTGAAAAATCATTGGGATAAAAGTTGGCAAGGCTAAGCATTTTGTTCCTATCATAAGAAGCAAATGAATTCATAGGATTTAAAGTGGACATGCAAACAAGCAACTCCATATTAACCTTGTCAAACCGATTGTCAAGCTCTTGGAGAACATTATCAATGATGCCAAGATACACTTTCCTTCTAAAATGATCATCATTTGTTTGTTTTGGGTAAAACGCAGGCGGTGGTAGGGGTGCCGTGGTGCTGAGCACCCCAAAAATATTGAAATTTTTGTAGGTATCAGAGATATGCTCAATTTTGGCCCATCTCATTAATTCACCACACACCGACACACGCACACAGCTCAAGATCGTGCCATCAGCATCAACATTCAACATACCAGTATGGCAGGCTTCGCTTCTCCTCCCAAGTCCCGACGCCCGCCGCCCTACTCCTTGCTTCTCCTCTGGTGACTGCTGCCTCCCGTCCTCCGCCTTGACTTGCTTGCCCGCCGCCGAGGACGCCGCCGACGCCCCTGAGTCCAACTCCAACACGGCAAGTCGGCAACACCAAGGTAAACATTGGATTGGGGAATGGGGATCCGGCCTCCGGGTCCGGGATTGGATTTGGGGAGGGAGGCGCGAGGCAGGCGAGGCGATCGGCGGCCGAGGCCGGCCGGGCAAGCGCCGAGGTGAGGGAGGGTCGGGCGAGGGAGCAGCCGTGTGGCCTCACCTGCTGCCCTGCCTCACTCCAATGGCCATGGCCTCACCGGCCGCCTGGCCCTGGCTCTGCTTCCTCACCATTGCCCATCCGCGCCTCTGCTTCCCCCCTTGTGTGCAAGACTCCCGGCCTGCTCCTCACCGGCGCCCACGGCTCGGCCTCCGGCGCCTCGCTGCCTGCGCCCCCCCCCAAATCCAATCCCGGACTCAAGGCGGATCCCATTCCCAATCCAATGTTTACCTTGGTGTTGCCGACTTGCCGTGTTGGAGTTGGACTCAAGGGTGTCGGCAGAGGCTAGCGGTCGGAGGACGGGAGGAGCCAGGTCACAAAGAGGAGAAGCAAGGAGCAGGGAGGCGGCAGGGCGTCAGACTCGGGAGGAGAAGCCGTAAACCCCGCCACCCCGGTATGTCAATTTGTGAATCTTGATGCCTAATGGCTCGATCCGAGCTGTGCGTGTGTCGGTGTGTGACTGAATTAGGTTGAGATGGGCCAAAATTGAGCATACTGTTATATACCTAAAAAAAATCCAATATTTTTTGGGGGTGCCTGTGCACCACGGGCACCCCCCACCGCCGCCGCTGGCTCTAACGCCGCCCAAACTTCTGCTAATGTCTCCATGAAGAGAACATGACCGAGAATTTCTTCGGTGAGCGAAGACAGGAGCGCACTAAGAACTAACCAGTCCTGTTGAAACCACAGAGTATACTAAGGATTTTGGACTTGGCACGCCCCATCAATCAGATTCAGATTGGTGAAAACTGTGTTACATTGTAAGGTAATCTAACCTGAACATCAACAACTTGTTACCCAAAAAGAAAGAAAAATAATTGAGTGGCCTGGAACAACTACGCAGATTTACAGGCCAATAAGAGATCTATATCTACGCGTGCTTACAGACACTATCCCCAAGGACTAAATCCTCCCACTGAGCATTCGCATCCGGTTCCTAATTCCTATCCCTCGAGAAAAGGTACAACAACATCCATGATGTTCAGCATCTTCTGTTTGTCTACGCTACAGTTCATTTGACATCCTCACCTATGAGGTCGAGGCCTACCAGCAAGAACGACATGCCCTGAAACAGCAGGAAGTAGAAGTGAATCCCTTGTTTCGAGAGCAAGCTACGAGCAGCGGCAGTCAGAAGGAGCAGTGAGAGGGCAAGCTCCTTCTTGTATATCCGGTTGTACTTCTTCTTGGTCTCCTTTCTGGGAGCAAATTTCTTTGGCATCGATTGCTCCTTCATTGCTGCTGCATCAAGGATTGGCGTCGAGCCAGCCTTTTGTTGTATTAGCCCCTTGGACGCCAAGGCGATGAGATCACCCTCCGATGATCGGCCCGATTTCTTGGTCACAACCCACTCATACGCGCTTCCGAGCTGGAACAGGCCGGAGATCATGGCGTTGAATTTGGTAACGGACATTGTGTTCTCAAAGAGCAGGTACGGGATGATGAACGGGAAAGATTTCGGCGCAGGGAGGATGTTTAGGAAGGACATCAGGGCAGGGATGTAGCAGACAACCCAATCGGGAAGCTCAGCTTCAGGCACAAACATTGTCATTGGGAGGATGATGCAGAAGAGCGTGAAGGAGTAGAAGGGCAAGATGAGCTTGCGGAGCAGGAAGAAAAGAAAGACCAAGTTGGCCTTCTTCCAGAATGCAATCTGCAACAACCAAATTAGACGCCATTAGAACAAAGTAAATACATGTAGTATTTTGGGATCTTTGTGGTAGGACAAAACTATCATTCGAACCAGGCAGTAGTTTCCTCTAAAATTACGGTTGAGAACTAGTTGACAAAGCTTTACGGACAAATTAAGGAATCTATGCAAAGCCACCTAATCTCATAGCGGTGGAGCACCACAGTTATCTTAGTATCTGCTAGATTTAAAATGTGATACAAATGTACGAGTTTGATGGCATATTTCATCACAAACAAAGGGCTAACACTAGAGTTACTTATGCGCTGATTATGGTAATACCTTGCATCTAATGATGTCCGGCAAGCATAGCCTAAACAACTGCATTGGCCCTGAATGCCACCGGTGCTGTTGCTTCCTGTAAGCCTCGTACGACTCCGGCAACTCGCATTGACACTGTCCAAAGACGAAATGGACACTTGAGCGCAGAGTATTTAACCTTAACCAAAATGATCCTAACATTGTAGCAGCGCAATCTGCAAGTAATCCGGTATGCATCGCACCTCCACGTCGTTGAGGAAGACGAACTTCCAGCCCTTGAGGTGCGCACGGACCGCAATGTCCATGTCCTCCACCGTTGTCCGTTCCATCCACCCTCCTGAGTCCTCCAACGCCTTGATCCTCCACACCCCAGCCGTGCCATTGAACCCGAAGAAGTTGATGAACACGCCGTTCACCTGCTGCTCCACCTCAAAGTGGAAGCACAGGTTGATGTTCTGCAACCGCGTCAGCAGGTTCTCGTCCTTATTCACAAACGACCATCTCGCTTGCACCAGCCCCAGCTCCTCATTGTCCTGCAACCACCCAATGCAACCGATCGCAATCACAATCCTAATAATCCACACAATTCGCATGAAAAGGTACTCAATTCACCTCATCCTACCTTAAAATGCGGCACGGTGCGCTTCAAGAAGTCCGGGTACGGCTGGAAGTCGGCATCAAAGATGGCGACGTACTCGTAGTCCTTGACATAGCTACAGCTCATCGCCGACTTGAGGTTGCCGGCCTTGTACCCTTCCCTGAGCACGCGGTGGCGGTACACGATGCGCGCCCCGTTCTGCTGCCACTTCTCCACCTCCTCCTTGATCAGCGCCTGCGTCGTCGGGTCATCTGAGTCATCCAGCACCTGCACCAAGAAGTTGGACCTCGGCCAGTCCAAATTGCACACCGCCGCAATCGACTGCTGATACACCTGAACGGAGCAGAACGACGAACAGCATGATAAAAAATTTGGATTTTTTTTTGCGGGGAAAATTGAATCTTTGGGGGCAATTGTAGGTGGTGGCAATGGTACGCACCTCCTTCTCGTTGCACATGGGTATCTGGACGAGCACCATGGGGTAGTAGCCGGCGTCCGGGTCCTCTGCGTCGGGCAATGCCGGCGAGACGAGCTTGGGCTTGATGCGCTTGAGGTGGATGTAGAAGCAGCCGAGGCTCTGGACGAGGCGGTCGGCGCTCTGGACGAGGAAGAGCACGACGCAGGCGTCGGCGAGGAGCTGGAGCGGCGGGGCAACGTAGGTGGCGCGGAAGCGCACCCACGACGCGTAGAGCGGGTCGACGGAGACGGCGAGGCGCCCCCAGCCGTTGGCGTAGGCAGCGAGCTCGACGGCGAGGAGGAAGAGGGACAGCAGGAGGAATGCCTTGATGAACGCGTAGAACCGGGAGCGCGGCGCGGAGGCCTCCTTGCCTTCGCCTTCGCCCTCCCCCTCCACTGCGTCGGAGTCCGTGCGTCCGGCCGCGACGCGGCGCCGCGCGGTGCCCCCAAGCGCGACGGCGGCGGAGGCGAGCCACGCCAGGCAGCCGGCGGCACGGTGCGCCTTGAGCAGCAGCACCCAGGTGATCTGCTTCGCGTTCTTGCCCTTCCGCCGCCTCCCGCCGGCCAAGAACTCGTCGTCGTCGCCGTCGATCTCTGAGATGGACCAATTGGGGTTCTCCATCTTGACGACGACCGGCGTGCCGCGGTAGGCGTCGCCGGCGAGGGCGGCCCTGCCGCCGCTGCCCCAGAAGCCGCTCCACGGCGCCATCAACGGCCAAGCCCCCACCTCTCTCTTCCAAAATAGCAAGCCGCGGTCACTGGACACACACTATTCCTGGGGCTCCCCTTGTTTTGAGCTCCCAACTCCCAACTCAAACTCCAATGCCGACCGATCTCACCAGTCACCACTCCTCTCTGCAACGCAATGCGAATATGCAATGCAAGCTCCACTGCTGCAACGCGAAGCTTAAGAAGGGAAGAAGAGAGCGAAGGGAACGAGAGGTGATGAACAGTGGAAGGAACAGCCAGCTCAACACGGACGTCGAGAGAGAGAGAGAGCAATAATTTAAGGGAGGAAGCAGATCAGAGAAGGAAAGGTGATGGGAATGTCAAATGTGAATTTTGAGTCTGCTCGCTCTTGCCGAGTACTGGTCACTGGATGTTATACAGTTACAGCTAGCTGTCCCCGTACCCACACGGCTCGATCTAGCACGCAGATCACTGGATGTTAATGCAATGCACGGGATTGCTTTGCTTGCCTTGCCAGCACAGTTGGAGAAAATCACACTAGTACTGGAAAAATTTACTGCTGCTGTCAGGCATGAAGCTCCATTCCTAGCTGAAGGGATAGAGATTAGAGATGCATCTCACGATAGATCACCGCCCACTCGGAAATGGATCCTCTGCGTTGGAGCGAAAAATGCAAATGATCTCTAGAGACTAGCATTAGGGCATTGTTTTCACCGTCCGATCTAAAATGAATGGTTTTAGGTCAAGTGCTACAAACCAAAGGGTAAAAAGCAATATAAGATTTTCGCTGCAATAAATGTGTGTCGTTTGCTTTTGCGTACTGCTTCTGACATCTTTGTTCATGCAGGCTCAAACACTGTTTGCACAATGTTCTCTGTTGATATTGCAGACAATCCGGATCCCGCCCACTCTTGATCTAGATCATAGACAAAGATTCTTTCGAGAACTACACTGTTTCGTGTGAAATTCATGCCTCCAGACATGCCCTAAATGTAAATGTAATGCTTGAATGCTCGATAGATTATGTTGTGACTTGTGAGAGTTTGATGGGGCAGTTGAGTTTTCTCTCTCCCGTTGCATAAAGCAGTACGACTACGTACCTCCCTCATGAATCACAGCAAAGAACAAGCAGCCAACAAGTAGAGACCAAAATATATGCATGCATTTGTTTGATAGATCACAAGAGAACAACTTATGAATTAATTGCAGGTAGTCCGTAAGTTCTTGCCGGAGGTTGTTGGATCTTCTTTCTTCATTTTTCTGGCTCACAAGGAAATCCATATTCAGTACCCGTTTAGAACGCGGAATTTTTCTCCCGTTTCCTCCGAAAATCAAAGTGTTTCCTACAAAATTCATGCGTTCCGACAAATTTCGCTTCATCAATCCATTCTAGCGCCTTTTTTTTCTGAAGAAGCCGGCCGGCAGCAGTCGCTGCGAGACAAATGAGAATTTTAAAAAAGCAGCATTCCCTGCTGCTATCTCACATAATCCCGAACAAAAGATCAGCAGAAGCTAAACACTAATCAATGGTCACCTTCGATTGCAACAGAACAGCCAACGCGTGTCCGTACAGCACGGCGCATTTGGCCTAATCCCTCACCTGAATATATAGTCAAAACTAAGATTTGCTAATTTGGGAATTCTTGCTTGGCATTTTTGCTGGAGACTCACTTGCAATGGACAGGATTTCTCTCTCGTAGTATTGATCAACAAGACACACACAATGAGATCGAGTCAAGTGATCACATCACTAAAATACTCCTCCTATTTTACACTAGTAGTAACACGGTTATACGGAGGCAAAAAGACATTCCTTGCATAGCTTCCAATATGTTTTAGCACCAATTACCTCAGAGTACGTACAATCATTCTTGGTTTGCAAAAAACAAAAGGGGTGCAATTACTCTTAAGTCTTAACGGTCATCAATTTTTAGGGGCCATTTGTTTACTAAGATTGAGGTTGACGGGTTGGAATGTTTCCCTAAATAATCCAGCTTCTTGTTTGGATCCATGGAGTTCTTACCTAACAGCTAGTTAGTTAGTTAGCTGTGCAATGTAGTAGTAGTACTATTTTTCATGATACCAAGGATTCAGTGAAAACTCCTAAAGGAAAATGTAAAGAGAAAAGAAAAGGGAAGAAAAACATGCAGACAAAAGAATCCGTTGAGTGAGAATGGGGTCCGGAACATTAACTTTGTCAGAAACTTTGGGATAATGGGGTCTGGAACATTAGCTTTGTCATAAACTTTGGGATAGAGGAGGGTAATCAGTGGGAGGAGTTGAAACATATCTTAGATGAGGTTGTTCTTAAAGAGGAAAGAGATAGATTGGATTGCTGTCTGGGTAATCATGGACGGTTTTCGGTCAAGTCCTTGTATAGACATCTAGCTTATGGAGGGGTTAGTAATTGGAAGCCTAAGAAGGTGTGGGCTAGTAGAATTCCTCTCAAGGTTAAGATTTTCTTTTGGCAAACTTACCAAAACCGGATCCAGACAGCAGATCAACTTAAGATTAGAGGTTGGAAGGGGGAGGTTAATTGCAGCTTATGTGGGGTTCCTGAAGATGCTAACCATGTTCTTTTCCGTCGTGTTTTGGCTAAGTTCACTTGGTGTTGTATAAAAGAGATTCTTCACTGGGATAGAGTTCCAGATTCTTTAGATGATCTTCATCTGTGGTGGTTTGATAAGAGGGGTGCTAATGAATATCACGTTGGTTTATTTAGTTTTGCAGCCCTGGCATGGACTCTCTGGAAAGTCAGAAACAAAGGAGCGGTTTAGACGATTTTCCCTAAACAATCGATTGAAGTCATGTTCAAATTTGTATCTTGTTTACAGCGGTGGCGTATACTTACCAAAGAAGCTGACCGTTTGAAACTGGAAAAGCTACTGGAGTTGGCTGAAGAATGGATGAAGTCCTTTGGTGCTTTAGTGTAGCTCTAGATGGCTCCTTTTGCTGAGTATGTTGTCTAGTTCTGGTAATGGCGGTTTGTGCCTTGCTGTGCCTGTTTGGTAGGTTCTATTCGTGTGCTGACTTGGAGCTTGTTTAGCTAGCTGGTGTCCCCAGCTTTGTCCTGGGCTGGTTGTTTTCATTCTGGTCTTTTGTAAAACTGGTTAATTAGCTTTCTATAAAAGCTGAGTTCTTTGCCTTGTTGAAAAAAAAAAGAATCATTTGTCAGATGTGTATGTATGTATATACCAAGCTACATACAGATTGGTTCTCCACTGCAACATCCACAAGTGTGACCTGTAGAAGTAGTTTTTGCCTTGCAAATGCATGTCGCAAGAACATCCATTCTCTAGAATCTGACATCCATGAATAGCATTTTGAATTTTTGACACCTGCACCTGCACAAGATACACTAGAGATAGATTCCGTGGATGCAGAAGTAACTGATCATTCAGAGATCCAGATACATTGATCCCATTTCATCATCAGATCTCTCTCTGACTGACCCCATCGTCCCGTCCCTGTCCCATATCAGACCATCAGTCTTGTTTGTTTCCTTCTCCCCTTCTCACTTGTTTGGGACAGAGACAGACAGCACCTCGTGAGGATTGTACTAGGCTGGAGCCGGGAGAAGCCATGTCGGATCCGCAATGCGTCAAGGCCATGCCGGATATTGGATCCATAGCTGAGCTTGTTAATGATCGCTCGTTGTCGTACAGAGGTCGCAAGCATCAAATGTGGCTCAGTAACATCTTCAGAAGAAGAATGGCTTCGATTGTTCAGATGAAAATGATGCAAATGCCAAAAGTATCGATATGATCGAGGTGCATGCACGAACTAAGTAGCTGGAACATGCATGAAAGCGTAATGTTCACGTGAATCACGGCGAAATCATGTTCCACCCAGCATGCATGACTGGATTCAGCCAGGTACAGCAGAAAGCTTTCTTTTAGATATACTCGCATTAGTGACAACGACAAGAAATGCATTTCATGGCCTGCACCTGCAAGATACTTGCCATTTTCCCCTTATCATAAAACTGAAGCAAAATAGAGTCGATTGTGATGTTCTCATCAGTCATAACATTGCCTCAATTCAAGCAAATTCCCCAGCCAACAGCTGCTTAGCTGTTCTGTGGTGCAGCTGCTTCAAGCCCTGTGTGCTGAAGAAATCTTAGTCACGTAGAGGATTGCTTCTTTGACACCTTTGTTCACCTGAATGCTTTTATCAGTATTATGTTTGCTCACCTGATTGAGTTGTGACCACAGATTGGTTTTTCTGGACCCTTTCCATCACGGCATGTTCCTTCTGCTGCATGGGAGTACATACAGAACAGGAGCTACACAGGTTGACATGTTCTGAAGAATTTTACAGTATAGGGTTGCTATGTCCTTTGGAACCTTTGTTCTCCTGAATGTTTGCTCACTTGATGCACCTTTTGCTGCGTTAGAATATATTGGATTTCGGGGATTAATTGTTGTGTATCCCGTAGGATCTCACAACCTTTATTTATAGTCTCAAAGTAGAGTCCTAATCTAATACAACTCATTATTAGGATCTAACACGGACTCTCCAACACTCCCTCTCAAGATGGGCCGAAGATATCAATCATGCCCATCTTGTTACATATTGTAACACCCTTACTAGGACCTAACCATTTAGTAAAACAGTCAGCCAACTGTTCACCAGACTTGACATATTCTAACTTCAATATTCTACCATCGAGCTTTTCCTTGATGAAAAACCTATCAATCTCAACATGCTTGGTACGATTATGTTGAACTGGGTTGTTAGCAATGTTGATTGCAGATTTATTGTCACAATGCAACACCAAGAGATTATTCCTCCATACCCGAAGCTCGGACAATAAATCCTTCATCCATATCATTTCACTCACACTCAATGCCATCGCTCAGACTCGCTCTCTACAAGAGATCGAGCCACAACCTCCGCTTCTTACTTCCATGACACAAGATTACCTCCCACAAAGATGCAATATCCAGAAGTAGACCTTCTGTCATCCATACTGCTTGCCCAATCAGCATCGCAATACCCTTCCATATTTAGATGTTGATTCTTCCTGAACCAAAGGCCTTTCCCAGGACTACTCTTCAAATATCGCAGGATTCGATAGACAACATCCATGTGTCCTGTTCTGGGATCATGCATATATCGACTAACCACACTCACTGCATATGAAATATCAAGTCTTGTATGACACAAATAGATAAGACGCCCAACAAGCCTTTGATAAGCTTCCTTGTCAATTGGATCTCCTGACTCAGCACATAGCTTATGATTCCTATCAATAGGTGAAGCAATAGGACGACACCCAAGCATACTTGTTTCTGCCAGCAGATCAAGAACATACTTCATCTGGGAGAGAACTATACCCTTTGAAGAACGAGCAATTTCGATCCCAAGAAAGTATCGAAGAGCTCCAAGATCTTTCACCTCAAATGCCTCTCCCAGTCTTTTCTTCAAGGACTTGATTTCTCAAAGATCATCTCCAAAGGATCACAATATCATCAACATAGACCGCCAATATAGTGATATGTAATTCTCTATGCCTATAAAATACAGTATGATCTCTATTGCACTGAGAATAGCCCGTACTACAGACTGCACGTCTGAATCTATCAAACCACGCCCTTGGAGACTGCTTCAGACCGTATAAAGACTTCTTGAGTTTACACACCTTCCTCTCAGTCTGCATGTTCTCAAAGCCCGGAGGAATCTCCATATATACCTCCTCTTGTAAATCACCATGTAGAAAAGCATTCTTCACATCCAACTGATGTAGGGGCCATCCGAAGTTAGTTGCACAGAGATCAACGTTTATCAGTGCTCATCTTTGCCATCGTGCAAAGGTCTCATCATAATCTATCCCACATGTTTGATCAGAACCTTTTGCAACTAACCGTGCCTTGTATCTCTCTACCTTGCCTTCGTGAGTTTGTTTAATTGTAAACACCCATTTGCATCCTCTCGCTTTTTTTTCGCTGGAAGTGGAACAAGATCCCATGTCTTGTTCTTCCGAAGTGCACTAAGTTCCTCCTTCATAGCATCCTTCCACTTAGGATCCTGTTTAGTACTCGCCAATCTTTTGGAACATGCATCGCTCAAGAGATGCAATGAATGCTTTGTATGCGGTGAGATATGAGAATATGAGATGAAATTTGCAATGTCATGCTCAAAACCATACCGGATGGAGGCTTTCTGCATTAGCTCTAGTTTTCTCGTTGTGCAAGTGGTAATTCTAGATGGGAGTGATTAGAATGAACATTACCACTCGCCCTAAGGGGAGGCAAGGAACTTGATCGAGAAAGACCCGAGGAGGATTTGGGATCGATCAATCGGCAAGGCCGCATTGCTCAGAGGGTCGTTTCAAAGCTATGACAAGGCGGTTGTTCGTAAAGCTGCCGTTGCAGGCTTAGGTGCCGATTGCTTGTCTCTCGCTTCTCCCCTGCTTTCAAAGTGCCTTCGCTGATAAACCTTCAATTCTTTTGGGGCTATCACATCTTTCGTGATATTCCGTTAGGTTTGGACATGAAATTGTCCCCACAATAATTTCTTCTCGTTGACTCTCTTTGTTCTCCCCTCTCGATCGTCACCCTCAAGTGATAGGAGAGATCTCTAACATCGATCAAGAGTACCTCCACTCGTGTAGTAAGGCTCAAACTCTCGGAATGTCACATCCATACTGCTGAACAACCTTCGCTCAACTGGGTTCCAGCATCTGTAGCCCTTCTGACTTGACGAATAGCCTATAAAGATACACTTCAATGCATGTGGATCCAACTTGCCAACTGCTAGTCTGTGATCTCGTACAAAACACACACAACCAAACACCTTGGGAGGCACCTTGAATTCTTGCTGACCCAAAAGAAGTTCAGCTGGAGACCTCATCCCAAGTATTCGAGACAAGATGCGATTGATGAGATACGCCGCCATCACCGCCTCGCTCCACAATCCCTTTGGCACATTCATCTGAAACATGAGTGAACGTGCTACCTCCAACAAATGTCTATTCTTCCTTTCAGCCACTCCATTCCGAGGTGGGGTTCCTGGACAAGTAGTCTGATGAAGTATCCCCTCTTCTGATAGATACACTGCAAACTCCTTGTTAACATACTCAGTTCCATTATCTGTTCAAGAATCCAACCTTGAGTCAAACCGAGTAGCAACCATCCTATGGAAGTCCTGAAAACATCGAAGGACCTCGCTCTTGTGCTTCATCATATAAATCCAAGTCATACGAGTATAACAATCAATAAATGTGACAAACCACTTAAAACCACTCACAGAAGTAACTGAGCACGGACCCCAAACATCTGAATGTATTAATATAAAAGGTTCATAACTCAAGACCAATATCGCTATATGTAGACCGTGTATGCTTTCCAAACTCACAAGCATCACAAACAAGTTTACTCTTGTCTACCCTTTTGAACAAATCAGGATATAATTGACTTAATTTCTCAAATGATAAATGTCCTAAGCGACGATGATGTAACAAAACTTTCTCTCTCGATTACCATAGCCCATCAACTCGATCAATGTACCATAGCCCATTCGCCATTCCTCAATCCTCTTCCCGTTCTCTTCTCCGAACAAACATGAATCCTCATCAAATGTGACAAAGGCATTTGAATTGGTCAATGATAGAACTAATCGAAAGAAGGTTGATCGAAAGGAGGAACATGCAAGACGGATGATAAAGCAATGGATGGTGTGCACTCTCTGATCCTACACCTTGAATGAGCCGGGAGGTTCCGTCATTTGTTTGGACAGATTTGAGAATGAGTATACGGTGTAAGATGCAAAAGCACTAAGTGAACCCGTGACATGCTTGGATGCCCCTGAATCTATGATCCAATCAATATGAGAGTGCTTATATGTGGATGCAAGTGCATGTGCCTGAGTACCTTCGCCTACGTGGACATAGTTTGCAAAGTTACCAAAGGAGGTGGAATCATGAGAAGTTTCCAATGCCTTTCCCTTTCCTCGCCGCCACTTCTCCCATCAGATAGCTTGCTTGCCTGTCAGAGTAACAGACGTAATCTCTTCTGTCAAGGCCACATTAGCCCTGGAGCTAACTCGGCCCCTTCCTCGACCTCCACCTCCACGACCACCACGACCTCCACCTCGACCTCCAGACTGTGGAGAAGGACAAGCACGGCTCAGATGTCCTCTTATTCCACAGTTGTAGCACTCTCTATCATCTGGTATGGCATATGCGGATCTGACCGAGATGTTGTCCCCCATTACTCGTAGTCGAACCTCCTCCCGCACCATAGCCAAATAGCCTCCTCCATAGTAGGCAAGTTTTCCAAGTGAAACATGGCAGCCCTTCTACTCTCAAACTTTGGGTTCATCCCTTTAGAAAGTGTGTAACCCGTCTGCGTTGTAGCCACACCTTGCCGACCTCAATATCACCAAAGACATGTTAACGCAATGGATCATAGTGATCTAAATCTGCCCATAGTTGCTGCAGTTCACTAGCATACTCCTGGACAGTCTTCTCCTCCTGTTTCAGGGCCTCCACCTTGCCCTGGACCTCCACCATCATCATCACATTTCCTGCCCCGGAGTACATGTTACTCAACGTCTTCCATATCGCCGGTGCACTCTGCATCATCTCCACCATCCGAGCGATGGATGGAGACATCGAAGTTAGCAACCAAACTACCACCACAGAGTTGGTGGTGTTCCATATCCTCCAATCCATGCTCGCCTTGTCTGTAGGCTCAACGCAAGTCTCCCGCAGGTAGTGCTCCATCCCCTTCGTCCTTAGAATTAGTTGTGCTCTTCTAGACCAACTCAGGTAATTCTTACTTCCTTCCAACTTCACATCATTCATCGATCGCCGGCTTTAAGTCGATGACCTGCACCAAATTTCTGACCTATCATACCCATCGTGAAGAGGTCCTGCAACATGTTTCTCATGTCACCTTGAGTTACGAGCGAGGAAGTAGTCTCAACAACAGCCTTCCTTCTCTCTTCCACCGCCCTCATTGCGGCTTCCTCCTCCTTCCTCGCAACCTCAATTTCCTCGGGGGTCATCTTTTCAAACAACCAGAGCAATGCCAATTACTACCAAGATATGCCGCGCGTATCTCCCACGATTACGGCAGTTCTTCACACATCAATATTCTGCCGAACTCGAATGATCGACTTTACTTGTTATCTAAACCATACAAAGGTAAGCAACATTAAAAAGTTACCTTACGTAACTGACATTTTTTCTTCCTTTCCACCGGCTCTCCCGATCTGTTCGGCTGTTCCTTCTTTCTTCCCACCGACCCGGCTCCGAATCTTCCTCCACCGAAAGCGGCGAGGCGGCGATGGCGAGTGGTGGAGGAGGTGGCGACGACGGCGGCGGCAACCGAGAGGTGGCGATGGCGGCGGCGGCGATGGAGAACGATGGCAACGACGAGAGCGGCGATCTTTGAGTCGCGTCATCGGCCCAAGTCCGTGCTCCCTTAGCCGCAGACCGCAAAGACGTGCTCACGCCAAGGTCAAGTGTTCGCCTGTGGTGGCGCAAGCGGCGGGCGGCTCGCAGGAGACAGAGACGACGAGGACTATGACGAACGGCGGCGGCGGCGGCGGGATTGGATCTGAGGTGAGTACGGTTAGGGTTAGGGTTGGGTGGTGGGGGATGGCTCTGATACCATATTAGATTTCGGGGATTAATTGTTGTGTATTCCGTAAGATCTCACAACCTTTATTTATAATCTCAAAGTAGAGTCCTAATCTAATACAACTCATTATTAGGATCTAACATGAACTCTCCAACATAATACATAGAAAACAGGAGCTACACAGGTAGCCTAAAGATGACCGGTTGATTTGACCATGACATGATGTTACTCCAATTCGGCTCTGTTTTCTTATATGGATTTACTCCTTCAAGAACTCTGAACTTCTCTCTCTATGAACTAAGAGTTCCAATAGCTTAACTCACATAAGTTGCAGCGCAGGCGAATGGTGACTCCATTCCTCTAAACCCATTTAAACTTCCATCAATTTTCAAGGACTGATTCCACTCAAAGTATCATGGAAGTCCAGACAAATGGTTTGGTAAGGAACAAGTGCAACAGATTGAGCTACGGATTCTCACTGTAACAACGAACATTCTCATGAATCAAGAAAAAAAAAGGTCAGCGAACTTGCTAGTTGTGTAAATGCACCACGCCTTAATTCTGTCTTCTGCCAGTGAGAGCAAAACTCTTCTACAAGGTTTGTCTGAAACCAGCTAAATGTTCACATCTATCAGAAGTCAGAACCTGCAACAAATGCCCCATCTAATGCTACATATTAAATTGAAAAAGGAAGCAGAAGAACAAGTGTGTTTAGACATGTTTTGTCTTAGTGTAAACGCCATATATACAACAGTCCCCCATCGTGGGTGCGTTCAGCAACTTCCATTTTGCCTTTCTAATTTTATTGCTTCGTAAGAATCCATAACCTCTTTGAATTTTGCCTCAGCAACCTCTGCCACAAACAAAAGGGGCAAATTATGAGCACATATATTAGTGGAAATATGTGCTTTACATACAGGGAGAGTAGGAAAAGAAGGAACTGCATTCACCTTTGTTATTTTGGTTTTGGTCTGGATGGTACTCCATTGCTTTTCTCCTAAAAGCATTCTGGAATGCACATCATAAAGGAAGTAAGCAAGACAGAGAGATGGATCCCTGAAAGCTTTACCCATCTTACAGGAAAGAGAAAAAAACAACAATGTAAAACACACATGACCTCCATTTCCAGTCGATTATTAAGGCAGAAATTTCAGAGTTGCACACAGGAGGAAATAAGTGATAACTTTAACAGGGAAATGTCTTCTTGTGCAGCTATGCCTCATTTATATGGCTTAGCTATCCTGGGTAGGCAGTGGATGATTATTCTACTAATTTAGTGACCCACGATGCACATAAGAGGATGCTTTTCAGCAAATGTCAGTTTTTAACCTTCCAAAACACATTTAGTGCAATATCTCCCATCCCTCCACTAGCTCATATCCACCACTTTAGAATTGTCATGAATACAAAAGGAAAGTTCTGTAATAATTCTTAGAACGATGAACATTTTAGTTACTTTCATGTCTTGACCTGTCTCAACACAAGGCTGGACAGTAAGTGCTACAGAATATATCAGAACACAATGGCAATCTTTCGGTTGTGAATTTTACAAGTCACAAAATGACCAGGTACAGGAAGACACACCTTAATATCAGCATCTGAAAATGGTTCTGATCTTGACCTATGCAAACAAAGGTAGGAAACTTAGTCATGGGCAAATTATTAAGATACCAGATATCTGCATAGCAAATGTATGTCAGTATCAATTTCCAGGCAACAGAAAGGTATCTAAAATGTGCAGCAATGATTTCAGGATACACAAAAAGGCAAAATCAGTATGGGACAAACTCAGAATAGCTGGTAAATTATACCTAAGGAGAAGGGAAATTGTGCTTTAGCCAAGTTAAGCATAAGATGCAAGGCTGAAAATAACAATAAAAAATCATTCCACATCTACATGCAACCTATGTTCATAATGACCCCCACTGACATGCTCAACTTCTATAGACCACAAAAGTGGGTAAAAGGACCAATGTATCGTAGTGGTTGCTAACAAGCTTGACTATCATCAAATACAACTCAAAAGCATATGAAGTGTTGGTTGATGCAAATGAGTGTGGTATATACCTGTCTAGGCCCAAGACAGAATAGTGATGTGACATAGTGATAGTGTAACTCATAGCTTCCTTGGGCATCGATCTGAAATTTGTTCTTTGATTAGCATAAAATGCTTCTGCGTCCCAATGCCAGTCATCTCTTTGACTATGCTGATAATAGCTTGGATTATGGCTGTCCCAAGTCCGATAATCCCGACATTTATTTCTCTCCTTCTTGAACATATCTTGCATGCGCCTGATGCGTTCCTACAGAAAGCACTAATGTTGGTTGAGGATTAGTTGAAACATATCAGCATGAAAATACAAAAGATACTGGGTGACTATCATAGTGAAAGTGAAACCATACTCAAGTACATCGTAAAATTGCTTCACCAATACTTTCCAAACTCCAAACACCAATAATCTATTTAGAAACTTGAGGGGGGAAATGCTCCAGTTGGTCCATATCAGCAGTTAATTAGCCTCTAAAGCGATTGATGTCTGTATGGAAGTTAATCTCGAAAGTTCAAGAGCAAGCATCGAGACGTTGACAACTACCACACTTTTAACATGTATGGTGAAATGATAACATAAGTACGTAACAGTCAAAATGTAAATGTTCAAAAAGCACATTCCTAGTCTCCTATGTGCAAGCAGGGAACTGACCACTCTTGCCCTTTGATCCTCGCTCTTCTCACGCAACCTCTGGTAATACCGGTCCCAGGCTTCACCACAGCGATTCGGCCCACGAGGTATGTCTTCCCAGTAAACGTACGGTTCCGACCTACTAAGCTTGAATCAAAGGAAACGGTTTTAACAATCTGTCTCAAATTTGGCACGAACGCTACGCTGCTCAGGAAACCATGGGTAAAAATGACCACTTTTTTAGAATCGCAAGGCGAGCATTTCGATATACAGTACCTGTGTGTAGAACCAGCTGACCGTCCGGCGCAGTTGACCAACCTACAGATTCCCAAAGATTTGCAAGAATTACATATCCAAATGCATCCACCACAACACAAAAAGGGCAAACGTTCAAGTGAATGATCATTTCAGTGAGTTTGGCTCAACCCAGCTACACTCCACTGAAGCAGCACACACAAGACTACACTAGAAGCAGCTAGCACTGCGAAATTTACACATCGGGTGGCCTCACAGCCGCCGCAGCTCGAATTAGGGTTTGAGAGATCCGCGGCAGGGCAGGGGGGAAGGGAGACGCGGGTTATGGGTAGTAGACGTACGGCGGCGGTGGTGGCGGCGGCGCCGATGAGGGCGAAGAGGAGGATGGTGGCGGGAAAGGAGCCGGAGTCCCTCTCCTCCTCCTCCTCCTGCCCCGGCCGCCATCGATTCGACGCCTCGTGCCCGCCCTTGCGGTGGCCGTCCATGGCGGAGTGCGTGTCAGCGCGCAGCGGATTGGGGATCTGGAGTTACGGTGCTCGATGCCGGCGAGGCGAGCACGAGGCGGATGCGATGCGTGCCGGGGAGAATTGGGGGTTGGCGGATGTGAGACTGCAGGTGGGTCCGTGATGGCTCTGCCCCACAGTCGTGAGGAACCTCTAAGGCCACCTGTAAGTGTCATGAAAATGGGTTTTCCAGCTTCTTTTCTGTAGATTTTTTTTTTAAAATGATATTTTTTTAAAAAAGATAATTACAAAAATATATAGTCTCTCAAAAAATTACAAAAATATGTCTCTGTCGATCGCCAGGACCCTCTCCCCCCTGTCATGGGATTCGATTACCTATTGCCAGTTGAACTAGCGATAGGGTCCTCCTCCTGTCGTCGGTCCAGTTACTTGTCGCCAGTTCAACTGGCGGTAGTTTCCTGTCACCAGGTCAACTAGTGCTAGGAAGACTGACTCTATAAAATCCTTTAAAACCTAAAATTGACATAAGACTCATTTTTATTGAGAGAAAAAGAAGGGAGAAAGAGTAGAGGAGAAGAGAAGCTAGCTATTTGCCCATCCGTGCTTACCTCTCGGTAATTTTTAACCAAATGGATTACATAGTTTTAGATCTCTGGTTACACAATGCGATTACCCGGTGACCTACCCATCCGATTGCCTACCTCTCGGGTAATTGTCTGCATTGTGTAGTACATCTAAAATTATAATCATTCGATTAAAAATTGCAGGAGAAGGTGAGCAATCGACAATAGCTACGCTTCATCTTAATTTTAGGGTTTCAAATTTTATAGGATTAGTCTTCGATGCGCGATTGAACTAGCGACGAAGCTATCGCCGATTCAGCTGGCGACAGTGGGCCGGCGATAGAAGAAGAAAGTCCTGTCGCCGGTTCAGCTGGCGGCGGGATACATTTTTGTAATTTTTGAGAAGACTATATATTTTGTAATTATTTTTTAAAAAATTATTTTTTAAAAAATTCCTTTTGTAGAAATTTTTTGGTGGTCTAGGTTTTCCCCATCGAGCACGACCTTAAAGAAGAATAGCACCCAATCACATGAGGCACCACGAGCCCGGCGTTCAAATCGTGGCGGTGAAACTATAGCTCACTCATTTTTGCCATTTGAGCCCTGACTCGGTCCTCAACACCTCACACACACCCCCCCACCCCCACACACACACACCACACACGACACGCGAGACACCCGGGCAGTCATCACTCGAACGGGTGGGTGGCTTGGCAGCCACCAAGCCCAGCTGTAGGGCCAGGAAAAGCGACTAGAGGGGGTGAATAGGAGCACAAACACTTTTTCACCTTAATTGAATTCAATACTAATTTCACTCCAATAGCTACAAAAGCTATGATGATCAATATACAATCACAATGGAAGACTTGTATTGAATCAATCAAAACCCGACATAAAACACCCAAAATTACCTAAAACTCAAATCTCAAAGTGTTGGGGGTCTAACCGCTACATGGGGCGGTCGACCTCCAAGAATGGCGATCGATCTCGGCTGACGATGAGCAATGAGACGACTGAAAACCAAAACTAAAATCGGTATAACTTTTGATCTGTAAGGCCAAACTCCACGAAATTTAAGACACACCTTCTTAAAGATATTAGGAACCTATTCCAATCAAAGATTGCAGAGATCCATGCCAAAGTTTCTATCTTTTTCAGTTTTACGAAGGTGGGTTCAAAAGCAAGGCCAAATCACAGCGGTGATTGAGATGATTTCGTGGGAGGAATCAATCCAAGATGGCTAAGGATGGTCTCCCATACATCTTAGCACTCTCAATCACAGGAATAATCAAGCCAAAAGCTCTCAAAAGCAAAACCCCAAAAAATCACCCTTTCTTTCACCAAAACCGGGCAAAATCAAAACTTAGATCCAAAAGCTTACTCGTGGGTGGATGATTATCAAGTTGGTCTTAGATCATACCCCACACATCCCAGCAAGCAAGATCAAGAGGAAAAACCAAGCAAAAACTCCCGGATCAAGAAAAGCCCCAAATCATCAAATAGAGAGGATGAATACAAGAACGAAATAGAGACTCATCTTGTGAAATCTAGTTGGATTGATTTAGATAGATGGATGATTGTTGTTTACAGCCACTCCCACTTGGAGGACAAAGCTCAACTCTTGAGCACTCAAATCAATCCTCTCTAGAACCCTAGCTCTCCTCCTTTCATCCCCAACCCTAAAACACAAAATAGGGTTATCTAAATGGCCAAGGATTCTAAGTGCAACCAGCACTTAGCCCTTATATAGTGGAGGCTAGATCCTAGAGAATATTCCATTAGGGCACCCATTAGACCCCACACACAAATGGGTTAACACTGCATACGCATCTCAAAGCGTCGTCTTCATCATCGATTGACCTAAACCGCTTCACCATCGCCGACCAGCAGCTGCGGTTTAGCCAAAGGTCACCAAGGCGGTATTTGGTGAAATTACCAAAATACCCCTTCTCGATCATTCTCCAAAGGCCGAGTCCCGATGGTGAAGCAATCCCATGCCATGCGTGTAGGTTGATCAGCGGCTCCATGTCGTCAAGTCTCTCCCGTCCGGGATCCCACCGGCACCAGCGAGCACTTACTGGCGACTCGCGCCGCTTGATCAACGATCGCCGGCGCCCGTTCGGTCATCCTTGTCCATTCTGCGCCCGCTTGAGTCCTCGACCTCGCTGGCATCCTTGATCGTTCGGACCTCGGCTCTCCAAGCTTAGTCGATCCACCTCATGATTGACCATCATTGACCTACAAGCCACGCGACAATAGACCAACAAACCGTTTTTGAGAACAAGTTCTTCACAACTTGACCCATGTTAGCCAAAACATGCATCATGCAACACATATGCAATGATAACCATGAACTTGACCTAACAACCACAAAAGCGCCACAGCGAGAGCAGCGAAACAAGCCAAAACCGATTCAGACCGCCACCATGGCGGTCGGCCGCTCAAAATGGTCGACCGCCAACCAAAAGCGAGTCGACCGCCGGTCTAGGACTTAGCCAAATTTCCTCCACGGAAATCCGAAACTCTCTGGAATTTTCAAACGAATAGAACTTTTCCCTGGAAGCTCCAAAAATTATAGGACCAAGTGCAGAAGAACCCTCTCACCCTCTATTTTTGGCCTAGCTCTAAAATCCACAGTTCATCAAGTGGCGGTCGACCGCTCGAGGCAAAGCAGTCGAGACAGCTCCATGGCGGTCGGCCGCCACCTGGCGATCGACCGCCGACCCTAAACCAGAAAACCACTCAAGGCATGGCGGTCAGCGCCACCATGGCGGTCGAGACCGCCATGAGGCTGACGAGCAGAACAACGCCCAGCGGGTGATTCCGCAAACCCTCAACGCCATTGCCAATTGTCTCATCATCCTAAGATCATGGGCATATCTCTATGATATCCACACCCACCAAGTGAGCAAAGCTCACTTATCTCTGTAGGGGAAAATTGTATGGACTAATTCAACGTCATGCCTAAATTGGCTGCATGCACGACCAACTATGTCCCATGGCCGCATGCATTTAGGACCTGTTTGGTATGATTGTATATTTGCTGAAAAGCAGTTTCTAGCTGTGTTATATGGTTGAACGGTTAAGCTAAAAAAACTTAGTATTTGATAGTCTGTCTTTTAGTTAGGCTTGCTGTCAAATATCAGAAATGCACCAAAGGCAAATAATAGTTTGTTTGATGCCATTTAAAGGACATTAAGAGTAGATTTGGTTTAATTGTTTTGCATGTTAGCATACAAATGGAATTTTAAGTATTAAAAATTCTTCGGTTTAGCCGTTCAACACTTTAGCCATACATCACATGTAGAAGCTGTTTTTGGGAAAACCTGCCGTCATGTCAAGAACTTTTTTTTATTAATAAACATTTTTTTTAAATTTTATTTTAAAGTTAACTCCTGGCGTACTTTATTTCCAAATCTAACCCTTTTAGTCATGCCACCACCCATGGCGTGACAAAATAATATTGTCAAGCTTCTGAGGATAAGTCATAAAATAGCACTCTTAGTCACGCCAGCGATGGTGGCGTGACCAAACTCTTCTTATTACGCCACCACCTATGGCGTGACAAGAGTTTGCCTTAGCGTGACAGCGTTGTTTTGCTACGTTATGGGTGGTGGGGTGACCAAAAGGGTCAGATTTGGAAATAAAGTACGCTGGGGTTAACTTTAAAAAAATGTTATTTAATAAAAAAATTTCTCATGTCAAACAGCCCACATACTTATGAAATACCTTTACTCCTGCATGTGTGGATTTGAACTCTGGTGACCTAGTCGGGCTATAGAGTGAGTACGTGCCTCACCAGAATTTGGGTTACACGCAACTTGATTGGCAAATGTTTCTAGATACCTTTTGTCTCATATCTCAAATAAACCGTGTTTGAATTGGCCCGCTTAAAAATAAAAATCAAGTTGATTCATGGACTTGCTCATGATCTTCACAGGGAAGAAAAACAAAACAATAGGACTTGTTTGGTTGGTGATCTGAATTCCATGCTTGTGAAAAAGTGGTGCCTGGAGGTAGTATGAAAAGTAGATGGTTTTTGCCTGGCTAGGCAGACCTGAAGATGAGTTGTTTGGTTGAAAGTATGTGCCTAGAGTTGGTGAATAAAAAATAGAACGTTAGATCAAACAATCAACGTAGATCTAGGAGGCCTGGCAGGCCTAGGAGCCAGGCGCTCATTTTCTACGTCTGGCTCCTAGGGAGCGAACCACGACATCTGGCGTGATCGGGGAGGACGGCGGCGGATGGTCACCGAGGCGAAGCAAACATGCTCAATTCTTTATAGCGGGTAGAAATGCCGCGCTCCCCGCATTTTGCGGACGTTTTGCCCAATCGCATGTCGACGCCTGCCTCCTCGACTGCGGCCGTTCGCTATCGGTTTCCCCGCATGTCCGAGCGTATCATCATCCAGTGTGTCGATTGGTTCGATGCGCGACACATCTGCTCGGATCCGCACGCTAGGTCGTTGTGTGGTCCGTGTTTCGTGCACACACGAACGTATTGCCGTGCGCTGCGACGTTCGGTCCGGCCTTCGTGCCCGCGCGGAGTAAATCTAGTATGGTGGGGGCGTGAGATCGCCGATCGGCCAAGGTCTCCACGTCGTTGCTTTCCCGAATTTTAGCTAGTTTGGTTGCTACGCGTGTCCAACACTGGGTTCAGCCTCGCACGCCATGTAACACCCCAATTTTTTTAGCCTTTTTAAAGATTTTTAAAAATAAAAAGAATCATTTGGTTTAGTTGAAATCTTAAAGCTTAACCTGAGATTTTCAGAATTCGAGTGTTTAAAATGACTAATTCGAACTTCAATTAAATCCCAAAGTTTGGTTCTTTTGGTGTTATTCGAGCTCTAGAGCTATCTCTCCCTTTCTCTGCTAGTTCTGCTCTCCTCTTAAACCTGCTCTTTTTGTCCAGACCCCTCCCTTGCTTGGGCATTCCCTTATGCCCGGACCTCCCTCTTGTTTGGCCTTCTCCTTGAGTCCAGGCCTCCTTGTGTCTGGAACTATCATGTGTGTCTAGACCTCTTTTGTGTCTAGACTACCGTTGTATTTAGACCTCCTCTTTGTTGGTTTGTATCTCTTTTGGTTTAGACCTCCTTTTGGTCCAAACCTCCTTTTTTCTGTTTTAACCATCCCTTCGATTGTGACCTCCCCTTGGGTCACGACTACCCCCAAGACATTCCAAGCTCAGGTTTGTGTTTCAAGCACCCTTGAATTTCTCCCTTCTGTTTATCTCTCTTGTTTGTCATTCTTTCATCTTCTGTCCGTTTGAACCTCCTCGTGTTCATTTGAATTTCCTCAACCTCAATTGGACCTCCCCGTGTCCATCTGAACCTCTTTTGAACCTCCCCCGCATCCGTTCGGACCTCCCGCTCGTTCTAGACCTTTATCTCTTGTGGACCGTCCTATCCGTATTGGACGGCCCGATCTTATTGGCACTTTCGGCTGGTCTGAACATCCTCATCGCTTTGCTCCGCCTGATCGTAATCTGGCAGCCCCCACTCCTTCGCGCCTTTCCTCTTAGTTGCTCCACCTCCCCTTGTTGCATCTTGACCGTTGAGACCTCCCTCGTGTTGGTCTTGACCGTCAAGATCTCCTTTGGCTTCATCTTGACCATTGAGACCTCCCCTGTGTTGATCTTGACCGTCGAGATCTCCCTCGGCTTCATCTTGACCGTTGAGACCTCCCCGTGTTGGTCTTGATCGTTGAGATCTTCTTTGGTTCCATCTTAACCGTTGAGACCTTCCCCGTATTGGTCTTGACCGTCGAGATCGCCGTTGGCTTCATCTTAACCGTTGAGACCTCCCCTGTGTTGGTCTTGACCGACGAGATCTCCCTTGGCTTCATCTTGGCCATTGAGACCTCCCCCGTGTTGATCTTGACCGTCGAGATCTCATTTAGTTCCATCTTAATCGTTGAGACCTCCTCGTGTTGGTCTTGATCGTCGAGATCTCCCTCAGCTTCATCTTGATTGTTGAGACCTCCCCCGTGTTGGTCTTGACCGTCGAGATCTCCTTTGGTTCCATCTTGACCATTGAGACCTCCCCCGTGTTGGTCTTGACCGTCGAAGATATCCTTTGGTTCCATCTTGACCGTTGAGACCTCTCCTGTGTTGGTCTTGACTGTCGAGATCTCCCTCGGCTTCATCTTGACCGTTGAGACCTCCCCTGTGTTGGTCTTGACCATCGAGATCTCCTTTGATTCCATCTTGACCGTTGAGACCGCCCCCGTGTTGGTCTTGACCGTCAGGATTTTCTTTGGGATCATCTCGACCGTTAAGACCTCCTCGCGCGGCTCAGCTCTGCGCCTTCGTTTGGAACCGTCCGATCTGTATCGGACGGCCCGATCTTGTTGGCACGGTTGGCTGGTTCGAACGTCCCATCCCTTTTGAGACCTCCTTTGATCTCATCTTGACCATCAGGACCTCTCTCTGAGTTGATCTGACTGTCAGGACCTCCATTTGAGTTGATCTTGACCATTATGACCTCTGGTCTTTTGCAAAGACCACCTTTGCGGGTCAGACCACCCTTGTGGTCTGGACCTCGTGGTCTGTTTGCAAAGACCACTTTTGCGGGATTCCCCAAGACCTCTTTGTCCTCCCGACCCCTTGGTCTTTTTGCAAAGACCACCATTGTGGTCTTTTTGTGAAGACCACCCTCTTGGTCATGACCACCCCTTGTGGTCAGGACCTTCTCTTGAGGCCACGACCTCCTCTCTTTTATCCTTTAGCCGCGACCTCCCCTTGGAGCCGTGACCTCCTCTTTTGTCGTTTTGCCGCGATCTCCTTTGGTCGGGACTTCCCTGTGGTCTTTTGCAAAGGCCACCCTCTGCGGGTCTTTTGCAAAGATCACCCCCTTTTCTGGTCACGACCACCTATGCGGTTATGACCTCCCTTGTTGGTCTTTTTGCAAAGACCACCCTTGCCGTCGAGACCACCTTTGCTGGTCACGACCTCCCCCTTGGTCATGACCACCCTTTTGGTTTGACCACCTCACCGTGTAGTTGGTGGTCCCACTTTGTCGGCTCACCTTTCGCCTCCTTTTTCCTTCCGCCACAGAAGTCCTTGCGTAGTTAATGCGGTCACTACTGTGGTACCTTGTGTTCCCCTTTTCATCTTTTCCTTTACCTGCCCCATCTTTTCCTTCTTTTTCAGGCCATACCTTGTCTTGTCCTTCACCTGCCTTTGACTTGTGGATCACTAAGTCTCTCAGTGACTCTCTTTCCTTCTTCCTTTGCTATAAATAGCCTGAGCAGCCCTCCTTTTCTCACCTTTGGCCACTTAGCTCTCCAGCTCTTTTCCTCCTTGCTCTGTGCTTAAAGCTTCGCCAAGGAGTTCGTTGAGGCAGTGACGTCGCCTCCTCGTCGACAAGGAGTTCGCGAGTTTTTGCCGCCACCGCCGTCGGCGTTAGCCGAGCCGCCGCGCCATCCTCGACCGTCGCTGCCGAGCCCTCGACCCCCCCTCCTTTTCTACCTCCCTCTCGGCCTTGGTGAGTATCCCCGTGCCCTATTCCTTTTCCCTTGACTCCTTGTGCGACCACCTCGCGTAGTCGTAGCCTTGCTGGACCTCCCCTTTTTGATCTCCTGAGGGTCTCCTCTTTGTAAAGATGACCGTCTCGGTCTTTTTGCAAAGGCGACCCTCTTAGTCGTTTTACGTAGATGACCCTCTGAGGACCTTCTCAGGATCTCTTCCTTAGGACCTCCTCAAAGACCTCCTTGACGTCCTCGGGACATCCTCCTCAGGACATCCCTTGAGCTCCTGAAGACCTCCCTTGGCAAAGACCACCCTCTCGGTCTTTGCTGGTCTTTTTGCAAAGACCACCCTCTCGGTCCTTGCAGGTCTCTTCGCAAGGACGACCCTCTCGGTCTTTGTTGGTCTTTTTGCAAAGACCACCCTCTCGATCCTTGCAGGTCTCTTCGCAAGGACGACCCTCTAGGTCTTTTTGCAAAGACGACCCTTTTGGGTCCTCCTCTGGACCTCCTCCTCCTGAGAACCTCTTCTTAGTTCTTTTTGTTCTGTTATTTGCTATTTGGGTTTGTTTGAAGTTCATTTGGATCTTATTTGGTTGTTATTTGATTTTGTTCTGCTTTGTCTCGTGTAGATTGCGACTGTTCGGGGAGCCCTAGTTCTCCCAATTAGTTCCTCAAAGCTTTCAAGTTAGGAAAGTTACACTCTTGATCATGTTACGCCTAATATCCCAAATTATTTAAGCTCTGTTTCAAAATTACTGCATGCTTATTTATACTCAGTATTTCAATACCCGTCTTTAAAATCCATAGTTATACCAGATCCTTTGAATGGCCATTATTGATATTGATTCCACTCTGTTGTCACCCTAGTTAAAATCTGGTTGATGCAATAGTGTGAACCAGGATCTCTTGAAAAATGTATGCTTAGTCATGCTTAGACCAAAATCTTGTTTTGGGAGTTTTACTGCCAAAAGACCAATGTTGTCTAATGTTTTAATCCATGACATTGTGTTGTCGTGGTAGCTTGTAAATGTTTTCGAAAATTAAAGGGAAAGGAAAATGGGGTTTGGACTTGGACGAATTTGGTTGTTTGGTTGTGCATGTCTATGCACGGGGGTCATGTTATCCGATGCCCTAGGGTTGAGGTTATGCATAAATCGATTAGGGCCAACTGCGGCGTTACTTTGCTATGCCTATAATGGGCTATGCCTCACCGTGCAACCATATGTCCTGAGTATGGGTAGGGGACCTAGCTGACTAATTTGCAAAGTTACCATCGCGGTCGATCCTGTGGATGTGGTGGGAGGTCTTTCATGGCCTATCTTTTATGACTTGGTTTTCCCTACCTGGCGCAAGAGGGGGCCCTTGATCTCTGCGGGTTTCTATCCGTAGGGTGGGGCGAAACCTTAGCGAGGGTGGACTGCGGTGGAATGATGCATTGTAAAGGCCTTGTCATGAGCTCTAGACCACTTACCTTCGGAAGTGAGTGGTGGCATTGCCGGTCGCCAAACAAACTAGAGAAATCATGTCATGTGGGTAAAGTGTACAACCTCTGCAGAGTGTAAAACTATTCGAATAGCCGTGTTCATAGTCATGGACGTGCTAGCAAAGCCTCTCACAGTTAGATGTTGGTTTTGTTTTTAAAAGGACTTGATAAATTGGTTTTGGATTTCTATCCAATGGATTTGGGTAGGGAGCCTTGTGACAGGAGGGTATCCTTCACCACTTGTTGATGAATGTTATCCAACTGAAAACTGAAATTTAGAAAATAAATTTTTTATTATTGTTATCTGCCTTGGAACTTAGTACTTGTATTTGAAATAAACTTGGCTTTATGCAAATCAACCATATTAAGCCTTCCTTTGAGATATCCACTTATGTATGTCATTCTGTTATTGGACGGGTGTAACTTGCGAGCACTGTTGTTGTGCTCACTCTTGCTTGATATTCTTATTAAGTAGGAAGAGAAAGTTTGAGGAGGTCTTCGCTATGGACCTAGAGGTCCAGGCCGACTAGGATGCGCCCTCCAGCCGATTGCCTGTGGTGTATCGGGTGGTCAACTTATTTATCCTCCGCTGTGTTTTGATTGCTGGCTTGTAAGCCTCCCCTTTGTAATAACTTTGTTGTTAATAAAGCTTGCGTTTGATGTATGTTACCACTGTTGTATGCTGTGAAGAGCTAGCTGTTGATCTTTGGGATTAGCTCGGTTCACACAGAGAATCATGAGACGATCCCCGCTCCCCACGACCACCCTCGGGTCTGGTCGTGGGAGGTCTTTGGGGTGATCCTAGCCCTCCACAACCACCTCGGGCCTGGTCATGGGAGGTCTTTGGGGTCACCTCTGGTTCCACGACCTCCTCAGGTTTGGTCTCTCGACCACCCCTAGGTCGGGTCATGGCTGTCTCGAGTCCACCTTGGGGACATCCGGGTGGTCTTGAAGGACCTTCCGAGACGTCTTGAAGGACCTCTGGGTGGTCTTAAGGGACCTCCCCGGGGGAACCCGGGTCGGGTGTTACATGCCACGCTGCGTCTACTGCATTTATTAGCGATACTGCTCAGAGTACTTTCCCCATTCCCATTTCAATCGCCTCTTCACACCACAGCCAAACCAAGGCCATAGATCCTGGAACCTGACCACAATCCTACCTCAAACATAACCCAGGGTCGTCTTCTCCTTCCGTGCGCCGCTGATCGTCTCCCACCTGCCGCTAGTGACGACGCCTCTCTGGCCGCCTCTGTAGCCCTCGTGCGGCACGTGAGCTCACGCTCAGCTTCGCCGGCGTCGCCTGTTGTCGTCCTTGTTGGCCTAGACCAAAAAACGACTCTGCCGATCTGAAAAAAAAAATTCAGACAAAATTCTCGGCACCGACTTGATGAAAGCGCACACACACAGGCTGAAAGACAATCACGCAACGGTTGGATGCAAGATGTTGGTGCTACTCTGCAACTTAGCTTTTCTATTGCTTATCTAACTTCTTGTTCACAACTTCTCACGTTACATGTTGCTTAAAAAGGCTGAGTTCACGCACTTATGTACGGACTCGGACTCAATCCCACTCGTATATGGATTCAACTACAGGCTGAAGCCGACTTGGACACGGACTCAAAAAACTAAATGGACTCAACTCATCTAAACTTAGAAACTACTACTAAACAAAGATTATTTCCAACATTCCCCCTAATCTTTGTGCACTTATTTATATTTCGTGTGCTGCCAGTTGGTCTCGACTTCAACATGGCTCCCACACACTCGGCTGGAGACGGTGGCACAACTCATACACGTCTTGGGCTCTTACTCATTGAGGCAGTCGGTCGCATCTACGACTTGATCAACTCGTACTCAATTCAGGATGTCGAACACATCTCCTCAACATCCCGGACACAATGACTCTAGACGGCGAACACATCTTCTCAATGTTCCAGACTCAACTTCATGGACTCGACTTAGGACGGCGAACACATCTTCTCAACGTCCCGAACTCAACTCCACGGACACACACATACAAATATGGCATCGCAACCGCCTAGTACTAGCACAACACTTTCCCCTTGGAAATGCGCAACTCATCTTGTGTTCCACCGACGTGCAAACTCCTGCTCGTCACAGAGCCGCATGCACCGTGCAGTGCGTCGGTCTCGCCACATCGAGCCACCGCGCCCTGCCGTTGCCGCACCACTCTGTGCCATAGCAGCGCTCGCCATGCCAGGCTGTCGCGCCACTCCGAGGGTAACTCATCCTTTGCCATGGCTCTGATACCAATTGTTGGCCCAGACCAAAAACGACTCTACCAATTTGAAAAAAAAACTTCAGACAAAACTCTCGGCATCGACTCGATGAAGCAACGCACACGCACAGGCTGAAAGACAATCACGTAACGGTTGGAGGCAAGATGTTGGTGCTGCTCTACAGCTTAACTTTTCTATTGCTTGCCTAACTTCTTGTTCACAACTTCTCACATTACATGATGCTTATAAAGGCTGAGTTCACGTACTCATGTATAGACTCGGACTCAATCCCACTCGTATACAGATTCAACTATAGGCTGAAGCCGACTTGGACACAGACTCAAAAAACTAAACGAACTCAACTCATCTAAACTTAGAAACTAATACCAAACAAAGATTATTTCCAACATTGTCACCCTCACTCGCCATTGTCTCCTCCCCTTCTCCCCTCTATCACTACCGTCATCGTTCGCCGATGTTCTCGCTACTCCCCCAACTTCCCTCCAGCCTCTGGTGCTGTCATCCTCTCCCTGTCTCAACCCTCTCTCTCCCCCGCCACTTGTTACTTATATTTCTACTGCTTTTGATACGGAGATATCCTGAAAGTCTACTCTTGATTTCTTGCTGACCTTGTTTTGCATGTTGCTATCATTGGCGGTGGTTGTGCCAATCATTCTTTGAGTCAACAACTTTCGTGAACCGGCTATTGCTCTAATATGTTTCGGTGCAATCACTTTTTCCCAGGTGTATTGCTGCCTTCTTCTCCCTTCATGTGGATTGCGTGGATGACCTTTCGATGTTTGCATGACTTTTCGATAATTACGGCAGTGACGAGTATAGGCATGTCAATGCCATTTTTATAGGGTTTGTGTTTCATCATAGGATACACGTGAGTCTCTTTAAGTGCCATCTCTTCCTGCTCATGTTTCTTCTAGATAGTAAATAAAACCAGTTAACGAGATTCTTGTTTTCTAAGATTATGATTGATGGTTATTCTGCAGAGGAGTTCTTTTTATTTTTAAATCCCTTTTAAAAATATTTTAAAGATGACCGCTCCCTAACTTTATTTCCAATTCTGACCCCTTTGGTCACACCATGACCCGTGGCATGACCAAACTGTGCTGTCACGCTACCGATCGCGGCGTGACCAAACCTGCTATGATAGCCCTCCGAGCCAACACGCGTCTGTTTTTGAGCTAAGTCCTGTCACGCCAAGAGGAGTGGCGTGACAACACTCATTTGCCACGCCAAGATCTATGGCGTGATAACGTGCTTTTGCCATGCCTTGCGTTGTGACATGGCCAAATGGGTCAGAATTAAAAATAAAGTTAGAGAGATGTTATCTTTAAAATATTTTTTTCAAAAAGGATTAAATAATAAAAAGAACTCCCTCCGGAGATGGTTTGCAAAAGTGGCCGAAGAAAGCAGCTTTTGTCAGATAATTACGACAGTGATGAGTATAGACATGTCAATGCCATTTTTATACGAATTATTTGCCACTACAAAGATGTGGAATTGCCACATGTTATAGACACATGGAGTGGTAAATCCTGAATTGCAGATATTTGGTAGTGGCAAATAATCAGATCACCCTTTTTTATAGGGTCTGTGTTTCATTGTAGAATACACGTGAGTCTCTTTTAGTGCCATCTCTTCCGAAAATTAATTCTATGGGGGCCCCTCTCTTAGCACCGTTCGATTTCCCCTCTCTGAACCTGCGCGTCTCCCCTCTCACCCTGATGGATGGCATCTGTGGGGGGCCTCGCGTGATGAACCATGGAGGTTCTGATTTGGCCTGATCTTTCGATGAGAAGGTAAATTCGATAGAAGTCGTTCAACTCTCATGGTCCTGGCTACAAACTCGCAAGACTCGAAACCATACAATCATTGAACTGCTCGACAAGTCATTATCAACTGTGCACAAGTACGGTTGACCTGATCACGAAGATCGATTCCTGCATACACCGAAGAAACACACAAGAACAAGGTAAAACACAAATTGATGTATTGCAAATATTGATGAAATACTGATAAGGTGGGATTCCGAATAAGGATCTTGACCGGGTGGTCTAGTTGACACATGCAGAAGATACAAGTTGCAACGAAGGCTAACTAAACATAAACGAAATCCACCAAACCCTAAGGGTGGCGGCCACTATATGAAGGAGGAAGAGGAGAAGAGAGGGGCGATAGCGCTGTTCATGTGAACAGTATAAGCCTAGGGTTACAAGGCCCATGAGCTCAAGTGGAGGTGGCGCATCACCTTTGTTCTCAAAATCAGAATTAACGTTGGACTGTTTTGGCGATTGTGGTGCTCTCAGAAGGAATTTGGAGGTGAGGCAAGATCCGTTGGAAAGAGGGCGAGATAAGCTTTCCATCAAGTACCATGGACCTCCAACGGACTCTGTATGTGAAAGTTATGCACGTTTGAAGTTAGTGCTATCTCCGGAGGCTGAATTGGATTGCACATACTTTCCTTCATGATAAGCTCCCAAGTTCCTGATTAAAAGAACATCACATGCATTAGGTAGCAGCATATTCTTATTAGAAACAACATGTACTCCTAGAAACAAAGTTACCTGATAGTTCAATTGACGTGCACAAGCTCTAGTGATTGAACCTTGTAAGTGCATAGGTTTAGATCTATTATGAGGAGTGTTTGGCGTATGTATGGAAGTGATGGCCTCATCATCGCGGAGCCCCCCCCCGGTGCAGAGAACTAATTTCCATCTCTTCATGCTCATGTTTCTTCTAGATAGTAAATAAAACCAGTTTGCGGGTTTCTTGTTTTCTAAGCTTATGATTGATGGTTGTCCTGCAGAGATGGTTTGCAAAAGTGGCCATAGAAAACAGCTTTTATCAGATTGGCTGATGAAGGAGATTGGTTCCATCAATTTAGGGCAGTTGCTTTACTAAGCATTTCTCTGTTTCGATACATAGTTTTTAACTATGCTTCTGTGGCTACGATTGTCAAATATGGTCCATATATAGCTGCGTCAATGGCTGGAACCTTATGTGAAACCTTCCTTGCTATGTACAGGTTTGCATCTCTTGCATGGCTCCTTTTTTCCTCTCTCTTTTGATGCTACAAATCATCAATATTTTTCATACTGTCTTATTCAGTTATTCCTGCTTTTGCATCGAGCATGGCTGGTAGCCAGTTAGGTGTGCTGGTGTGGTTAGAGCATACAACTTGAATATATTACAAACAATTTACAGCATGCAAATCAAGTTATTGACAATATTGCTTTTTTTACATAATAACATTTTTCTCATGCAGTCATTTATTTTATTTTTGTTCCATTGGCAGTAATTGTTCAGTGAGATGGGGCATCTTTGGTTTGGCAATTTGCTGCATGTTCTATCACTGGAATGCCCTTGTTTAGGACATGTTTTTGAACATTAAGAATATTTTATTTGAAATTTTGATGCAGCGTCATGCATGAAACTGGAATCATGATACAGGTGTTCCTTTCTACTTCCAATCTATTTTCTATGAAATTCTTTGATTAATTGAAAGCTAGGAAAATTTCTGAAAGCTATAACGGACGTGAGGTTAAAATAGTTTACTAAAATGTGGTTTTAGTGAAATAGTTACCTCCCTTACTGTTTATACCGTTGACTTCCATAAAAGTGCTATTTAGCAATGTCTGTTGCATCTCCAGCACATCTACTCTTTTCGTGTTTTTGTAGAAAATGCTCCTTTAACTTCTACGTCTTTGTTTTTCCCCTCCTTATCAAATATGTCTGCTTTTGAAAGTGACATTCACTTACATTATTGTTTGACTTCAAGTTGACAGGGACGGCTTATTGCTCAAGCATGTAACTATGTTGCTGCTTTTGAGATATATCAGAGGGTCCTCGAGTCTTGGTAATTTTCCCATCATTGACTTTATACAATTCTCGATTGTTCTATAGAGTTGGCCATTGACCAATTGCTACTTAATCATGTTTTATTTGTTTGTTCCAAGATTGTAGTGCTCTATGCATCTACAAATATCTACCTACAACAACTTGTAGGAAGCACCCAACCAAGTACCAAGAGCCCTGTTCACGAGCATACCCATTCCATGATATGCATAATGCCATAGATGTACTGCAAGCCCATTTGGCAGGGCTGTCATTTGAACTCTTTGTTTGCTTCCTAGAAACTTATGGATCGATTTGCCCTATTTTAGTTATATAATCAGACTCCTTGTATCTACTGTGGTTTTTATTTAAATTTTAAGCTTGATTTTTGTTGGACCATGGGGCGTGGTCGTGGTTTTTACTGTTGAATAATTGACCTTTGGATTGCACTAGAATTTACGGTTGTTGGAAGGTTTCGTTGTTCTGTTTGGGTGTTTTGTTTAAGGTCTTTTTAGGTTTGCCGGAGGTCTTTAAGGTCCTTCTAAGAAGTATTCGCGTGGATGCATCGCAACCATCCAGGACCTCTCCAGGTGTTATCTGGACCAACCACGACCTCCCCAAGGAAGAACTAATGCGCATCAATCGCAACAGTCCAGGAGAACTAATGTGCATCCATCGCAACCGTCTAGGACCTCTCCAGGAGAACTAACGCGCATCAATCGCATCCATCCAGGACCTTTCAGTATTAATCTAGTCCATCCAGGACGTCTCCCAGGAGAATCAATGTGGAGAAATCTCGTCCATTCAGGACCTCCTTTGGATCAATCTTGTCCATCAGGACCTCCCCCATGGGCACCAATGTGGATCAATCTGGACCACTCAGATCTCCCATGGGCACCAACGTGGGTCTATCTGGACCACACAGGACCTCCCCCTGGAGTTATCTGGATCGTCCAAGAGGTCTTTGGAGCATTGTAGCTCCGAAGCATTGTAGCAAGGAGGTCTTTGAGTTACTGTTCATCACGAGCACTAACGCGAGGAGGTCTTTCGAGGCACTGTTCATACCGAGGTACTGTAGTGAGGTCTTCTGAGACACTGTAGCAAGGAGGTGGAGATTTATAAAGACGACCCTGGAGATTTACAAAGATGACCCCGGATGTTTTCAAAGACGACCCCGGATGTTTTTCAAAGACCACTCTAGAGGTCTTTGAGGAGGTCCTCCAGGACCTCTCAAGAGGTCTTTTAGGACCTCCCAGGTCCTCTTCACAGGACCTTCCAAGAGGTCTTTTAGGACCTCCCAGGACGTCTTCACAGGACCTCCCAAGAGATCTTTCAGGATGTTTTTTTTTCTAGGATCGCTTACGAGGTTTTCCAGGACTTCTCAGGAGGTCTTTTACGAGGTCTTGTAGGACCACCCGGAGGTCTCCTCAGGACCACCCGGAGGTCTTCACAAGACCAGCCTATTCATTCCAATTACTGTATGCTTCGAGTGCTACGATGCAGGTGAGTGGTCGTAGACTTGGTGGAAGTGGTCGTAGACGTCGTGGACGTCTTGGAGGAGTTGGTAGACCTACTGGAATTGGTTGTGGACTTTGTTGAAGTGGTCGTAGACTTCAAGGTTGATCTAGAACGTGGTTATTATTGATTGAGAGTATGTGATATGCGTGTATGAACCGATATAGGTCAAGTTAGAAGACTTGTGCCTGGAATATATTCTTTGATCTTTGCATGTGCAGGTTGAGCGTGAAGACGATCATGGTCGATGACAAGGAGTACCCGGACTAGGATGGGAAAATCTGAGGTCTGTCGAGGATGTCATGAGGTGGTCGGGCTTGCGCTGGAGCACGTGGAGATCAAAGGTGGTTGGATAATGCATGGAGAAGCTTCGAGAGGGTCTAGTCCTGAAGGCTTACGACGTGTCTGAAGATATAGAAAGTATTCAAATATCTGGAAGGTTTAGAGATATTGGAAAACCCGTGTTTGGAAGGGTTTCTGGTCCCTTGATTCTCGGAAGTGATATGATTTTGTGTCCATGTTGTTGATGACACGGATTGATCCCTGCCTATAAAAGGAGGCAGAGGGGAAGTGTTTTTCTCATGACTTTTGTACGCAGCTTTTGCGGTAGAGCTTTAGAGGTCTTTCTGTTGAGAGCTTTGAAGGGTGCTTGTTGAGCACTTTGTAGACACAGAAAAATATTGAAAAATAAGAGATCAGATCTATTCGACATTGTCTCAGGATTGTTCTTGTTCAAGCTGTGCGTGAAAGGTCTTCTTGAAAGAGGTCCCCGAGGAGGTTCTGAGGAGGTCCTCAAAGAGGTCCTCGAGGAGGTCACGAGAAGAGCCAGCACATGGAAAGTTTGGCTGATTTGTGAGCAAGAAATCGGTACAATCATTCACCCCCTCTGATTGTGCTATACGATCCTACATGTGGTATCAGAGCAAGGTTTGCTATGGCGTCAGGGAGGTATGTGAATCGACCTCCCATGCTAGAAGGTACTGATTTTGCTTTTTGGAAGTGTCACATGCAAGCTTACATTGAGGCTCAGGGTAATGATGTTTGGAATAACGTTTTTAGCCCTTATGTGGTTCCTGCTACTGTTACTAATCTAAATAAAATAGATGTTGATCTGAATGCTCAAGCTCGTAACTTGTTGTTTCAAGGGATTTCTCGCAAAGAATTTGATCGCGTAGCTCATATTAATTCTGCTTATTTGATATGGAAAACTCTTTGTGATTATCATGAAGGAACAACTAAAATTAAGAAAGTGCGTAAAAATCTTTATCAAAAAGAGTATTCTGATTTTGCTATGAAATCTGGTGAATCTATTGATGAACTTTTTGCTCGCTTTGAGAAGATACTGAGTAGTTTGTGTGGTGTTGATGTGATTCCTACTGATGAAGATAATGCTTCCAAAATTTTGAGATCTTTAGGTTCTGAGTGGTTGATGGTTGTCACAACGATCAATCAAACTATCGATCTAGATACTTTAACCATAGGTGATCTTTACTCTGGATTGAAAACTTATGAGATGGAAGCTTTGCCATCTAAGATTGATAAATCATCACCTTTAGCTCTTGTGACTAACCGCATGCAGGATGCTTCCTCGAGCTCTTTTCTTGTATCCACTTTGTCTTCTTTTTCAGAGGAACAGTTTGAACTACTTCCTGAAGAAGACTTGGTCTTGATCTCCTCACGGGCATACAAGGCACTCAACAACATGAGGATGAAAAAGCGAGGAGGTTTCTCAAGCTCGATCAAGTGCTATGAATGTGGTGAACTAGGTCACATTAAGGCTGAATGTCCCAAGCTCAAAGGGAAGGTGATCAGAGAAGAAAAGAACTACCGTAGTCGGTCATCCAAGAACAGCAACACTAAGGGTGGAAATTTTCGTCGAAAATTTGCTAAAAAGGTTCTTTCGGCTATTGAGCAACTTGGTTTGAGCGATGTGGAATATGAGAGCTGCGATGACGACAACCACAACAATAATGATCTTAAAGATAAGAAGAATGACAAAGATGACTTCACGGGGATGTGCTTTATGGCAAGAAACAACGACAACAACGAAGATGAAAGTGATCCCGATGAGGTAAGACCATCCTATGATGAACTTGAAGATGGTTTGAATAACCTTGCTGTTGAATTAAAAAAGACTAAAAAGAAACTGAAAGAAAATAATGGTCTTGTTGAAAGCTTAACTTCTGAAATTGAAAAGCTCAAATTTAGTGCACCCACTTGTTTAGAGTCAAGTATGTTAAATACCCAAACTAAAACTTGCTCTAATTGTGGATTGCTAGAAGCTAGACTTAATTCATCTCAAGAAACAATTCAATAGATGCTTTATCATGAGATATCTTCTTGCTCTAATTGTCCTAAACTCACAATAGAAATTGAAGCTTTGACTAGACAACTTGCTAACTTTGCTGAAAAGGAAAGGGAGGCTCAGTCTAGTGCTTCTAAGAAAATTGTGAATGAATCTGTTAAATGCATAGCTTGTCCTATTCTAGTTAAAAAAATGAATATCTTAAGGACACATTAGAGAGATTTTCCTTTGGCAGGAAGAATTTGAATATGATCATAGACAAGTCAAGAGTTAGTGTTAAACATCATGGTCTAGGATTTAACTTTGTTGAGCATGCCAAAAATAATCCTCCTAAGATCGTTGAGCTTCTTGAACCTGGAAAATTTGCAGTAGAACCTGAACCGAAACAAATTATTTTTAAATCTGCTGGTGTTACAACAAACTCATCTACCAAAGTGAGTGCTGTAAAGGCAAGAGATATAGCTTCTCATAAATTCAAGTATCATTGCACTCATTGTGGTAGAGAAGGTCATTTTGTTCAATACTGCTTTCGGAAATCAAAGGAAGAAAAGAGAGACAGGTTAAGAAGGACGTCCCGCTCGGCAGGTTTGGGAGGTTTTGAGACAGGACCAGTCAGACTAGAATCATTCACATGGTCGGACAGGACAGTGGTCAGACCAAAACTTAAATGGTGGTCTAACCAACAGTGCACCGAATCTGACAATTCTTTGTACTTGTCAATTTGGTGCTCTGTTCGTCGAGTGTCTCGATCTTGGTTGCCTAAATCCTATTTGCTAACTTGATACTAAGATATTGATGATTGTTAGTGCTTTGTAGGCTCAAATGCATGAGGAAGGAGAACATATGGTTCATTGATTCGGTTGCTCCGTCACATATTTGGAGACTCACGTTGGTCCTCCTCCTCGCTCATGCCACGGTGATGATATGATCACTTTTGGGGACAATGCGCAAGGACGAGTTATTGCAAGAGGTATTGTGCACGTCAATGACAAGTTCATTTTAAAAGATGTGGCTCTTGTCAGCAAGTTGAGCTACAATCTTCTTTCGGTTTCACAGTTGATTGATGACAATCTTGAGGTAAGTTTTAGAAACATTCTTCTTTGCATTTTAGATGCATCTGGTGATCTAATTTGCAAGATTACATGACTTGGTCATTTTGTTCAAAAGCGATTTTGCATACTCTTCTTCTTCGAGCTTAGGTGTCTTGTTTCATCGATTCCAAGGATTTGTTTCACTGGCATCGAAGACTAGGTCATATTGGTTTTGATCATCTTGCTCATATCAGTAATTTGAATCTTGTTAGAGGTTTGCCTAATCATAAAATTGATAGATCAGTGAATTTTGTGTGTTCTCCTTGTCAGCATGGTAAGATGGTTTCAGCATCTCATCCTCCTCTCTCTCTTGTCATGAGTGATGCACCTTGTCAATTGTTGCACATGGACACTATTGGTCGAGCTAGAGTTGATCGGTTGGAGGTAAATGGTATGTTCTTGTTATTGTTGATGATTACTCTAGATACTCTTGGGTCTTTCTCATGGCATGTAAGGATGAAGTTTTTGATCACTTCAAAGAGCTTGTCCTTAGGCTTGCCACTGAACTCCCAGGAGCACTTAGAGCAATTAGAAGTGATAATAGAACTAAATTCAAGAACACATTATTTGCTTCTTTTTGTACTGAAAAAGGTTTAGATCATCAATTCTCTTCAGCTCGTGTGCCTCAACAGAATGGTGTTGTAGAGCGTAAGAATAGAACCTTGGTTGAGATGGCAAGAACAATGTTGAATGAATATGGTACACCCAGGAAGTATTGGTCTGAAGCTATTTCTACTGCTTGCTATATTTCTAATAGAGTATTTTTGCGTGCTAAATTGCATAAGACCTGTTATGAACTTCGCTTTGGTAATACTCCTAAAATCTCTCATTTGAGGGTGTTTGGGTGTTGGTGTTTTATTCTTAAACATAGAAATCTTGATAAATTTGAATCTAGATCCTCAAATGGTATTTTTCTTGGATATCCGGCTCACACTCGAGGTTATCGTGTACTCAATTTAGAAACTAACAAAATTCTTTGAGACCTGCGAGGTCACTTTTGATGAAGCTAGTCACGGTATTAGAGCAGAGCAATGCGGTAGAAAGTAAATGAGGTGCAGAAGACATCTTCTATGACTTAGACGACAATGAGAGGATAAACCCGATTCACACTACACCAATGGAGACTACACCTAGTGGCTCTTCTCATATCTTCAATGAGGTAGAGGTCACTACGGCTACACCCTTGTCACCAACGAGTTCACAGGCTCCTCGGCATATTCAATGACGTCATCCTCCTAAACAAGTGATTGGTGAGTTAGATGAGAGAGTTCTTCGCAATAGGTATAACTCCAATACCTCATTTGCTCATGTTGCTTTTGTATCCTCCTTTGAACCCCAAGGTATAAATCACGCTTTATCTGATGAGTCTTGGATTAATGCCATGCATGAGGAATTAGAAAATTTTGAGCGCAACAAAGTCTGGTCCTTAGTCCCACCTCCTCTTGGACATAATGTTATTGGAACTAAATGGGTTTTTAGAATGAGCAAAGTGAGGATGGTGTTGTTGTTGGAATAAGGCAAGACTTGTGGCTCGAGGTTTTACCAGTGGAAGGTCTTGATTTTGGTGAAACTTTTGCTTTTGTTGCTCGTTTAGAAGCCATTAGAATTCTTTTATCTTTTCTTTGCTTCTAAAGGTTTCAGGTTGTATCAAATGGATGTTAAGAGTGCCTTCCTCAATGGCTATATTGAGGAAGAGGTCTATGTAAAACAACCACCTAGGTTTGAAAATCCAAAATTTCCTGATCATGTCTACAAACTGTCCAAAGCTTTATATGGTTTAAAGCAAGCTCTAAGAGCATGGTATGATAGGCTTAAATCATATTTGCTGAGTAATGACTTTCAGATGGGTAAGGTAGACAAAACTTTGTTTTCACTCAAGCATGGCAGTGATCTTTTACTTGTTCAGATTTATGTGGATGATATCATCTTTGGTGGTTCCTCTCATGCTCTTGTTTCCAAGTTTTCAGATACTATGAGTAGGGAATTTGAGATGAGCATGATGGGAGAACTCATATTCTTCCTAGGTTTTCATATTAAGCAATCAAAGAAGGGTATTTTTGTTCATCAAACCAAATACACCAAGGATCTCCTTCGACATTTTGACATGGGGACAAGCAAACCAGTCTCCACACCAATGGGATCCACAATAGTGTTAGACCCTGATGACGATAGAGAGTCATTGATCAAAAAAGTCTGAAGCATGATTGGTTCATACGTATCTCATCGCTTCAAGGCGGACATTCACTTTCTTTGTATGTCTATGTGCTCGTTTTCAAGCTTCCCCGTGCTTCACATCGTCAAGTAGTCAAACGAATCTTCAGGTATCTTCAGTCAACTTTGGAATTTGGCTTGTGGTATTCTTCTTTATCATGCCTTACCCTTAGAGCTTTCTCGGATGCTGATTTTGGGGGTTGTAGAATTGATAGGAAGAGCACTTCTGGCACTTATCACTTTTTAGGCACATCTCTTGTGTCTTGGGCTTCTAGAAAACAATTATATGTTGCTCTTTCCACAACTGAGGCTGAATATGTTGCTGCCGCTTCTTGTTGCTCTCAATTTCTTTGGATGACTTCCACTCTTAAAGATTTTGGCTTAAATTTGGATAGTGTTCCACTTTTCTGTGATAACACTAGTGCTATTTGTATTGCAAAAAATCCTGTGCAACATTCAAGAACCAAACACATTGATATTCGGTATCATTTTCTGAGAGATCATGTTGAAAAGGGAGATGTTGTTTTGCATTTTATTGATACAGAGTCTCAAGTTGCTGATATTTTCACAAAACCACTTGATACTGCTCGGTTTGCTCTTTTGAGAAGTGAGTTGGGTGTGTTTCATCCTATGGGCTTATTCTGAGGGGGAGTTTGGGATTAAAAGTCCAAAAGCTTTGTTTTGAAAATCAAATCATCAAGTCCAAGCCATTGAAATCAAATGACTTGTAGAGGTTTCTTTATCATATTTACTCATGTGCTGTGTAGCCCTGATCTTGACTTGTTATAATTAATTTGCTACACTAGAACTAAAGCATGACATGGTTGAATACTCTGACTAGATTGATTATTGTTATCACTTTGTGATGATCATCGAAAAGGATGAGCTTGTTTGTGAGTCTTATTTTAAATCATGGATTTGAAGCAAGTATGTCTCTCTTTGCAATCCTGTGATGCTCACTCATTTTCGCATGTTAAATGAAAAAAAAATGAGAAAGAGACATTTGAAAATATGTATGCTTCAAGCATGCTATACATATCTATGTATTAAAAAAAATGCACAAAAGTGCTCAAATAAAAAGAAGTACGCTTCAAGCATGCCACCTTGAAAAGAAGTATGCTACAAGCATGCCACATACATAAGATTTGAATGTGAAGCAATAGGGTGTTAATATGAGACTGATAGCTCATCTAGATTTAACATTTGCCTCACTGTTAGGCTTTAACTTTTTATGGTGATATCTCTTTGTGGTCTTATAATCGTTTTAGTCATTGTTTGAGATGCCATGTCATGGGATTAAAACTGCTTAATCACTCTACAAACTTGTTTTAACTTCGCTACGTGATACATGTTTTTTATATGATCCTGTTAAGCTCTACTCAAAAATGGCTTGATCAATCTATTAAATTGAATTGAAAAATCGGCACAGCTTCTGGCTTTTTACTCTCCTTACTTTCTCTTGGATGTCTTCTCTCTCGGAAGTTCTTGTTGAGTACATTGCCAAAGAGGGGGAAAGATGGAGAATTACAATTAGATTTGTGCTTGTGTTGAGGGGGAGTTTGAGTTTTTTCGATTTGATGCTTTGCAATTTTTTGAAACCTTCTTTTCGCAAATTCTTCTCTCTACTTTGAAGTGTTGTCAATGTATTCATCAAGGGGGAGATTGTTGGACCATGGGGCGTGGTCGTGGTTTTTACTGTTGAATAATTGACCTTTGGATTGCACTAGAATTTGCGGTTGTGGAAGGTTCCGTTGTTCCGTTTAGGTGTTTTGTTTAAGGTCTTTTCAGGTTTGCCGGAGGTCTTCAAGGTCCTTCTGAGAAGCATTCGCGTGGACACATCGCAACCATCCAGGACCTCCCCAGGTATTATCTGGACCACCCACGACCTCCCCAAGGAAGAACTAACGCGCATCAATCGTAACAGTCCAGGAGAACTAATGCGCATCCATCGCAACCGTCCAGGACCTCTCAAGGAGAACTAACACGCATCAATCGTGTCCATCCAGGACCATCTCAGTATTAATCTAGTCTATCCAGGACGTCTCCGAGGAGAATCAACGTGGAGAAATCTCGTCCATTCAAGACCTCCTTTGGATCAATCTTGTCCATCCAGGACCACCCCCATGGGCACCAACGTGGATTAATCTAGACCACTCAGACCTCCCCATGGGCACCAACGTGGGTCTATCTGGACCACACAGGACCTCTCCCTGGAGTTATCTGGATCATCCAAGAGGTCTTTGGAGCACTGTAGCTCCGAAGTACTGTAGCAAGGAGGTCTTCGAGTACTATTCATCACGAGCACTGACGCGAGGAGGTCTTCGAGGCACTGTTCATACCGAGGTACTGTAGCGAGGAGGTCTTCCGAGACACTGTAGCAAGGAGGTGGAGATTTACAAAGACGACCCTAGAGATTTACAAAGACAACCCTGGATATTTATAAAGACGACCCTAGATGTTTTCAAAGACGACCCCGGATGTTTTTCAAAGACCACTCCAGAGGTCTTTGAGGAGGTCTTCCAGGACCTCCCAAGCGATCTTTCAGGAGGTCTTTCAGGACCTCCCAGGACGTCTTCACAGGACCTTCCAAGAGGTCTTTTAGGACCTCCCAAGACGTCTTCATAGGACCTCCTAGGAGATCTTTCAGGATGTTTTTTTTCCAGGATGACTCATGAGGTTTTCCAGGACTTCTCAAGAGGTCTTTTACAAGGTCTTGCAGGACCACCCGGAGGTCTCCTCAGGACCACCCGGAGGTCTTCACAAGACCAGCCTATTCATTCCAATTACTGTATGCTTCGAGTGCTACGATGCAGATGATTGGTCGTAGACTTGGTGGAAGTGGTCGTAGACGTCGTGGACGTCTTGGAGGAGTTGGTAGACCTACTGGAATTGGTTGCGGACTTTGTTGAAGTGGTTATTGTTGATTGAGAGTATGTGATATGCGTGTATGAACCGATATAGGTCAAGTTAGAAGACTTGTGCCTGGAATATATTCTTTGGTCTTTGCATGTGCAGGTTGAGCGTGAAGACGATCATGGTCGATGACAAGGAGGACCCGAACTAGGATGGGGAAATCTAAGGTCTAGGAGGTCGAGGATGTCACGAGGTGGTCGGGCTTGCGTTGGAGCACATGGAGATCAAAGGTGGTTGGATAATGCACGGAGAAGCTTCGGGAGGGTCTAGTCCTGAAGGCTTACGGCGTGTGTGGAGATATAGAAAGTATTCAAATATCTGTAAGGTTTAGAGATATTGGAAAACCCATGTTTGGAAGGGTTTCGGGTCCCATGATTCTCGGAAGTGATATGATTTTGTGTCCGTGTCGTTGATGACACGGATTGATCTCTACCTATAAAAGGAGGCAGAGGGGAAGTGTTTTTCGCGTGACTTTTGTACGTAGCTTTTGCGGTAGAGCTTTAGAGGTCTTTCGGTTGAGAGCTTTGAGGGGTGCTTGTTGAGCACTTTGTAGACACAGAACAATATTGAGAAATAAGATATTAGATCTATTCGACATTGTCTCAGGATTGTTCTTATTCAAGCTGTGCGTGAAAGGTCTTCTTGAAAGAGGTCCTCGAGGAGGTTCTGAAGAGGTCCTGAAGAGGTCCTCAAGGAGGTCACGAGAAGAGCCAGCGCACGGTAAGGTTGGCTAATTTGCGAGCAAGAAATCGGTACAATCATTCACCCCTTCTGATTGTGCTATACGATCCTACAATTTTTAACAGTATATTCTCAATCAGGGAGCACTGTTATACTTCACATTGTTCTATGTTCAGGTGTTCTTCGTCCTTCCTCAATTTGTTGTAGCATATTTTATCTGTATATTCATCCATTGGAAATTATCTTTTACTTCTGTTTAGTTTTTGATGGTTGTCCTCTCTTCTTTTGGCTGTGCAGTCCTGATGAGTGGGAGTCCTTTCTCCATTATTTAGGCTGTTTGGTGTAGCATGCCATGAACTTGCCTAAACCAAGCACTGGCGAACACACTTGTTCTTCTTGCTTTGCAGATTCAACTTTGCCTAGCAAGACTTCGCTTAGTGAGGAGCTGGTACTTCCTCCACGTAAAGCACTTCTCTTTTACCTTGTGTTGGTGATGTGCACGTGATTTACTGAAAGTATATGCACGCAGGTTGAATCTTGCCTTACAAGTGCATTCTCATTTATGAAAAACCTATAGGTAAATGACTCCGGTGACTGTGTCAGAGGACCTGTAATGTCCCGTTTTCGAACGAATAATAGTAGTTACTATTTTGGTTTTCGTTTTTCGTTTGTAATTCAAATTAGCAATTATTTTCAAAAATCTTCTAGATTCTTTAAGCTCGGGTTTGTGTTTCAAACTTCATTGAACTCGAAATTCAAAATTCAAGTTGAATTTCTCCTTTTTTGGTTTGGGCCCCCTTTTTACTTTTCCTTTTCTTGGGCTCAGCCCATCCTCTCCTCTGTGGGCCCAGCCCATTTCTTGCCTCCTTTGGCCGGCCCACTTTCCCCCACTCGGCCTAGCTCCTCCCTTGGCTTCCTCAACGCCCGAGCCACTTCCCCCTGCCTTCTTCTCCCATGGCCGAGCTGGTCAAGCTACTGCGCCATGACGTCCCACCCGGTCGTCATGCTCCCGTGTGCCTGCCACCACCAGTGGTGCCCACGCTTCCTCCTACCGCCAGCCACGAGCTCCCCTAGCCATGCTCTGGCTCCGCCCATGCACCGCCGCCGTTAGTACCTGCTTGCGCCTGCCACCGCATGCTGAGTTCCCGCTGTCGTCATCTCCTTGCCATGCCCCCGAGTGCCCACGCCACTCTCTGCTGCAGCCCATGCCTCCCCTGGCACCAAAGCTGTGCGCCGCGCACCTGCTCCAGCCACTCCCATGCGCCACTGCCACCACCACGAGCGCACACACATGCTCCCTCCGCCCTGCCCTTCTCTCCTGGTCAGCGCCCCCCAGAGCCGCCTGCGCCACGTGACGTCGCCGTGCGCACACCTGCCCATCTCACCCACCCGCTCCAGCTCGCCTGTGCGCCTGCAGTGCCCACGCTGCCCTCATCAGCTCCCCACCCACCCTTGACTCTAGCATCCTCCACTACTCGGTCCCGTTAGCAGCTCGCCCACACCGCTACTGCCACCCTTGAGCGTTGGGTGACACCACCCTCTGAGCACTCCATGCCGCTCCTCTACTGCACCCCACGAGCACCCGCTTGCCTTGTCCCATCGCATCCACACGCCCTATGCCGCCCCAGGACACCGCTCCAATAGCTCTCGCCCTCTCCCTCGGCTACAAATAGCCCTGGCTGCCTCCCCTTGCTTCCCCTCCCAGTGCCCTTGCCCCTTCTTCGTCGAGTGACGCCGGAGCTGAAGCCGCCGCACCCGAGCTCCTTTGGCTGGGGCGCCTCGCCGCCGTGCCGCCACGCCGGTAAGTTGCCGCCTCTGCCGACCCCGTCACCGGCTGCCCCTACCGCCAAGGATTCTATCCCCCTCCTCCCTTCGCCTTCCCCGCTGCCAAGAGCTTCCGTCGCCGGCGCCTCCTCTCCTCCGCTCCCGGCCACCACTGCTGGACCGATTTGGCCACCCCCAAAGCACTTGGATCACCCCGCCGGCTTCCCCACACCCCTATGCCACCTATGCGTGCACTGCCCTCCTCCTTGTGTCGCCGCTTCGCCAGCATCGCATGAACCCATGCTGCCGCCGCCGCCTGCCTTCGCCGCACCGTTGCACCAGTGCCTCGCCGGCCACGCCACCACCACCCATGCCATTAGCTTGCCGCCCCGAACCCATTTTGGCCACTCACCTGCCACCTTGCACCGCTGCTCGCCGCCGCCGTCGCCGCTCCCGAGCTGCCTGCTCCCCTCTGCTCCCCCTTTTTCTTTTCTCTGTGAACCAAAGAAATGGGGATGAGATGAATGGCTCAAGGCCCACCTGCCATTGGCTTAATTCCCCCCCTCTCTCTTCCAGTTGAGGCCTACCATGTCATGCTCACAATGGCAGTTTGGTGAAATACAAGAACAATGTTTTCATAATAGTGCATTTTCTGAATTTCCATCTTTTCTTGTAATAATCAAACTTTGGAAGCTCCGTTCTCCCTCGTCGTAACTCTAAAAATTATGAAATTTGTTTCTAAAAATTTGTAAATTCAAGATCTTGCTAATGGCATAGGTATTGTTTAATTTGGAGTTCATTTGTTATCTCTTTGTATTTATTTGCTATCTTTGCTTGGTTGTGCCTTTTTCCGGTACGATCGTCCGATTAGGATTCAAAGAGGTGGGAGATCTCCAACTTGATCAAGCACAAGACTATCAAGACCCTCTTACCTATAACCAAAGTGAGTCAATACTTTGATCATATTGATCCTATATTTTATGTAAATTATATTCATTTAAATTACCAAAATTGCTTGCTTTAATTCTTTAATCAAATGTATGTTAAAGCTTAAGGTAGTTAAATACCCATTTGATGATTAATTAATTACTAGGCCATCGTTTGATAATTGAATCCATGAATCCTTATCACCCTAGTAACTATATGGTAAATACTAGTTATAGGTTGTACTTAAGCGACATACTAGTCTTGCTTAAGTACCGATGTATTAAATACCCCAATCATCATCCTTTAAACATGAAAGTGATTTTGGGCAGTCATTGTGGGAAATGACTAAGATGGTTGAATTGATGTATTTTACTTTTCAAAAACCCTAATAAACTGCTTTTACCATCTGGGCGGATGGTAGGATGGATGATGTGATGATGGGTGCTAATGTAGCCCAAGGTGGATGGAATGTGGAATGAACCGCCCAGATAACCCTAAGGACTTAATCCTATGATGACCTCCCAATGTACAACAATGCAACCACAAGTCTGTAAATTACAACCTGGCTGAATAATTTGTATCCACTAGTATGAGTTGCACCAGGTAGATGACCTGCGACGCCGTAAGCCTTCAAGGTGAAGGGAGTCACGGTGCACGACGAAAGTCGTTACGACGGCGCAAGAGGGGTTCTGGGTAAGGGTTAATGGGTCTACAAGAGCATAACCCTTATCAAGCGAAACCTTAGCAGGTGTAACTAATACTGAGGGATGCATTGTAAAGGCCTTGTGGTGATCTCCCCTTGATTCAAAACCTTTGTGGGTGGTATGAAAAATATGGTGGGCTCACCTAGCCCTGAGTTTGGATTTTACCTGAGTCGCCAAGCTCAGCGGTGTTCATAATGGAGGTAGCTCCAATCAAATGAAGCATAGGTAGAGTTTACGGAGGGAACCTCTACTAAAATAAATATTGCACAATTACTCTCTCTTTAATGAAAAGCAATTTGGTTAAAATGCTAAGTGATAGGACTTTGTAATTATGATAATTGAAAATGTTGCTTTAGCAAATAAAAGAACCCGAGCCATCCTTGTTAAGCCTTGCATATATAGTATTGCATTGTGTGTATTGGCTCGCGAGCACGGAAGTTGTGCTCATTCTCGCTCTTTCCCCCAAACCCCAGAAGTAGGAAATCATGAGGATTACGCATACTACGAGGATCCAGAAGTTGGAGGCCCAGGAGATAATGAAGAGTATATTAGTTCTTTTAGTTTAGATCTTGCCCCAGTCCAGCTGACTCCGTTGGTACTTGCATGTATCCTATATTATCTGAGCCTTTGGGTAATATCGGACGCACACGGGTTTCCCCAGTCGCTTGACTGTGGAGAGATGTGCTCTACTCCCCCCCCCCTTTGCTTCCGTTGTCGCTTCCAGTAACTTTTGTAATGTAATATTTGGCCTGTTCGGCCCTTATTGTAAAACCTGACCCGATGCGGTCTATGTAAACTCTGATATGTTAATTAATGAATGGTATGGCTTAATCTACACCATGTATGAATTGATTCAGTGATGTATCTGTGAGTGCTATGTACTGATCAAGGAATAGCATAGTGTCTTTCACAGAGGATTTGGATTCTCGGAATCCGGGTCCGACAGGACGTCACTTAGCCAATATTGAAATCGAACGGCAACACCGCCTCAGTGGAAACACAACTGATAAAAAGTTTATTGAAGCTTTGATAATCTACTTCCATAGGCTTGTCTGAATGCATCTTCTTTCTATTTCTGTGTCCATTTGTGAATCTCCTTATTTTTAATTTGCTGTTTTTAACTCTGAAGCTTCAATAAAAATATTTGAATTTTGTTTAGAAACCATTATTTTCTTGATACATGGTGTTTGTTTAACTATTTTAGTTGGAGTGGGACCTTGCTTATCTCAAACAATTTTCCAACATAGCCTAAGGAAGCCTCATTGTAGCTTACAACATCAGTTTCAATTTGCTCAGTTGAAAACCATGCCTACAGTACAGCCAAGGTTAGATCAACGATGTGGCATAGCGTGTGCAATCATCCTAGTATATACTACATGCCAACTGTGAGGACCCCGGTTTATTAGGCTTGTAATACTTAGTCATCCATTGACCCTAGCATCACAAACATAATAACCCGTGTCTTCGAGATATGTATACTTCCCAGAAATGCAGTATACACACCTCTTTACAAAATCATGCATCAAGTTCATACAAGACATAGAACCAAGCACGAACTAGAATAAAAGACATACATAATATAGAGAGAGTTATTACAAAAGGAGAGGCCAACAGGCCAAACAACAAATACAAAACTAAAATAAACAGCAGAAGCAAAAGTGCCATAAGATGGCCATAAACAAAAGCCAATTAGTGTGCCTTTACCCACAAGGCAACCAACCGGACCGCCAAGCTAGTCGTCAAACCCGAAGCACATCTCACAAGAGTGAAGCCCTTGGGGCTCACCTTCTTTCTCTGCAACAAAGTTATTAAGCAAAGCAAATGAGTACAAAAATGTACTCGCAAGACTGACGTGTAATATAACAGAACTATAGTTTAACTACATGCAAGCTTTATTTAGTGGATGAGGCTTTGGACTCATTTTAGCATAAAGCCAGTTTTCATTTGCAATAATGTAATAGATTTAAAGCAATTTGACAAAGCATTTTTAAATGTTGAAATAGCAACGATACAATAATAATAACAACAGTAAAGACAACCTGGAAGTGACTAACCCAATAGTCACCACAACAATAGTATGAACATCCATTCATACCAACCCATCAAGTTTTAATTTAAATGTTGTAGTCTAGTTCTTGCACGACCTTACCAAGCATGTCCATAACCTAGGGCGAGGCTATTGAATAGATTTAACCTCGCAGGGTGTACCAATGTACCCACACGTCGACCGCCTTTTAGCCACATGATTTAGCACACTTCCTTTGGTATGCCAAGCACGCTAAGTCCTACGAGACATTTCCAATGGATGATGCTAATTACGAGCCGCAACCCACGGGATAAAGACACATTAGATGACCTAACGGTCCTGCTAATGCTCCTCCCAACACCACACACACACATTTTATTTAAAACATACCCACCGACCAGCTCATAATTAACACCTCCCAAAGTACTTAGTCAAGAGAGGTCCCATATCCCCTCGTGTGGTTAGCACGCAAGAGCGCTTGGCTTAGTGACACAAGTAACTTCGGTCCTTGGGGACTTAGGCACCATTCGTTCACACCCAACATATCACACCAACATCCATTGTGCCCAAGTCAAACAGTTTTGTTTTCATTTTTATTTCTTTACAAAGTAACAAATCATACAAGGGGACATAATGGAATAATAGTTTTTGTGTGATCAAGGTCATCGACATAATGTCGACAACCGCCCATTTCTACCGGTAGCTAAGCATTTCTAAGCATGACACCTTAAAGACGATAAAAGAGCATAAATAAATCACCGGGCTCTAATTCACCAGCGATATTAGTAACTTATGGTTTGTGGCAGGGGGTAACAATTTAGAGGCAACAATGCAATAGGAATAGCTACCTCTAATCGATAAAATTACTTTGACACAAAAGCATGCATACATACAAGTTAAACAAAATATTAGACTTTGAAAGTAATGGGATTAAGCGGGATATGATCAAACTGCTTGCCTTGCTGTGGCTCGTCACTATGCTGCAGAGAAACACTCACGGGATTAACACACTCGTCGAAACCTAATCAAAAAGGCGACAAGAACCGATAAGAACGAGGAAAACCAAAAGACAGCACAGCAAACTAACTACAAATGCTCTGAAATTCCTACAGCAGCAAGAGGATGATTTGTAGGGAATTTATCAACAAGAACCAATGGATTTGGATTCTCAATGCAAAAGATATGAGCAAAACAATTCTGCTCAGCCCTAAAAATACCAAACTGCCACTATTCACTAATTTAATTATTAGGCAACATTTTCTAGAAGAGTGGTGATACTGAGATTTTTACTGTAAAACCAGCACCTCATGAGATGAATAACACAATTGAGTTCATCTCATTTGGAGCTATTATGCATTTTCTATACTTTTTCAAAACAAGAACTTGAACAAAATTATAATGCACAAGAAAGCTTTTTGAAAATAGTGACAAGTCTAAATCTTATTCTAACATTTAGTTTACTAACAGAGGAAGCCAACAAAGTTGGATCCACTCAAAAAGGAGCTCTAGAGAATTACTTATGCATTTTACAAGTTAATTTGAATTTTTATTGCAACATTTAAAGTTAGTTTTGAAAGCTATTTGCAAATGCATGTTCTGGAGCTGAACTGAGCCCATAACCATTTTTAGATTAGAGCCCAGTCCAAACCAGAGCTACAGAAATTTGAATCACCCTATTTGGATTTAAATTGAATTAGTTATGCAATTTCAAAGTTCATACCTTTTTCAGTTTACAAATAAGTGCTCACTGGAATTTCTAAACTTTCAAAACAGAGGGGGAGGACGTGAACCGTTGATCTAAATCAAACGGCCCAAGACCTCCAGAGGAAAACGCGCACGCGCCTGTGCAGGTCCAGAGAACATGGGCCGTTGATCTTGGATCCAACGGTCCATGTCCTCCCTGCCACGCTGCGCGCAACGGAGGGGAGGTCGTGGCCGTTGATACCGCATCCAACGAACCACAACACATGAGGGAGGACCGGGACGGTCCAGATCAAACGAGGGAGGTCTGGCGGGTGAGATCTTCCAAAGGAAGATCTAAACTATCAAGATCTCCCCAAGGAAGATCTACATCGTCAAGACCTCTCGAGGAGGTCTGACGGTCCAGATTTTCCAAGGAGGACCTTAATGGTCTAGATTGTCCTGTGGAGGACCTTAACGGTCAAGGCAACAACAAAGAGGTCTGGGCGGTTCAGATCCACTTGGGGTGGTCCTGAACGGCCAAGATCTAACAAAGGAGGTCCTAAGCGGCTCAGATTTCCTTTGGGAGGTGCGGGCGGCTAAGATTTACCCGAGGAGGTCCACAAGGTTAAGAGGACCTCGGGGAGGTCCTACACGGTGGAGATCAACACGGGGAGGACCTCAACGGCTAAGATCTCCCACAAGGAGGTCCTAGCGGTCAAGATCGCAAGGAGGAGGTCTTGGGGTTGTCCTTACAAAAGACCAGGGGTGGTCTTTGCAAAGAGGACCCCAGGGAGGTCCAAGATGGCTAAGATGGCCCCGAGGAGGTCTGGCGCCAGAGGTCTAAGATGGCCGGCACAAGACCTCAGACGCAGCGCTAAGGACACATTAAAAGCTACAATGATTGGAGGTGATTAGCCATAAATGGGGAGGTCTTTGTCTTAACGACAACGGCAAGACAGTGCCATTGTCGTCCGACAAAATCCCGAGAGGCTACCAAGGCTCGGCGTCGGCGATGAGGACCTCATGGCGCCAACCAAAACATCAATGTGTGCGCAATAGTGTTTGCACACACCTGGACCACTCTCGGCGGCGGCGGCTTAAGTCGCCATGAGCCGGAGAGGAACGAGATGATCAACACGGCCAAAACACAAACAGCGATAAAGAGCTCCGCAGCGTTCATTCAAGCGGGTGCCCAAGAAAAGCTCCGCAACAACATACACGCGGGTGCCAGCATCTACGGGACTACCAGGAGGGTTACCTGGAGGTCGCGGAGGTGCTGAGGATGTTGGGGAAGAGGTAGACCGGTGCTGGTGAAGACGATGAGCTCCACGGCCAAAGGGGAAATCCTCCAGCACCAAACTCCACTTAGCCCTTCCTGAAAAGGCCAACCCAAATGGAGTTAGGGTTAGGACTTCTAGGAATCAGAGGAGCAACAATGGAGCAAAAGTCCAGAGAGGGTGCCACTGGAGTACTGCCACCGAGGAGCTCCAAGCTGCTACAATGGCGGCCAAGGAGGTCAAAGTGGTTTGAGCTCCTCAGAACCGAGAGTAAAATGGTGAGGTGTGGAAAAGAAACCAATGAAGGCACGGGGAGCTTCTATACCCCAGGACATGGAGGTCGTGAGCCAAGGGTTAAGCTCATGGTGAGCTTAGCCCATGGCGCGGTCCATGGCCTGGACAAGATGATGGAGGTGATGGGGGCAGGTCAGAGCAGACCTAGGGCATGGCCTAGGGCGGAAAGGCATCGACACGCAATAAATGCAAGACAGAGCCTGTAACCGTTGGACAAGACATGCCATCGACCTCCTCATCGCCATGGCGCGTCTTGGCGCAGAGCTAGGAGAAGAACAGAGCATGCCTCCCAACCGTTGGATGAGAAGCGCTAGGAAGGTCGCAGACCCTCGATATGATTTTGAAACAGTAAGTTTTAAAAAGGCGGGAGGAGGTCCTAGCCATGCGATCTCCATCGCACAGTACATGAAATGCATCGGGGAGGTCAAGCGCGGTAAAGGGTTAGGAGGTCCTAGCCTTTGGATCTACACCCAAGGGCTCGCACGATGGGAGGACTTATTCACAGCAAGGCCACGATACACAACATGTGGGAGGTCTGGCCATTGGATCTTAATCCAAGCCAAGCAGATCAAGTGAGGGAGGTCATGGCCAAAGCGCACAACAGAGAAGGAGGTCATGGCGGTTAGATTAAAATCTAATGGCTACAAGATGATAAAGGAGGTCGTGGCGGTTGGATTTTAATCCAACCGCACACACTCGAGGTGCGGAGGTCCGATGCGCACAAGGCGAGGAGGAGGTCGTGACCAGTGGATCTTAATCCAACGGTGCACAACATGAGATGGGGGAGGTTTTGTGCGTTGGATATCATTTGGGAGGTTGTGGGTCGTTGGATTTGATCCAACGGCGCACAACAATTGAAGCGGGAGGTCCTGAGGTCTGCGATGATTTGCGTGAGGTCGTGGCCTTTAGATCTAAATCCATCTGCCACGACCTCAACAAGGTGGAGAGGAGGTCTGAGTGGTTTGATAGCGAAGGGAGGTCATGGCCATAGATCTTTGATCCAGCGGCACAATACCTCGATGGGTGGAGGACCTCTTTGTGAATGTTTGAGGAGGAGGTCGTGGCCTTTGGATTGAATCCAACGGCTACGACCTCAACAAGGTGCAAAGGGAGGTCTTTGAGGTTTAAAAACACAGGGGAGGTCATGGCCATGGATTTTTGATCCAAGGGCTGTGACCTCATGTAGGTGGGATGCCTTAGTGGTTTAACAGCTCGGGGAGGTCATGAGCTGTTGGATCTTAATCCAAGGGCTATGACCTCACCAAGGTGGAAGGTGGACTTTGAGGTTTGATAACAAGGGGAGGTCATAGCCATCGGATTTTGATCCAAGGGCAATGACCAGATGAGGTGGGGAGAGGACCTTGCGGTGTTGACCGCGGAGGTCTGGTGCACAAGACAAACAGAGGAGGTCGTGGCGGTTGGATCTTTATCCAACGGCCATGACCTCGCACAGGTGGGAAGGGAGGTCTGATGAGTTGGTTGAGAGGAGGAGGTCGTGGCGGTTGGATGTAAATCCAACGGCTGTGACCTCATCAAAGCGGGAAGGAGGTCGATGAGCAGGAGTGGGTTGGGTTGGACCAACTTTGCAAAGCGGCTAGCCCAAGGAACAGTGCACCATTTTGAATTTAGTTTTTAACAGCTGAGACTTTGCAGAATTGTTTGGGATAGCCAAACCACTCCAAAATTTATGAAATTTTAACTGGAGCTTGCTGACATCATGATTAACCTTACATAAAATTTCCAGAGGTTATTATGCTATGCATTTTTCTCAAGAAATTCATGAAGGCTGTTTAAGAAATTGTTTTACCTCCAAAAATCATCAAACAAGTTTTATAACTCATGATATTTTTCAGAGGGGTCCCACAACATTTCTAGGACCAAGGAAAAATATTTCCAAAAGTTTGGCACAAGATTGGTGACAAATGGGAAATGGGTTTGACTTTTGGTCAACAAGAGCTTAGTGTTTTTGGATAACACAACTCTTGGACAAGAATTTCATGAGAGTTTTAGGGTTTTCAAGATGTGAGAAAAAGTTTTAATTTCTACACATTTAATTATATTTGAACAAACACCTGTTTAGGTATTTGGGATGTTACACCAACAAATTAAAGCAATGTGGATCCATACGATGCATGCATGCGTACATGACTGGGTCGATAATGACCTGTGAAGTTACTTAGGAAAAACCTTTTTAAGGAAATTAAGGTAGATAGCGTGGCAGTGCAAGACCAAGTCTAGTCATTCCAAAATATAGACCCAACAAAACGATTAGTAGTGGGCCAGCCCGAGGCCTAAGCAGCCGGCCCAGCCTACTCACTCGGCCTTTCCCCCACACCCAACCTTATCCTCTCCAGTTTACATATCCACTTCTTCCGCAACCGCCCCCGCGCCCGTGCCCTCCACGCTGCACATCTTCCGCTACCGCCGCCCCTGCGTCCTCCTCGTCGGCCGTTGTGCACGTGCCCTCCCTCCTCGCTTGACGTCACGCTCGTGCCCTCCCTCCTCACCCACTCCACGCTCGGCTGCCCTCCATGCCTGGCCTGCCCTCCATGCCCGGCCTACCCTCCATGGCTCCATGCTGCGTCCGCACCCTCCTCACCCACTGTCTTGCCCGTGCCCTCCCTCCACGCTCGGCTGCCTTCCATGGCTCCATGTTGCGCCTCCGCCCACCTCGCCCACCACTGCGCCCGCGCCCTCCCTCCTCGCCCACCCACTCCACGCCCACTGCCGTCCACTCCCGGCCTACCCTCCACAACTCCATGCCCGGCCGCTGTTAGTTTCTTTTAAGCACATATTTTCTTGAACTATTGGTATATTGCTAACATATGGAGTCATGGTCTCATGGAGATTAACCTAACTACCTAAGTACCTGACCATAACGTGTTATTATCTTCAAAGACTCATTTGTTTTGGCCAATTCCAAACTATGAATATGTTCTTGATCATCTATTATGTTTACACTTGTCTTTTAAGAAGACTCATTCTAGCTATAATCTCAATTTTGCTTAGACCTTATAGATTAATAGAAGTTTGGTTATGCTTAACCTTCAATTCGTCTACTATGGGAAAAATAATGTATTACTTTGGATCGATAATTGTCTTTGTTCATGATACTATGATAAATTGATATGTGAGGGGATAGTTGCATTTAGACTTCATGGCTTCAGAGTTTTGGTGAAACCATGAACTATAAATCTTTACATGTATAATTTCCAGCTATATTTATTTCTAAGATTTGATACTACTATGTACCTGCCGGGATCTGTGATTTGGCCGTTCAATTGGAATTTTGATGACGGAAGTAGGTAGTGCGATGATGAAATAGTATTATTAATTAAGAACTTATGATTCCATTATACAGAGCACTTTGTTATGCGAAGCCGATAAAGGTCCCAAAAAAATCCTTCAAGAAGACCATTGAAGTGGACATGCTGATTGATATGTTGAGGTACGCAAATCCTAGTGAGGTAACTCTGATGTACATCTTGGTAATTCTACTTAGATGAAGTTACCATTTTTGCACTACACTTCAGTGCTGAACTAGATACATTGCCACTCCATGCTATCAATTTCCTTCAATACGCAAACTTCTAATCTGTAGTTATTCTTGCTTTGAGCATGCTTCCACTGGTTCTTTGTTCAAAATTTGCAGAATTAAACTGAGCAATGATTGATGGCTCAATCACTGGACCTCAAGTTCGATTAAGAACCTGAACTATAAAAGATTGACTTCTGAGCTATCAGATTTACCTTTGGTTTCTTACTAGGTTGTTCTACATGCATGTAAAAGCGTTAGTGTGCCTAAGCATGTCACTGGATTAGATTAATATGTGTATGATATTTCTAAATGTTCAAGCATTATTGGAAAGATTTTATGTGGTTATTTTTTGTTGAATCAATTGAAAGAATCCTTGCTTGTTTTAATTTTATTTTTTGAAACAAAAAGTTTACCTGATTATGTTTTATGTTGAAGCATTGAGTTAAAGTTTCATCTCAATGATGCATTTGTGGCTTATTTTTGTTATGTCATTGTGTGGGTATAAATTAACGTTAATTCTAGGATGTTAGTCTATTAGAATTTAGTCTGAGGTGTGATGAAATTCTAGATCCACCACTGGGAATATTGGAATTGGATGGTACGTTGCCCCCGGTACCGTGTTCAACCAGTGCACTAGGTACGGCCACTTGCCAAGTAGAAGTGGAAGGACTAGCGACCGTCCGATGGGAGCTTTAGCTACCATCAGATCTCACTTAAAATAATTAATTTCAACCATTTGATCAGATGCAACACAAATTCGTGAAACTCAACAATAAGTTACTCGGCTTGTAATAAAGACCTGACTCACGTGCAACAAATACAAAACACAACCCAAAAATTACAACAAATATGAATTATTTGTGCAACAATACAAGAAAACTACCCCATATGGTGTCATATCGTACATATATGGTGTTGCAATACCGAGTATATTACTTGTAACATTAGCCAGCTTGCGAGCTCATCAATCATCCAGTATAAATATACCTCGCGATCGAGTAAACACATCATAATGCAATGCAACCACATACTTAATTGCACACACATCTATCGATCTCGTGCAAGTTAAGCTAGCTATACCAATACTCCCTCCAGTTCAAAAAAAAAAACAAGTCGTTTTGTACATCGATATGGTCTCCAAAATGCAATTTTGACCACTAATTACTATTGTAATATATTTGTAAAACCCAATAAATTATAATATTATGAAAGTACTTTTTGAGGCTAATCTACACATATGATTTCCACGCATCTAATCTAAATATTTTAAAGGAAGAAGTGCATTTTACCCCCTCAAGTATCGACATGCGGACACCTAACCCCCTGAATTAAAAAACTGGACCTTTGACACCCCGAAGTTGCAAAACCGGACAATTTACCCCCTGAGGCTGTTTCGTGCGGTGGTATTGTGGACGTGGCGTCCGTTTGGCTTGGTTTCGCCGGGTCGGCCGCTGACTCAACTCACCTAGCTGGCAGGGTTTTTTTATGAGTGCTACCATTCTTCTTTCCCAATCTCCATCCCGTCCTCTCTCTCCTGCTTCTACTGAGGCAACCCCAATCTCTTCTTCCCCAATCTCCCTCCCCATTTCGCTGGCCCTCCTCTCTCGCCATGCACTTCTCTCTTCGCTGCCGCCACCTCCTCTCGCTTCTCCTCTACTCCCTTCACACCTACATCCACCCGGACGTCGTCCCCTCCAGCATCCCCTGTGCTGTCCTCAGCCTGCCCAACTCCGGCTCTGGACCCTCCAAACAAGGTGGCGTGCCCGCCTCCGCCTTCGACGAGGGCTCCAACTCCGCGCAGCTCCACCGCCTCCGCCTCTACTTCGTCGATTTCCACCTCGCCCTCCTCCTCCTGCTCGCGCTCTTGCCCCCCTCCCCCGCGCGCTCCTCCTCCCGGCCTCCACAGCCTCCCCGTTCGCGCCTCTGCTCCCAGCTGCCCTCCTCTTTGTCACGCTCCTCCGCCTCATCATTCTCCCCTCAACGCATGCCGCCCACCTTGCCTCCGCGCTAGGTGCGCTCCTAGTCGCCACGCTGCTCTCCTCCAGCCCATTCGTCGGTGCGCTCGCCTCCCTCATCGCGCTCGGGAGAGGAGGGCGAGAGGTGGAGGAGTCAGTGGGAGCGAGGAGTTGGGTGGCTGCAGCCTCACCGGAGCCGTTGGTGCGGCTCAGCCTCGTGTCGAGCCTTGGACTCCGGTGGCCTTCCAACACGGCCATTGGTGGCGGCGGTCATGGAGGGGATGGAGGAACATGAGGAGGATGGGCAGAGTGACTCGGCCGCGGTGGCCTTATCATTGTTGCCCAACGACAACGTGAGCTCCTTTCCGTTGGACCTCTCCGTGCACGGCCGCCGGGGCCCCATCGAAGCGACGACATAGGCCGGTGGTGAGCGATTGTCCTCACGCGTGAGCGACGACGACGAGGAGGTGGACTGCAAGTACCTAAAGTGCTGCTGCGAGACGCTTACGGAGGAGAACCGCTGGCTGCACAAGGAGCTCGTTGAGCTGCGCGTGCTCAAGACGGCACACCCCTTCTAAATGCACCTCCCTGCCACCACCCTCTCCATGTGCCCCTCCTACGAACGCATCGCCTCCAACCCCGCCTCGGCCTCCACCTCGGCCCTCGCGGCCGCGTTGGCCGCAGCTAGCAACGCTGCCGTCGCCGTGATCGAACACCGATCGTCGTCACCCGCGCTTCTTTGGTTGGTTCTTGTGATAATTTTGGGGTTTTTCGAGGCCGTCTGTCGCCGTTATGTGGACGGCTGGGATGTTCGGGATCTTGTGTCAAAGAACAAATAAAAAATGACCGCCAGCTCACCTAGCCTACGCATCGGCCTACGTTGCGAAACCGGGCCGACCGGATGCCACATACGCAATACCACTGCACGAAACAGCCTTAGAGGGTAGGTTTTTGCAAGTTCGGGGTGTCAAATGGCCGATTTTTAAATATAGGGGTTACTTGTCCATATGTCCATACTTAAGGGGTAGAATAAACTTCTTCCTATTAAAAAAATGTCAATACCTAAAGTTTTCAAAATTTAACTGTGTGCATTCCGAAACGACTTGTTTTTATGAACAGGAGGAAGTATACTGCTATCATGCATGGAGACGCCAAATAAGATGATGGTGCTAGCAGTAGCCTGTTTTGCCCTCGTGCCGGCCAGGTCCACCACCATGTCCACGGCGCAAAACTCGTCGTAGGACTTCGTGGACCTCCACAACACCGCCCACCGCGCGGAGGGCGTCGGCGAGGAGGTGGCGTGGGACGACAACATGGCTGCGTACGCCGAGAGCTACGCGAGCCAGCGCGCCGGTGACTGCGTGCTCACCCACTCCGGTGACCTGTGGAGCTTTGGCTACGGCGAGAACCTGTACTGGGGCCCGGCCGGCTGGGACTGGACGGTGGCAGACGCTGTGGGCCCGTGGATGTCAGAGAAGCCCAATCACGACTACGACAGCAACACGTTCAAATGGAATAAATTACATGCTTCTAGTGTTGGCCCAGAGTTATCTCTCAACAAACGCAGCACAGTGGACACTAGCACTCTGATGATGAGCTCGCCGGATATGAGAACGAAGACACTCGGAAAACACAGATGTGTGGTGCTCAACTGATCACACCGTTTTCTCCGTTTTTGTTTTACTCATGAGTTGAACTTGCTAACAGAATACAATACTCAAATGCAGTGACGGATCCAGGATTTCTCGGATAAGTGTTCGGAGTTAATAAAATAATATTTAATAGAGAAAAAAAAACAAAGGTGTGCAATAGCAAAAATCATCTGTGAAAATCAATTCCACTGGAAAAGGGACTCTTTCGTCTTCAAGAAGGAGTCTGTACTCTGCTTGCATGGCAAAGACACTGACGGCGTCACACAAGTACAAAATTTTCATATTAGAGATAATACCTCAAATAATTTAGAGAAATTTAAAAATAATTAAGATAAAAATGTTGATTCGGGAATTTAGGATATAGGACCGAGGAATTATCGAATGAGGGTGCTGCCATCGACGTGTGTAGGCAACACATCGACTCAGATTCCTCCTCGTGCCATGGCTCCTATGAGGCCCGGTTATGTCTCGCTCGTCACCCACATTTTGGTGCTTGCTATATTGCTCCTACCTCCTAGACAACGCGCTCCTGCTCTTCACACGCCGCCGCCAAGGTTCGGCCAAAGCCTAGGTGCCACCCTCGCCTTTGCTTGCACCAAATCGCCTCACCCGACACCTGGTTGCCTCATGCGCCAGTGCTGCCTAACGGTCTGAGAGAGAGAGAGAGAGAGATAAAGAGAGGTTAGGGCTTGGTTTGAGGGAGAGGGTGTCTCCGAATGGGCTGAAAGCTATTCGGTTGGCGAGCTGAGCCAAACTATTTGAGACGAATTGGGAAGGGCCCGAAGGGGGGATGTGGCCGTGGGATAAAATCTATTGGGGGTATAAATGTGTGAAGTATTTAGCCTAATTATCAATATATATGTATAATATACCTACTAAATATAAAATATTTCACCAAAAAAATGGGTGTTCGACTAAACACCCATGACCCATATTAGGACTGCTCCTGCTCAAATGCAAATAAGCTAACACACTAACCACTCGTTCCACTAACCGAAACTCACGCCATGACTAGTTCTCCTACATGCAAGGTCATGCAAAATGTTTACAAGGACTTGTGACATGTCCAGAATAAAAAGAGAGTCCTAACACTCTTGATTAACGTAGAAAACATGCAATGCAACAAGATTATGTCTAACAATCTCCTCCTTAATCTTGTTGGCTTGCATCCCAATTTTATCTCACAGCTCTATGAACTTGACTCGCCCCAATGGCTTCGTCAGTATGTCCGCAAGTTGATTGCCAGTAGCAACGTACTCCAACCTAATCCTTCCATTCTGCACACACTCCTGAATGAAATGATACCTTATGTCAATGTGTTTACTTCTATCATGGTAGACGAGATTCTTGCATAGAGAGATGGTAGATTTGTTATCCACCTTGAGCATCACCTAATTCGGCTCCTTCTTCAGTTCAGCAAGGAGACATCCGAGCCAAACTGCTTGACATGCCACTGTACTGACTGCAATATACTCAGCTTCACATGATGATAAGGCTACCACCTTTTGCCTGTGAAACCCATGTTATTGGACTCGAACCAAGGAAATAGATCACACATCCCTAGCCAAGTCACCGTCACTGAACCCGACTAACTTTGGTTCCTTCCCCTCTTCTCTGCCATATATACAACCAAGGTCAAGTGTACCTCAGATGTATCTGAGAATTTGCTTTACCGCAACCATGTGTTGAGTGTTTGGGTTCTCCATGTAGCGGCTAACAATGCCCACAGCATATGCCAAGTCTGGCCTAGTATTTACCAGATATCTGAGACTACCCACAATGCTTCTGTAGTATGTAGCATCTACTGGTGGTTCTTGGCCTGACTTGCTCAACTTCAATCTTTGTTCCATGGGAGTTTAACATGAATTACAATTGGCCATACCTGTCTTTTCAAGTATCTTGGCGGCACATGTAGTTTGGCACATGGAGATCCCATGTGGAGTTTGAGAGACCTCAATTCCCAGGTAATAGGAAAGGAGTCCAAGGTCTCTCATGCTAAAAAGTTCCTTCATTTGCTTCTTGAACTTAACCACCTCCATGGGACTGATCCAGTGATAATCAAGTCATCTACATACACTCCCACTAGAAGTTTTGAACTCCCTGAGTTCTTTGTATACAACATGCTCAAGAGGGCTTCTTTCAAACCCAAGGGACATCAAGCTGTGATCTAGCTTTGTATTCCATGCACGAGGAGCTTGCTGCAGGCCATGGAGTGCTTTCTTCAACCTCTAAACTTTGTGTTCACTGCCTACCTTCTCAAAACCTGGAGGTTGGGACACATAAACTTCCTCATGGAGTTCACCATTAAGGAATGTTGATTTGACATCCATGTGGTAAACATCCTAAGCTTCTTGTGCTGCCAATGCCACAATCAACCTCACTACTTCAAGTCAGGTCATAGGTGCAAACACTTCATCAAAGTCTACCCCCTGACACTGCACATACCCTTTTGCAACCAAGCGGGCTTTATGCTTAACAATAGCCCCTTGTGCATCTTTCTTCACCTTGTACACCCATTTCAATCCAATAGGTCTAGCCCCTGCTAGCAACTCCACTAACTCCCAAGTATCATTGCTCTGAATGGATTGTAGCTCCTCCTCCATTGACTTTCTCCAACTAACTTGTTTCTTGGCTTCGGCCATACTCTGTGGCTCCTCCGAACTCACCAAATACAACTCTTCCACATCTAGTTCAATGGGAGAGGTAGCATCATAGAGATCCCAGAGAGGTCTGCTACGATGTGGTTCTTCTGTTGGAGAAGCGTCTGAATTCAGTGAAGTCTCTGTCGAAGATTTGGTAGCCGTGGCAGAGATGGCAACCGAATTCACTATCATGTAGGCTAATCATTATCGTGGCAAGCGAAGCGGCACCGACTCAGAGGGGCAAATGCCGTGGCAACTCGATCCGTGTCACAAAGAAATATGCCGACGGGTGACTAGGTTACTAAAGGACTTCCCAGTTCATTACCAACCTCGACAACTGGTTCTAGCACTTCATTGTCCTCAGCTTTGCCTGCAACATGATCGGCGACATACTCGAATGTGAAACCTTCACGTGCATCACTCTCCACCTGGTTTGGGCTCGCCAATGCCACTTCTTCTCTTCTTTGAATACAACATCCCGAGATACATGCACTCTTCTTGTTCCGGGTTGTACAGATGGTAAGCCTTGAGTTTGTTTATATCCCAAAGATCACCATTGGTGTGCTCCGACCGCTAGCTTCCCAAGATGGGGTTTGGTTACTTTGGCATGTGCAAGGCAACCGAAAATGCGCAAGTGATGCATGCTCAGTTTCCTCTTATGCAAAGCTTCATATGGGGTCTTTCCATCCACGCTCTTGGTTGGTGCCCGATTGAGAAGATACACTGCCGTTGTTACTGCTTCTCCCCAGAAAACTCCCAGCATCTCTTTACTCTTGAGCAAACACCGAGCCATTGCTATGACAGTTTGATTCCTTCTTTCTACCACCCCATTCTGTTGGGGTGAATAAGGGGCAGTGAGGAGCCTCTTGATGCCAAGTTCATCATAGTAGTCATTGAATTCCTTAGATATGAACTCGCCTCCCCTATCTCGTATGCGGAGAGATTTTAGTTTGAGGTCCACCTCCATCTCAAAGATTTGCTCTCACTTTCATCAATGCCTTCAAATATTCATCTTTGGACTTCAACAAGATCAACCACATGTATTTGCTGAAATCATCAATGAATAGCGTGAAGTATCGACACCTAGGAGGAGTCACTAGTCCACACAAATCACCATGTACAAGCATAAGTAGCTGATCTACACGAAAATTAGCTTCTTGTGGGAAGGGTGCCGACACCATTTCCTAATCAAGCAGCCATCACACACCTGATCAATGTGATCAAGACGCGGCAATCCCTCTTCCATCTCCTCATGTCCCATTCTTCGTAGCAATTGGAAGCTAAGATGTCCATATCGTGCATGCCAACGCCATGCATCATCCTTGCAGCTAGTTAACAGACACATTGGTTGTGCTAGGTTTAGATCAAGAAGATACAACGGTTCCTTGATCTTTTGACTCTTGCCAGCAATTTTCCATGCCGATCATAAATACGTAACTGACCATCTTCCATGACAACTCTACAACCATGTTCATCAAGTTGTCCAAGGCTGACAATGTTTCTCTTCAGCCAAGGGATATAGTAGACATCAGTGAGGCCGCGATGCTAGCCGTTTTGGCACTGGAATAGCACCGTACACGCCCTTGATCTCTACACTTGATCCATCTCCAAACTTGACAGAGCTGATAGACTCGCCAAGGTCAATGAACTTTGCTTGGCTTCCGTCATGTGATTACAAGCACCAATATCAAGAAACCAAGTATTGCTTTCATACCTCGTGCTCATGGCCTAGATACCCATGAGTGCTCACTCATGGTTCTCCCTCCTTGGTGTTTTTCTAAAACACCCACACATGAGGAAGACGAACTCAAACAAACACGAGGAATGTAAAACACTCACCGATCCCTCTCATTTCTCTGATAAACACACTTACATATATAGATGCTCTTGACGCATTAACCATCGAGACCTATTCTCCTGGAGCCATGTGCCCTCATCCATTTCTCATGGCACCACTACTCCAACTCCCTAGTATCTAGGCTATTGACTCAACTTACAACTAATGCATGCGCGTTTCACAACTAACGATGCAAAGAACAAGCACGATCGACTCTAACCGAGAACGCACACCACTTCTCCACATTCGCAGCATGATCCTAGCTACATGCAAACACATGCACAACGCTCACAACACCGTGACACGCCCATATCCGATGCATGATTGAACTAAGGTACTAGTCAAGATTAATTTCCAACAATCTCCCTAATCTTGACTTGATTACTCCAAGATCCGAAGGTCGATCTTCCGACGCATCTTCAAGAAGTTCTGGCTTCCTCTTCTTGGCATGGGATTGACTACACGTACATGGAATTGAACAGAGCCCACACATCTTTGTCGATCTTCACCTCAGCGAGACACGGAGATAGCCGCCAATGCCATCTTGTCCCGTTGGTTGTTGATGATGCAGTATCGCACCACCATCGCCTTGTTGCGGCCTCACGCAACGCCGTTGCCATAGCGTCCTTGCACCGTCGGACGTCGTTGTTAGCATCACACCGACAAGCCGCGATGGCATCGCACCGCCACCTCCACGAACACGGCCTCACACCGTGGTTCATGGCCTTCACCTTCATCTTCAAAGCTCAAGTCGTGTAGTTGCTCCTCGTGAGCATGGGATACGGGAGGGAGATGCTGCCCTCGCGCGCCGACGCCTTCAACACGCTCCCATCGCCGATCTTCAGAACGCCCCCATCACCGGTGAGCTTTCTCTTGAGCTTGTTTTAACAATTGGTATCAGAGCCAAGATGTCTTGAGTTCAAGACTACCGCACAATTAAGAAAATAATTGCCGCCCATTTCTATTCCACGTCTTAGGCCTGAGGGAGCCTACACGTGAGGGGGTATTGAAGTATAAGTGAATTGTCCGTCTTTCCTCATCTAATACCAAATGTTGGCCCAGACACCCAGGCGAGTGCTCACTCATGGTTCTCCCTCCCTTGGTGTTTCTCTGAAACACGCACACACGAGGAAGACGAACTCAAACAAACACGAGGAATGGAAAACACTCACTGATCTCTCTCGTTTCATATATGCTGAAACGACTAAGGATACAAAGTAGTGGTTCCTGGAGCTTCGGTGAGCACTAAGCTCGATCTAAGACTCACACAATTACCCACACGACTAGTTCCTGCTAACTGAAAAACACAACAGACTAAAAAACGTGGCCTGTTGACTGAACTGAGAAAACAGGAAAGACAACAAATACTCAAATGATGAAAATGACAAGATTATTTCCAACATTCACCTCCTTAATCTTGTCATGTCAAGCTTCACAACTCGAAGTCTATTGTGTTTTTCATCATCAAAATGCCCCTGCCGCCCAAAGGACGTTTCTCGATGAGCTCTTGACGCGACATGGATTAAGGTGTACACGAACACAAGCTTTGATACCAAATGTTGGCCTGCACACCCGACGAGTGCTCACTCATGGTTCTCCTCCATTGGTGTTTCTCCAAACACGCACACACGAGGAAGATGAACTCAAACAAACACGAGGAATGGAAAACACTCACCGATCTCTCTCATTTCTCCGATAAACACACGTACATATATAGATGCTCTTGACGTACTAACCATCGAGACCTATTCTCCAGGAGCCATGCGCCCTCATCCATTTCTCACGGCACCGCTACTCTAACTCCCTAGTATCTAGGCTATTGATTCAACTTACAACTAATGCATGTGTGCTCACAACTAACGCATGCAGCAGCAAGCATGACTGACTCCAGCTAAGAACGCGCACCACTTCTCCACGTTTGCAGCGCATGATCCTAGCTACATGCAAACACATGCACAATGTTCACAACACCTGTGACACGCCCATATCTGATGCATGACTGAACTAAGGTACTAGTCAAGATTATTTTCCAACAGTGCCATCACCTAAGGTTGGCTTGCATCCTCTTCATTTAGGTCCACCTCCACGGACACCACCTCAGTGGCTTGAGCCAGCCCACATGCTTTTGCCATTAGCAAAGCTAGCTCATCTTCCTCCTTCTCAACAACATGCAGCTTCTCTTCTTTCTTCTTTGAGCGGCACTCAGAGGCGAAATGGATGTAGTTGCTGCAGTTGTAGCACTTTACCTTTTTCTTGTCAAATTTCCATGACTTGTGACCTCCTTGGTCACTGCCCCGACCATCTTCACCACATCCACGACTGCGTCCACAACCACGTCCGCCACTCTTCCATCGCCCCTTTGGCGACTTCGATGAGGAGCCCTCACCGGATGACTCCTTCGCCCTCCACTCCACTCTGGTGAGCAGAACGTGTTCATCATCATGGTCGGCTATGCCAGCACCTCGGATCCTTTCCTCGAAGGCTTTAAGCCGGCCGATGACCTCCTTGATGGTCATCGTCTGCATATCCCTGAATTGCTCAATCATGGAAGCGATTTGCGTGTACTTGACTAAGACGACACGTAAGAACTTCTTGACGACGGTAGACTCCTCCATCTTGTCACCAAGACCACGAATTTTGTTGACAATTCTTTGTCAAGTGCATGGCAAAATCATCGATCATCTCCGATTGGTTCATTAGAAGCACCTCAAACTCACTTATCGAGTTTGGACCTTTGCTTCCTTAATGTGATCCATGGCAACGCACATGATCTTTAGAGTTCTCCATGCCTTCTTCGCTGCCTCCTTCTCTCGCCAAGAGTAGCAGAGTATCTTCAGAATCGCCTAGTAGATGGCCGCCAAGGCCATCTGGTCCTTCCTTGTCTCCACGGTCGTCGCCGAATCAGCATGCTCGAAGGCGTCCCAGACACCTTGAGCGCGCATGTAGGCCCTCATCTTGATTGCCCACGATGCATAGTTGCTTCTTGAGAGCATCGAGTACTAGAGTGAAACTCCATTGCTTGCTCTCCCTCGCCGGCGTTGCGTCGGACGTAATGCTACTGCTGCCAGAACCAGCAGTGTCAGAGAGATCACTGCTCCTTGGCATGATCTTAGGCATACACTTCCTTTGGCTCTGATATCAATTGTTGGCCCAGAGTTATCTCTCAACACATGTGACACAGTGGACACCAGGGTTCACAAATTCAATTGAAATTTCACGAAATTTCGAATTTTGTTCCTTTCACAGTAACGAAAGAAACTCAATTCATTCAAATGTTTTCGCTTTTGGTTGAATTTGGATGAAATTTGATGGAATTTGGAGGGTTAAAGGAGTAAACACTAGCTAATAGACAACAAGCCGTAGCTAGCCCGGTGGTAAGGCCCTCTTGTCGCTATTGAGGTCACCAGGATTGAAACCCACTTGATGCAAGATTTTTGCAATTATTTTAAATTTTAAATTTAAATTTGATTCAAACCAGTTTGAAAACCCATCAAATTCTGAAATTTCGTTAATTCGCCCCAAACGAATTTTTTTTTAAACGAAATTTATTTCCTCGACACTAGCACTCCGATGATGAGCTCACCGGAGATGAGAACGAAGACACTCGAAAACACAGATGTGTGGTGCTCAATTGATCACACCGTTTTCTCCTTTTTGTTATTCTCACGAACTGAACTTGCTAACAGAATACAATACTCAAATGCATACGGGCCAACACACTGACCACTCGGTCCACTAACCGAAACTCACGTCATGACTAGTTCTCATACGTGCAAGGTCATCCAGAATGCTCACAAGGACTTGTGACGCGTCCAGAATAAAAAGAGAGTCCTGACACTCTTGATTAACATAGAAAACATGCAATACAACAAGATTATGTCTAACATCTAGTACAACTGATATCACAAAATATAGATTGTGTTGGTGGGCTACTGACTATTGATTGCTGAGAATAACACATAGTGTAATTTATTATATAACATGTGTATTATACTAGGTATATATACTGATTGCTGAGAATAACACATAGTGTAATTTATTATATAACATGTGTATTATACTAGGTATAGGATTTGCATGCAAATTTTTTGGAGGCACAGTTGTACCCATGCACTCATGTGGCTCCGCCACTGGTTATTACAGCGAGTGTTATGCTATGTACTCTTGCTTACGTACTATGGTACTCTTGCTTACGTACGTACATACGTAAGCTAGATCTGCATGCATTGCGTGCTATTAGTATGGGTAATGGTAATGTACATATGTCTGGACGGTCCGGACGCTGTACCAATCCTGGCTGACGTCGCTCATTTTCTCTCCCATCTCTTCTTTTTTTTTTCTTGCTCGTGTGTGGCACTTGGGCCCCACACGAAACCCAGCAGGCACATGTGGCCAAGACGGACCAACCGGAGTTAGCTCATAGCTAGTGTTTAGCGATGTGCCTCTTCTTAGTTCCCACTACGCCTTCCAGCTTCCAAGCAAATCCCAAAATTCACCTTGATAGTTGATCAGGCTTCAGATATTTCTATTCGAGTCAAGTCTAAGCAAAAAAATCTCATCGACGGGAATTGAAGTAGTCTCGCAATGGGTGGTCACATCCTTCTCCACGCCCGTACCCGGGCGTTTTTTAATTTGTGATGTTGCAACCGTTGTCCGGGGATGTTGCAACTATTGTCCTAGGATGTTACAACTGTTGTTCAGGGATGTTGCAAGTATTGCATCTGTAAAAAAAATGTTGCATCTGTAGAAAAAAAATGTTGTAAACTGTTCACGGTGATGTTGTAATTTTTTCCAACGCGTTTTTTTCCAAATGCTTTGTTTTTTGATTTGTGTGTTGCAACCGTTGTCCGGGGATGTTGCAACTGTTGTCCAGGGATGTTGCAACCATTGTCCTAGGATGTTGCAATCATTATCCTAGAATGTTGCAACCGTTGTCCGGAGATGTTGCAATTGTGTCCGGGGATCTTTTTGTTTGACGTCAGCCGTATTGTTTATACTAAAATCTTTTATGGTGCTTACTTGTATAAGTTACAACTGCGATGTGTACATGTACATGTATGTGCAGTTCCTCATGTGCGTCATACACATATCCTTGTGTCTTGTGCTTCATATACATGCACCTTTTAATGGTGGAACGGTCGAGATGTTAACATATTAGGTGTTGCCTGTGCTGTCGCTGTCTTGCACTTGGGCCGGAGTTATGCATACGAGAATGCGGCTAGGCGAGGCGTAGAAGACTACTAGTCCATCCGGATTTTGCGAGGCGTAGCAGGCGTCCGATCCTAGCCCTAGATCGACATCCTGTTGCTAGTATCACCCTATAAATATGGAATAGTCCATGCAGATGTATTGACATATGCAGTTATATATGCTTGCTACAATAATAAATAAATTGTGAAACATTTAATATATGTCTGATTTAGCTTGTGTTTGTGTGTTTAGTGTGCGTGCGCGTAGGATCAGAGAGCGACTGCATCATGCAACGCTTAGGGTTTACTCAAGTGGCGGTTGGTCCAGGTCGACAGCTCTGCAGTCTCCACGGTGAGATTCATACCTTGCAAGATCCTTGATGATTAACCTCATAACCCAAAAGTTAGAGCTGTGTTCCTACGAAGAAAAAGGAGAAATGGTATAATAAAACCTACGTCCGATACTTCAACACCACCTCACATCCAGACTCCCGTTAAGCTTCCGATGTGTCTTATATACAGTGGTGGAACTAGAATTTTCCGCATGGGGTTGGGGAGTTAAGGAAATATTGTATTGTCTGGTAGAACAATTCGAGGTACACACTAACTAACAAAAATATACCTGATCACCCCCCAACAAAAAAAAACAAGGGCGAACTGCAGCCTCGTGCACCTACCTGCCTTTTGTAATAGCTCAATTTTGAATTTCTGAAAATTTGCATGAATTTTATGGGATTTCAAAACTTTTGTGCATTTGGTGAATTTTCAAATACTTGGATTGCATTTCAAAAGGGGAATCAAAATCCTTGCTCTAAATTAAACTTATAAAAATCTACAAGCTAAATGGAGTGCCAAAACTCTAATTATCTTTTTTCCCTCTCTCTCCCCATCGGGCAGCATCCAACCCGCCAGCTCAATCTGCCTCCCTCTCCCTCGGCCCAGCTGTGCCAGCTCTTTCCCCCCTTCTTCTCCTTGTGGCCCAGCCCATCTTTGCACCCCAGCCGAGCCAACCTGCTCATTCCCCTCGCCCCACTCTCGCTGCCATGTGGCCTTGACCCCACCTGTTAGCTCCCGGTTACTGTTATTCTTCCTCCTTCTCTCGCCTGCTCTCTCTCTCTCTGCATAAGTAGCAGGAGGCACTCGATGGTCTGTGCTGCAGCAGACCTCGAGCGCAATGCTACCGCGAGTTTGTCCCGTCACCACGTCAGCTTCACTGGCCATTGACACCCGCACGCTCGCGAGAAAACATCCAAGATGAATGCCACATTGCCGCCTTCTCCCCTTCTCCTCTCCTTTATAATCCGAGCCAAGTGCGTCACCATGCCCACCTCAGACCTCACACTCCTCTTCATTTTTCCCTCTGATCCCTTCCTTCTCCTTCAGTCAGTCACCCAAAATGCCCAGACAACCGTGTCGCAGTTCCAATGCCCTTCCTCGCCGTCGCCGCCAGTTTTGCTAGTTCTGGTGAGCTTCGACCTTTAAGATCCCTTCCTTTCTGTTCACCTCGTGCTCACCTTTCTGATGCTCACCTCCTTCTTCCTTATTGTGCACCAAATTCGCTGGAGCACCTCATCTTCCTTGGCTCCGGTACAGTGCTGCCACCGTGCACCACAATGCTAGCTCCACCTGGTAAGCCTTTTCCTCTCCTCTTTGCGTCAGTTCACGTTCCTAGCTCCCACAAACCCAGTAGGCTAGACAATGTAGTCTTTTAGCCGTTGTAACCCCGTCGCCGCGAACGACCTTCTTCCTTGCCGCCGACCGCCGTGGACATAGCCTTCTCGAGCACCTCTAGGCATCCTGTCGCCTTGTTTAACACCCCTGTAGCTCCCTCGTGCTCACCCACGCCTCAATTGCTAGTTAGTGGCTTCATTGTGTAGTTGCCACCGCATACAGTGCCGCCGCCGCTGACCTTTACCATAGCGCCACCATCTTGGGCCATCTCCCGACGCGCCGCCATAGCCGTTAGCATTTCCAGGACCTCCGCATTTCATTTTCCACTCCCAGGTGCACCGGACAATCTCCAGTACTCAGTCAGATTTGGCACAGATGATCTGTCGGAGGCAGAAAGTTTAGCACGAGTATCATTGGGAGTTGTCGGGTGGTAGTCAGTCATGCTAAGGCGTACTAATGCTAAGAAAGAAAGAAACCAAGGGAGACCGGGTGACACAGATACCCAAGAAAAAGTTAAGGTCACCCAAGTCTGTCATGGCGAACTCGGGCGAAGACACCGAGTGGTATGTTGGAGTAGGGAGGAGGAGGAAGCGGTGAGAATGGTCGTCGACGAGAGGAGGTAGGCTAGGTGCGTACCATCCTTGTTGAGAAAAAGATAGGTGTAGAGATGGACAAAACAAAGCCCATGGTACAAATATGAGTGGCGAAATGCTAGTACCATGCACGACGGGCATGTTTCAAGCCATACAATGATTTGAGAAGACGACAGACATGTGAGGGTTGTGCAGGATCAAGAAAGTCGGAGGGTTGTTTGTAGTACACAGTCTCGTCAAGTGTGTTGTGGAGGAAGGAATTCTTGACGTTGAGCTGATGTATGGGCCAAGAGCGAGAGATGGCAATGTTGAGCACAACACGAATGGCAAAGGGTTTAAGAACCAGACTAAATGTTTCATCGAAATCGATACTAGTTTGTTGAGAATAGCTATGAACAACCCAGCGGGCTTTGTACCGAGTGAGAGGGCCATCGAAGTGGAACTTGTGCTTGAAAATCCACTTGTTGATGAAGACATTAGCACCCAGAGGACATGGAACAAGAGAACAAGTTTTATTGTCAATGAGCGCTCGGTACTCGTCATCCATGGCCTGACGGCAGTGTAGATCGAAAAGGGCACTCTGATAGGTCTTGGGAATGGGACAAAGTGGCTGGGTAATGGTCAAAAGTTTTAGCCTATTAATTGGAACGACAATGCCAGATTTTGCACTGGTAGTCATCTGGTGTGGACCAGGTGTCAGACGAGGTATAAGACCAAAAGGAGCAGCCGAGGGGTTTGCCATTGTAGCTGGCACAACAGAAGGAATGGTAGGCATGACAGGGGAAAGGACTGACATGGTAGGAGGTTCGGCTCTCGCGACAGAGATAGCAACTGGCGTGGAAGACTTGGAAAGGTGGCCTCGACAGGAAAGGGTGTTGCCGAGGTAGCAGATGGACCAGTTGAGGTAGAAGAAGTCATCGCAGTAGCCCGAGAAACGGTAACGGGTGGAAGGTGAGAAGTGGATACAATCTCAAGAAGTAAATGAAGAGAATTTTCCTGAAGGGGAGGTGAATTGGAGGCAAGAGGGAAGGTATGTTCGTCAAAGATCACATGTCAGTGAGACAATAATGCGATGCATTGCAACATCTAGACATGTCGTGAGACAAGGACGATGATTTAGAAGATATGTGGTAGTTGTTAGGGCTTCAGAACAAAATGGTGGTGGCAAGTGAGCTTTGAACAAAAGTGTGCGAACAATGTTGTGGAATCTCCCGACAATTCTTTCAGTCTTACCATTCTATTGAGACGTGTATAGCATGGACAACCAGAAGGCTATGCCATGGTGGTTAAAGAACTCGAGAGAGGCAGAATTGATGAACTATTTGCCATTGTCAGTTTGGATGGACTGAATTGGAAGGTTGAACTATGTGGAAACATAAGCGCGGAAGTGCTCAAGCGTGAGGCGAGCTTGGGACTTATGTCGGAGAGGAAAAGTTCAACAAAAGTAAGAGAAATCATCAAGAATGACTAAATAGTATTGATAGCCAGAGTTGCTTAAAATAGGGGATGCCACAAATCATAGTTTATTATTTGAAAGGGAACAGAAGAAAATGAGTTCGACCTACAAAATGGCAGACAGACGTGCTTGCCTAACTGGAAGGCATGACAAAGAGACCGATCTGCTGTATTACATGAAATAAAGGGCATCTTTTGAAGAGAGTTCACGACGTTGTAGCCGGGATGACCTAGGCGGCGATGCCACAGAGACTTAGGAGCTGTTGTGGACACGAAGGCCTGAGGAGACGCAACGGGCGTAGGGGCATGAATGGTGTAGACATCACCATTGCTATTGCAACGAAGAATCTCTTTCTTGGTTCGGTGGTCCTTGACAGAGAAACCAAAAGAGTAAAACTCAATGCATGAAACATGAGTTACCATGAGTGAATTTACAGACATAAATAAGGTTTTTAATGAGTGAAGGAACATGAAGGACATCATGAAGGTGGAAGGAGGATGAAGGAGTGTGGAGAGTCGTGTGGCCAGCACGATATATGGGAATGGTGGAACCATTGCCGACATTAACCAAGGAGGGAGAGGGACCAACCATTTCTCTAGAAGGATGTCCGATAGAAGACCTAACAACACCGTAAAACTCTTATCGGACTAACCATTGCTTGCTTTCAATTTCAGCAGTTCAAGCACGGATGACAACCTTGTGTATTCCGACTTGCAGCCAGGGAACAAAGGTTTTCCCGAGTCCTCTATTAAGCCCTCGAATTTACCAAACCCTCTCTCACTATAGTTCCCTTCTGCATTGTGTAGCATCCGATCCATACTGTCATCGTGTGACCTATCCTCATCGAAAGCATAGTCCATATCTGGCATATCGTTGTTATCCTCGACGACGTTACTACCTTCCAGTATAATCTGTTCTTCACCGTAACTGGTCCAACATGTATACTCCTCTTTGAAACCCCTTTGAATCAAGTGCGTTTAGATCATTTGGGTTGGTTAACATCTTCAGATTATCGCAATCAATGTATGGATAGTACATAAATTTTATCTCCTTCTTCAACATATCCTGCTCGGCAGCTCTTCTAAAAGCAGATACGTCATCAATGTACTCTTCACTCACATGGTTCTCAATATACATTATACTTTGGTCCATCTACGGTACGCACGTAACAAATTAGTATTAAATTAGATTAATGCAAACAACTACTCTTCCTGTTGACCAAATATACTACAAATTGAATAGCAATTAACTGCGGGCAAATATAAAGGATTACATATCGTTACCTTTTCAAGCTCACGACGAAGATCCCAAATATCCCGCGAGATCCTCCTCTCTTTCTTCCTCCTTTCCTTCTCCTCTCTTTCTTCCTCCTTTCCCTTCCTTCCCTTCCTCCTCTGGCTGGGACTACTCTGAGGTGGCGTAATGGAGAGGAGGCAGCAGGGGTGGCTGCTCAAACGGGGAGGGGGTGGAGGCACAAGGCGCAGGGGGTATTTAATGCTTGCATATCACAGACGGTTCTTATTAAAAAACCGTATGTGATGTCTGTAATTATCACAGACGGTTCTTGATAAGAACCGTCTGTGAATTATCATAGATGGTTATTCTTAAGAACCATCTGTGACATCTGCAATTATCGCAAATGCTTCTGTAAATTATCACAGACCGTTCTAGACATCGTTACATATCACAGACGGTTATTATGGACAACCGTGTGTGATAATTACAACACAGACGGTTCCACCATCTGTGATGAGGCGTCGATATAGCATGTTTTGTAGTAGTGATGCATGAAAAGAATCAATCTTTCTACTCATATTTATATTGTTCCCGAAACAAACTTGCACTACATGTATGAAAAGAATCGATTTTTCCGTAAGTTACTCGGGAGGGCTTATTACATGGACATGGAGCATGCATTTCAAATTATATTACCGTCAGATTTATAAAAATTTCAACTTGTGAATTTATCAAAAGAACTTATTTATAATTCGAAACTCATATACTAGTTGTATACTTTTTGATTGATTGAACAAATTCCCTGTTTATTTTGGCAAGTATTATGTGTAAGATGAGCACTTAATGCACCATTGGAAAGGGGAATAAATGCAATTAAACTTGCCCGTTTTGAAAGATTTGGCAACCGGCAACCATAGGTAATATTGAGCATGAGGTCAAATTATTCTTAATCAATCAATGGCTGAGATTTAATAGTCCTCTTACCTCTTTGATGGTCGAGAGGTGTACCACGAAAGAGCTTATTATACTCCGATCCCTTTTATGTGCAGTAGCCAATCTTTGTAGTACACTTCAATTCATAGCTAATTAGGATACAAGTCACCCATCATCATCATCGATCGAGCATTCGAGCTAGCAGTATATATAAATAATACCATAAACTCACAATGGCAACCTTGCTAGCTAATCACGCACACATATACATATCGATCTCTAGCTTGTTCTACTGTTGTTCGATCGATCGATGTCTAGCAATAGTGGAGTACTCGTCAAAGCTAGCATGCTTGCTAGCTCTCGCGTTGGCCATGGCGGCCGCCATCGGCTGCTCGGCGCCGAAGGGGCAGTCGTGCGGGCACTATGTTAGGAAAATCTACTGAACTTCAGAAAAAGGTTCAGAACTCTACTGCAGTTTTCGGCTCTGCTGGTGGTTTCCCGGACGAGCAACAGTAACTGAACTTCAGAGTTTTCAGTGGCTGAAAACACACAGGGAGTTTTGCTGCACAACCACACCACGCAACTTTTCAGATTTTCATTGACTTGAAATACAAAGCTAACACGAAGCTAACACAAACTCAATGCATTAAAACCCGGATCGCCCAAACCCACGATCCAGAAGACTCGGGACTCAACTAATCTGGCACACACCCGTGCCGAACAAAACGAACACACGCACGCCATGAGCCTACTAACAGCACGATGCCATGCACGCACATGCTCCTTGTCACTCGGTCATGCCCAGCTATGCACGACCTGATCCTCACAAATGAACGACTCAAGTTATGGCGCCATGCACGCAGGCATGCAAATGCTAAAACAATACTAGTCTAGATTATTTACTAACACACTACACGCAGGTGGTGTGGCGCGACTCCACGGCCATCGGCTGCGCCCGCGACGTCTGCCACAACGGTGGCGTCTTCATCATCTGCAGCTACAACCCGCCGGGCAAAGTTGTCCGGCGGAGCCCCTACTAGGTACTAATTTGTTGGCCTAGCTCCTGGAGAGAACTCACTCGTAGCTTCCTTTAGAACACACACAAGTGGACGATGAACACGAGGAAGACACACACAGATGTGCGACGCAGCAACCAGGGTTTCTTTTACCGGGGGTGGCCGGTAAGGCCGAAAATCGAAAAATTTTGGCTGAAAATTTCATTTTTAAAAAAAAACTTTCGGATTTTAAATTAAAAAAAATCAAATTCGAACAAAATTCAAGCAAATTCGATTTTTTTGGACGAAATTCATCCAAACCGAAAATTTTGGAGCTGGTTTGTACTTCTACGGTGGCGGTAGAGAACCGTTTCACCGATTTTCGGTAGAAATTTAAATCCTGGCGACATTGACCTTCCACCTTTTCTTTTCTCTTCTTATTCTCTCTGTTCACTTTTCTTCCTAGCGACAAAACTACTTATACACAGGCAATGCACTTAGGTGCTAACTAATCAAGTGTTACGTACCCAATAGGATGAACGCCGATGAACACAAGGGACAAGACCCGATGATCCAATATCACACAGGATACAAGTAGTTTGATACAACTTGGGGGAATTAGAAGCTACACTGGGAGAAGCATTCGGGAGATGGGGAAGCTAGAGGAATGGATTTGGGGAAGAAGAGCGGTTGGGGAAGAAAGCTGGCGGGGAAGAAGATAGCAGAGGCAGGGCTTTGTTCGGTTCTTGATGCCTTCCCATTGCTAACTTTGCCTTTGTAGCTAATCCGCTTCTCTCCCTCCTGGGCCCCCAGCCCACAAACATAAGCCCAAGCCGGTCCATGACATTCCTCCCTTCTTGAATTTCGGCTTGTTCCCAAGCCGGTCCATGAAGTCAAAAGAAGCACCAAATTTCCATGCACCCAAATCAGTAAACCTCCACGCTTCTGCTGCATAGTATCAAGCTCAGCCTCATCATGGAAAGTGGAATCAGCCATCATACTAACATTATAGCCCATGTCACGGAAGTATTCAGTAATCGTGATTCCTGTATAAACGGAGGCTTCACGAGCAGCGACAGGCATGTTGGAGGTGTTAGCCACAAGTGTTGTTCTTTTCATGGTGACTCTTAGCGTCCATTAGGCAATGTCATTGTCAAGCGTGGGAAGTCCATGAGGACCTCGGCCATCTCATTTCCTCTTTCCCCACAACCCACATATACCATGATTTGGAATTGGAGTACTTGAAAGTGCACGACTAATGACAGTTTTCCGCAACCAAAAGCTCAGGAATAACACATGTTCCTCCAAGACCGAGGGAAACGATTGCATCAAGTACACGCATCTGTTAGAAGAGGCGTGTCGTGACAAGCTTTGAAGAAACAGGCCTTGGTATTTGCCGGGCCATGTCGGAGCATAGTGAATTGCTTTTGATGCCCTGAGAATTCCAATTCCAAAGATTGTATCCCCGTTGTCTTGACGGCGGGGGCTATGTAACTTATTTTTCCCATAGAACCGGGAGGAAGGCCAGCAGGTGTTGCATTAGTGCATTCTCAAATACAATAGCATATAAATCTCCACCAAATGATGGCATCTCCAACACCTAGCTTCTTTGGCTGAAATTCCCGGTGATCTTTATCAAGGGTGGGGGTAAGCATACGTGGTATGTACACATCTCCAGTTTAATAGCAATAGTTTTTAGAAGTATTGGATTCCATCAAAAATGTTTCCAAGAATACGGTCCCAATTCAACTGAAAGAGGCTTTCTTGTTCTCAACACCGGATCATTAACCATCAGCCCAGCTGTTTCCTCATAAACTTGAATTGTAGCTGAATCGCCCTCAAGACAAATAATTTCCCCAATGAGGTTATCATGACCGACACGAACAAGTTCATACATGGCAGCACCACCCATTCCATCAGCTACAACCACAGGTCCAGAGACCCAATATAGCAACAATAGTTGTTCTACCCTTATCACTCCATAGAAATTGTTTATGAGCTCGGAGCCACCAGGATCCCATAGAAATTGCTGATCCTCAATGCCAACTATTGCTCTGTCATTGTCCTTGAGCACCTTCCTCGATTACCTTGATCCCCTTGGACATATCACATACCCTTTGCCAAACTCTAGGAACACCACGAAATCACGAAGCTCCAAATATTGCACAGAGATTGCCCGGTGCACTCGTTGCCCTCAAGATATTGTGAGCGATCACATCCATAGACTATATTCAACATCCCTCGAGTTTGAGCTGTAAGTTTCACCTCACCACACTTAGGTTGTTCTTCTAAATGAATGTATAGCTCTCCAGAAAATTCCTTCTTGGATTCGTTTGGCTTCTATTCCTTCGGTGGTGCGACCTTCTTTTGAACTGGTGGGATGGACTCTGCACGCTTCACATCACCCATGACCTTACGGAAGTTTGGCCGATGAACCACGGTCCGAAGTACCTCTCTACATGAGGGAACTCAGAGGTAAAACTCTTGGTCATGATCCGAGCAAAGTCCGTGTAGAGGTTGCATGTCATCACAATATCAGCAAGAGTCACCGAATGCCCAACAAGATATGTGTTTGATACAAGGTGTGTGTTGAGAGCACCCAATGCTCTCTTCAAAATGACAATACCTGCCTCCTCACTCACAGTGACATAGGGAACAAACCTTAGCCGTGGGTATAGCCATTTTCCAATATTAGCATCAACCTCCGTGGCAGAAAAGTCACTCCATTGCTCCATGTGCGCATATTCAATAGGGTTCATCATGAGAAACTCAGGAGTCTTGTTGGAGATACCCATCTGGAAGTTCTTCACCCACTCAACCTTGACACCATCTTGTATTGGCCTCAATGAGTGCCTTAAATGCATTCTTGTTTCCCTTGCCCGAGACGCAACATAATGCCCCTAGAGAAGAGCATTGTCCAAACTATCTACTTCCTTATTGCCATCAATATAGGATGCTCCATTACCAAAGAGCTCACCATGCTTGCTTGTTCTTCACTAACCATCCTCATATGGTTAAAGGAAAAAGTAGAGCACATCATCTCGATAGAATTTTTAAATGTGCCGTAATCCTTCTTCCGGAGTCACCATTCTTCCAGGCACAGGTGATGACCATGGGGGCATCCATTCCACTCCACCTCGATAGTCCTCACGCGACAACCATGATATCGGACATAGTTCCACTCCCCTGCACGCTACGTCCACTCGCGTAGGCGGCGGCCACGGTTGCCTAAACTCCATAGCCCCACACAGTTCTCCAAGCGTGCAAGGATCAGTATGCGATGGGCTCGTTCTCTTCGACGGTTTGCTCTATCCACCCCGGCAATGCCTGCAGTGGAAGACTTCGTCGAGCGAAAGCGCCGAGGACGAAATTGGTGGAGAAGCCATAAGAAACACCATGAGTGCTACACATTCTGTCGAACACCTTGCGTGCTCCCAACTGACAGTTGGATACATTGGGGACGTGCTCGTCGCCCAAGTCGATGGGGTGAATGGCGGCACCGCTAGGTGTGGGGGTGAGGTCACTGGTGCTGTCACGTACCAGAATGGTGGTGTCTGTCGGCTCAGGGCTGGTAATGGCGACATTGAGCAGGGTGGCGGTCGAGGGAGGACCCGAGGCCGCGTCCGGCATGAATGCGGACGTCCGCGAGTCGGTGTCATCGTCGGGACAATTCATCGAACACCCGGTGAGCATCGGGGCGTCCAGCTCGCCGGTGGCGAGCGACCTCGACGAGGAGGCTCGCGCCGCGAGGTCAGCGGCAGGCTTCATCTCCTCCACGAAGCTTGGATGGCCGCGCCTTTGGACCTCCGGTGCTTGAGCAACTTGCCTCGCGCCAAGATCGCTGGGTCACTTACCGAGTTCTTGCTCCATCTCGATTGCGGTTCTTTGGTTGCGAGTTGCGGATCAAAATGGCTCGATACCAATTGTTACGTACCCAATAGGATGAACGCCGATGAACACAAGGGACAAGACCGATGATCCAATATCACCACAGGATACAAGTAGTTTGATACAACTTGGGGAATTAGAAGCTAGGCTGGAGAAGCATTCGGAGACGGGGAAGTTAGAGGAATGGATTTGGGGAAGAAGAGCGGTTGGGGAAAAAGCTGGCAGGGGAAGAAGATAAGAGGCGAGGGGCCGGTGTTCGATTCTTGATGCCTTCCCGGCTGCTAACGTCTCGCCTTTGTAGCTAATCCGTTTCTCTCCCTCCACAGGCTGACCCACAAACATAAACCAAGCAGGTCCATGACATCAAGGTGCACCAAACTCACCCTAAACTCACGCCATGTCCACGAAGGCGTGCTCAACTCAACTAGCTAACAAATTCTACTAACCCACTGCATATGCGTGCAAGCCAACACATGCAATCTAACCCAACTCCTAAATATGTTGGGTCACAACACAAGTAAAACAAGATTCTAATAACATAGTTCATGTTGATCCGGCCCGAACGTCGTGCACTGCAGACGAGCCTAGTGACCGTGTTCTAGCCGGTGCTCTTGTTAATATGAAATCTTTTTTGTCTCCTTCAGAAATTTCAAGTGGGAATTTGAGACTGAGTCTCAGGAGGCCCATCTCCGCCACTGAACGTACATGCATATATATGCCGTTGGATCCATTTGGGTATGCACCAGTGGTACAAAGCGCAACGGATTGTAAGACTAGACGATGTTACGTGTAAAGAAAGATAAAAACATGGTGTGTTTTGCGCACCAGAGGACCAATTAGGTGGTGGAAAGTGCAATTTATACGAAAAAATAGCATACAACATTCAGCTAAATTTTTTATAAAAAAAATCAGTTGAATTTACAACCATTGAACATGCTTGAAGCTAGATTCGTGTGCCACCCCCTCCACCTCGATCTCGTTTTTTAATGTCTCTATTTGTGGATTTAGGGTCCTTATTTGTTGAATGCACTCCTTAGTGGAGGGAAAGGAAGGATCTCGTGTGTCATACAGATTCAGCCTAGAAAACTTTCTCTCGATATCATCAAATTTTTAGTTGTCAGTGTGCTCTCGGTTGTCAATATTAATTACAGTGTGTGTATTATCAATGTGAGATGTTGGATTTGTTTCATGGTGTTTCGTGTGTGGATGTAATGTCACGTCATAAAAAAATGAAGGTTAGCAATTGTTGCTTGGCTTTGGCTGTTAAGAGTATGAAACTTCTCTTGACAAAAAAAAAGATTATATATATATATATATATATATATATATATATATAAATCATGCAATATGGGTCCAAGAATAGTAAAAATATATATGTAAAATTGAACTCAATGTCCTCCCAAATTGACAAATTATTAACATGGTTGCACTTTCAACTCCGCAAATTCACAAGAACTTCGAGAGAACTATAAGTAAATATATAAATAATAAAAGCAAAGCAAAGGAAATGATTTAGTCACCTATCGATCCTCTACTTGAGCTTGAGCAAGAATCACTTGTGGTCCTCCTCCTTGACGCCGCATGAGGCACTCGGCGAGCACTTCTTCTCTTGGAACCCGAGGCCGGCGAACGTCAACGACCTCGCCACCGCTCGCATCCCCGCGATGACGATGCCCTTGCAGATGTATTTGGCGTGGGAGGCTTCTCGAGGTCGCCCACTTGAGCACCTCCTCCTCATCCTCGACTCGGCCCAACAGAGATGCAACAAGAGCGGTGAGTCGTATGGACAGTGCTACGCAGGCCTAACCCAACAAGGCAAAGAACGAAGGCACAAGGACCAAGCGACGGAGGCACGGCGGAGCATTTTGCGACCAGCGCCGGTTCACAGCAAAAGAAAAGCAACACGTTGCACAAACTGGCCATGAAGCAAAGTGGCAAGCAAAGGGGGCGGTCATAGAAACCACGTCGGACCAGGAGAAGCGGGGAAAAAGATGACAAAGAGTGAGAACAAACTAGCCATGCCGTGGCAACCTGATCTGGTGTCACAGCAGTCATGCCGACGGGTGACTGGGTTACTAAAGGACTTCCCAGTTCATTACCAACCTCGACAACTGGTTCTAGCACTTCACTGTCCTCAGCTTTGCCTGCAACATGATCGGCGACATACTCGAATGTGAAACCTTCACGTGCATCACTCTCCACCTGGTTTGGGCTCTGCCAATGCCACTTCTTCTCTTCTTTGAATACAACATCCCGAGATACATGCACTCTTCTTGTTCCCGGGTTGTACAGACGGTAAGCCTTGGAGTTTGCTTCATATCCCAGCATCACCATTGGTGTGCTCCGATCTGCTAGCTTCCCAAGATGGGGTTTGGTTACTTTGGCATGTGCAAGGCAACCGAAAATGCGCAAGTGATGCATGCTCAGTTTCCTCTTATGCAAAGCTTCATATGGGGTCTTTCCATCCACGCTCTTGGTTGGTGCCCGATTGAGAAGATACACTGCCGTTGTTACTGCTTCTCCCCAGAAAACTCCCAGCATCTCTTTACTCTTGAGCAAACACCGAGCCATTGCTATGACAGTTTGATTCCTTCTTTCTACCACCCCATTCTGTTGGGGTGAATAAGGGGCAGTGAGGAGCCTCTTGATGCCAAGTTCATCATAGTAGTCATTGAATTCCTTAGATATGAACTCGCCTCCCCTATCTGTGCGGAGAGATTTTAGTTTGAGGTCCACCTCCATCTCAGCATTTGCTCTCACTTTACTGAATGCCTTCAAATATTCATCTTTGGACTTCAACAAGATCAACCACATGTATTTGCTGAAATCATCAATGAATAGCAGGAAGTATCGATTACCTAGGAGGAGTCACTAGTCCACACAAATCACCATGTACAAGCATAAGTAGCTGATCTACACGAAAATTAGCTTCTTGTGGGAAGGGTGCCGACACCATTTCCTAATCAAGCAGCCATCACACACCTGATCAATGTGATCAAGACGCGGCAATCCCTCTTCCATCTCCTCATGTCCCATTCTTCGTAGCAATTGGAAGCTAAGATGTCCATATCGTGCATGCCAACGCCATGCATCATCCTTGCAGCTAGTTAACAGACACATTGGTTGTGCTAGGTTTAGATCAAGAAGATACAACCGGTTCCTTAATCTTTTGACTCTTGCCAGCAATTTTCCATGCCGATCATAAATACGTAACTGACCATCTTCCATGACAACTCTACAACCATGTTCATCAAGTTGTCCAAGGCTGACAATGTTTCTCTTCAGCCAAGGGATATAGTAGACATCAGTGAGGCCGCGATGCTAGCCGTTTTGGCACTGGAATAGCACCGTGCCACGCCCTTGATCTCTACACTTGATCCATCTCCAAACTTGACAGAGCCAGTGATAGACTCGTCAAGGTCAGTGAACTTTGCTTGGCTTCCTGTCATGTGATTACAAGCACCAATATCAAGAAACCAAGTATTGCTTTCATACCTCGTGCCTGTTGGCCTAGATACCCGGCGAGTGCTCACTCATGGTTCTCCCTCCCTTGGTGTTTTTCTAAAACACCCACACATGAGGAAGACGAACTCAAACAAACACGAGGAATGTAAAACACTCACTGATCCCTCTCATTTCTCCGATAAACACACTTACATATATAGATGCTACTGACGTACTAACTACTGAGACCTATTCTCCAGGAGCCATGTGCCCTCATCCATTTCTCACGGCACCACTACTCCAACTCCCTAGTATCTAGGCTATTGACTCAACTTACAACTAATGCATGCGTGCTCACAACTAACGCATGCAGCAACAAGCACGACTGACTCCAACTGAGAACGCACACCACTTCTCCACATTCGCAGTGCATGATCCTAGCTACATGCAAACACATGCACAACGTTCACAACACCTGTGACACGCCCATATCTGATGCATGATTGAACTAAGGTACTAGTCAAGATTAATTTCCAACAATCTCCCCCTAATCTTGACTTGATTACTCCGCATCTGAAAGGTCGATCTTCTGACGCATCTTCAAGAAGTTCTGGCTTCCTCTTCTTGGCATGGGATTGACTACACGTACATGGAATTGAACAGAGCCCACACATCTTTGTCGATCTTCACCTCAGCGAGACACGGAGATAGCCGCCAATGCCATCTTGTCCCGTTGGTTGTTGATGATGCAGTATCGCACCACCATCGCCTTGTTGCGGCCTCACGCAACGCCGTTACCATAGCGTCCTTGCACCGTCGGACGTCGTTGTTAGCATCACACCGATGCTTTCTCGCAGTGGCATCGCACCGCCACCTCCACGAACACGGCCTCACACCGTGGTTCATGGCCTTCACCTTCATCTTCAAAGCTCAAGTCGTGTAGTTGCTCCTCATGAGCATGGGATACGGGAGGGAGATGCTGCCCTCGCGCGCCGACGCCTTCAACACGCTCCCATCGCCGATCTTCAGAACGCCCCCATCACCGGCGAGCTTTCTCTTGAGCTTGTTTTAACAATTGGTATCAGAGCCAAGATGTCTTGAGTTCAAGACCCGGCTGGCACAATTAAGAAAATAATTGCCGCCCATTTCTATTCCACGTCTTAGGCCTGAGGGAGCCTACACGTGAGGGGGGTATTGAAGTATAAGTGAATTGTCCGTCTTTCCTCATCTAATACCAAATGTTGGCCCAGACACCCGGCGAGTGCTCACTCATGGTTCTCCCTCCCTTGGTGTTTCTCTGAAACACGCACACACGAGGAAGACGAACTCAAACAAACACGAGGAATGGAAAACACTCACTGATCTCTCTCGTTTCATATATGCTGAAACGACTAAGGATACAAAGTAGTGGTTCCTGGAGCTTCGGTGAGCACTAAGCTCGATCTAAGACTCACACAATTACCCACACGACTAGTTCCTGCTAACTGAAAAACACAACAGACTAAAAAACGTGGCCTGTTGACTGAATTGAGAAAACAGGAAAGACAACAAATACTCAAATGATGAAAATGACAAGATTATTTCCAACATTCACCTCCTTAATCTTGTCATGTCAAGCTTCACAACTCGAAGTCTATTGTGTTTTTCATCATCAAAACGCCCCCGTCGCCCAGTGACGTTTCTCGATGAGCTCGGACGCGACATGGATTAAGGTGCACACGAACACAAGCTTTGATACCAAATGTTGGCCCAGACACCCGACGAGTGCTCACTCATGGTTCTCCCTCCATTGGTGTTTCTCTGAAACACGCACACACGAGGAAGATGAACTCAAACAAACACGAGGAATGGAAAACACTCACTGATCTCTCTCATTTCTCTGATAAACACACGTACATATATAGATGCTACTGACGTACTAACCATCGAGACCTATTCTCCAGAGCCATGCGCCTCATCCATTTCTCACTAAGACCGCTTACTCTAACTCCCTAGTATCTAGGCTATTGATTCAACTTACAACTAATGCATGCGTGCTCACAACTAACGCATGCAGCAGCAAGCACGACTGACTCCAGCTAAGAACGTGCACCACTTCTCCACGTTTGCAGCGCATGATCCTAGCTACATGCAAACACATGCACAATGTTCACAACACCTGTGACACGCCCATATCTGATGCATGACTGAACTAAGGTACTAGTCAAGATTATTTTCCAACAGTGCCATCACCTAAGGTTGGCTTGCATCCTCTTCATTTAGGTCCACCTCCACGGACACCACCTCAGTGGCTTGAGCCAGCTCACATGCTTTTGCCATTAGCAAAGCTAGCTCATCTTCCTCCTTCTCAACAACATGCAGCTTCTCTTCTTTCTTCTTTGAGCGGCACTCAGAGGCGAAATGGATGTAGTTCTTTGCAGCTTGTAGCACTTTACCTTTTCTTGTCAAATTTCCATGACTTGCGACCTCCTTGGTCACTGCCCCGACCATCTTCACCACATCCACGACTGCGTCCACAACCACGTCTGCCACTCTTCCATCGCCCCTTTGGCGACTTCGATGAGGAGCCCTCACCGGACGACTCCTTCGCCCTCCACTCCACTCTGGTGAGCAGAACGTGTTCATCATCATGGTCGGCTATGCCAGCACCTCGGATCCTTTCCTCGAAGGCTTTAAGCCGGCCGATGACCTCCTTGATGGTCATCGTCTGCATATCCCTGAATTGCTCAATCATGGAAGCGATTTGCAGGTACTTGGACGGTACGATACGTAAGAACTTCTTGACGACGGTAGACTCCTCCATCTTGTCACCAAGACCACGAATTTTGTTGACAATTGCTGTCAAGTGCATGGCAAAATCATCGATCATCTCCGATTGGTTCATTAGAAGCACCTCAAACTCACTTATCAGAGTTTGGACCTTTGCTTCCTTAATGTGATCCATGGCAACGTACATGATCTTTAGAGTTCTCCATGCCTTCTTCGCCGTCTCCTTCTCTGCCAAGAGTAGCAGAGTATCTTCAGGAATCGCCTAGTAGATGGCCGCCAAGGCCATCTGGTCCTTCCTTGTCTCCACGGTCGTCGCCGAATCAGCATGCTCGAAGGCGTCCTAGACACCTTGAGCGCGCATGTAGGCCCTCATCTTGATTGCCCACGATGCATAGTTGCTTCTTGAGAGCATCGAGTACTAGAGTGAAACTCCATTGCTTGCTCTCCCTCGCCGGCGTTGCGTCGGACGTAATGCTAGTGCTGCCAGAACCAGCAGTGTCAGAGAGATCACTGCTCCTTGGCATGATCTTAGGCATACACTTCCTTTGGCTCTGATATCAGTTGTTGGCCCAGAGTTATCTCTCAACACATGTGACACAGTGGACACCAGGGTTCACAAATTCAGTGAAATTTCGCCGAAATTCTCGAAATTTTGTTCCTTTCGTTGGGTAACGAAAGAAACTCAATTCATTCAAATGTTTTCGTTTTGGTTGAATTTGGATGAAATTTGATGGAATTTGGAGGGTTAAAGGGAGTAAACACTAGCTAATAGACAACAAGCCGTAGCTAGCCTGGTGGTAAGGCCCTCTTGCTGCTATTGAGGCCACCAGGGATTGAAACCCACTTGATGCAGTATTTTTTGCAATTATTTTAAATTTTAAATTTAAATTTGATTCAAACCAGTTTGAAAACCCATCAAATTCTGAAATTTCGGTTAATTCGGCCCCAAACGAATTTTTTTTTTAAACGAAATTTATTTCCCTGGACACTAGCACTCCGATGATGAGCTCACCGGAGATGAGAACGAAGACACTCGAAAAACACAGATGTGTGGTGCTCAACTGATCACACCGTTTTCTCCGTTTTTGTTATTCTCACGAACTGAACTTGCTAACAGAATACAATACTCAAATGCATACGGGCTAACACACTGACCACTCGGTCCACTAACCGAAACTCACGTCATGACTAGTTCTCATACGTGCAAGGTCATCCAGAATGCTCACAAGGACTTGTGACGCGTCCAGAATAAAAAGAGAGTCCTGACACTCTTGATTAACATAGAAAACATGCAATGCAACAAGATTATGTCTAACATCTAGTACAGCCGATATTACAAAATATAGATTGTGTTGGTGGGCTACTGACTATTAATTGCTGAGAATAACACATAGTGTAATTTATTATATAACATGTGTATTATACTAGGTATATATACTGATTGCTGAGAATAACACATAGTGTAATTCATTATATAACATGTGTATTATACTAGGTATAGGATTTGCATGCAAATTTTTTGGAGGCACAGTTGTACCCATGCACTCATGTGGCTCCGCCACTGGTTATTACAACGAGTGTTATGCTATGTACTCTTGCTTACGTACTATGGTACTCTTGCTTACGTACGTACATACGTAAGCTAGATCTGCATGCATTGCGTGCTATAAATATGGGTAATGGTAATGTACATATGTCTGGACGGTATGTCTGGACGGTCCGGACGCTGTACCAATCCTGGCTGACGTCGCTCATTTTCTCTCCCATCTTTTCTTCTTCTTTTTCTTGCTCGTGTGTGGCACTTGGGCCCCACACGAAACCCAGCAGGCACATGTGGCCAAGACGGACCAACCGGAGTTAGCTCATAGCTAGTGTTTAGCGATGTGCCTCTTCTTAGTTCCCACTACGCCTTCCAGCTTCCAAGCAAATCCCAAAATTCACCTTGATAGTTGATCAGGCTTCAGATATTTCTATTCGAGTCAAGTCTAAGCAAAAAAATCTCATCGACGGAATTGAAGTAGTCTCGCAATGGGTGGTCACATCCTTCTCCACGCCGCATGCAGGCGTTTTTAATTGTGATGTTGCAACTATTGTCGGCGATGTTGCAACTATTGTCCTAGGATGTTACAACTGTTGTTCAGGGATGTTGCAAGTATTGCATCTGTAAAAAAAATGTTGCATCTGTAGAAAAAAAATGTTGTAAACTGTTCACGGTGATGTTGTAATTTTTTCCAACGCGTTTTTTTCCAAATGCTTTGTTTTTTGATTTGTGTGTTGCAACCGTTGTCCGGGGATGTTGCAACTGTTGTCCGGGGATGTTGCAACTGTTGTCCTAGGATGTTGCAATCATTATCCTAGAATGTTGCAACCGTTGTCCGGAGATGTTGCAATTGTGTCCGGGGATCTTTTTGTTTGACGTCAGCCGTATTGTTTATACTAAAATCTTTTATGGTGCTTACTTGTATAAGTTACAACTGCGATGTGTACATGTACATGTATGTGCAGTTCCTCATGTGCGTCATACACATATCCTTGTGTCTTGTGCTTCATATACATGCACCTTTTAATGGTGGAACGGTCGAGATGTTAACATATTAGGTGTTGCCTGTGCTGTCGCTGTCTTGCACTTGGGCCGGAGTTATGCATACGAGAATGCGGCTAGGCGAGGCGTAGAAGACTACTAGTCCATCTGGATTTTGCGAGGCAGAACCGGGCGTCCGATCCTAGCCCTAGATCGGACATCTGGTTGCTAGTATCACCCTATAAATATGGAATAGTCCATGCAGATGTATTGACATATGCAGTTATATATGCTTGCTACAATAATAAATAAATTGTGAAACATTTAATATATGTCTGATTTAGCTTGTGTTTGTGTGTTTAGTGTGCGTGCGCGCGTAGGATCAGAGAGCGACTGCATCATGCAACGCTTAGGGTTTACTCAAGTGGCGGCCGGTCCAGGTCGACAGCTCTGCAGTCTCCACGGTGAGATTCATACCTTGCAAGATCCTTGATGATTAACCTCATAACCCAAAAGTTAGAGCTGTGTTCCTACGAAGAAAAAGGAGAAATGGTATAATAAAACCTACGTCCGATACTTCAACACCACCTCACATCCAGACTCCCGTTAAGCTTCCGATGTGTCTTATATACAGTGGTGGAACTAGAATTTTCCGCATGGGGTTGGGGAGTTAAGGAAATATTGTATTGTCTGGTAGAACAATTCGAGGTACACACTAACTAACAAAAATATACCTGATCACCCCCCAAAAAAAAAAACAAGGGGCGCAACTGCAGCCTCGTGCACCTACCTGCCTTTTGTAATAGCTCAATTTTGAATTTCTGAAAATTTGCATGAATTTTATGGGATTTCAAAAACTTTTTGTGCATTTGGTGAATTTTCAAATACTTGGATTGCATTTCAAAAGGGGGAATCAAAATCCTTGCTCTAAATTAAACTTATAAAAATCTACAAGCTAAATGGAGTGCCAAAACTCTAATTATCTTTTTTCCCTCTCTCTCCCCATCGGGCAGCATCCAACCCGCCAGCTCAATCTGCCTCCCTCTCCCTCGGCCCAGCTGTGCCAGCTCTTTCCCCCCTTCTTCTCCTTGTGGCCCAGCCCATCTTTGCACCCCCAGCCGAGCCAACCCGCTCATTCCCCCTCGCCCCACTCTCGCTGCCATGTGGCCTTGACCCCACCTGTTAGCTCCCGGTTACTGTTATTCTTCCTCCTTCTCTCGCCTGCTCTCTCTCTCTCTCTGCATAAGTAGCAGGAGGCACTCGATGGTCTGTGCTGCAGCAGACCTCGAGCGCAATGCTACCGCGAGTTTGTCCCGTCACCACGTCAGCTTCACTGGCCATTGACACCCGCACGCTCGCGAGAAAACATCCAAGATGAATGCCACATTGCCGCCTTCTCCCCTTCTCCTCTCCTTTATAATCCGAGCCAAGTGCGTCACCATGCCCACCTCAGACCTCACACTCCTCTTCATTTTTCCCTCTGGATCCCTTCCTTCTCCTTCAGTCAGTCACCCAAAATGCCCAGACAACCGTGTCGCAGTTCCAATGCCCTTCCTCGCCGTCGCCGCCAGTTTTTGCTAGTTCTGGTGAGCTTCGACCTTTAAGATCCCTTCCTTTCTGTTCACCTCGTGCTCACCTTTCTGATGCTCACCTCCTTCTTCCTTATTGTGCACCAAATTCGCTGGAGCACCTCATCTTCCTTGGCTCCGGTACAGTGCTGCCACCGTGCACCACAATGCTAGCTCCACCTGGTAAGCTTTTTCCTCTCCTCTTTGCGTCAGTTCACGTTCCTAGCTCCCACAAACCCAGTAGGCTAGACAATGTAGTCTTTTAGCCGTTGTAACCCCGTCGCCGCGAACGACCTTCTTCCTTGCCGCCGACCGCCGTGGACATAGCCTTCTCGAGCACCTCTAGGCATCCTGTCGCCTTGTTTAACACCCCTGTAGCTCCCTCGTGCTCACCCACGCCTCAATTGCTAGTTAGTGGCTTCATTGTGTAGTTGCCACCGCATACAGTGCCGCCGCCGCTGACCTTTACCATAGCGCCACCATCTTGGGCCATCTCCCGACGCGCCGCCACAGCCGTTAGCATTTCCAGGACCTCCGCATTTCATTTTCCACTCCCAGGTGCACCGGACAATCTCCAGTACTCAGTCAGATTTGGCACAGATGATCTGTCGGAGGCAGAAAGTTTAGCGCGAGTATCATTGGGAGTTGTCGTGGGGTGGTAGTCAGTCATGCTAAGGCGTACTAATGCTAAGAAAGAAAGAAACCAAGGGGAGACCGGGTGACACAGATACCCAAGAAAAAGTTAAGGTCACCCAAGTCTGTCATGGCGAACTCGGAGCGAAGACACCGAGTGGTATGTTGGAGTAGGGAGGAGGAGGAAGCGGTGAGAATGGTTGTCGACGTAGAGGAGGTAGGCTAGGTGCGTACCATCCTTGTTGAGAAAAAGATAGGTGTAGAGATGGACAAAACAAAGCCCATGGTACAAATATGAGTGGCGAAATGCTAGTACCATGCACGACGGGCATGTTTCAAGCCATACAATGATTTGAGAAGACGACAGACATGTGAGGGTTGTGCAGGATCAACAAAGTCGGAGGGTTGTTTGTAGTACACAGTCTCGTTAAGTGTGTTGTGGAGGAAGGAATTCTTGACGTCGAGCTGATGTATGGGCCAAGAGCCAGAGATGGCAATGTTGAGCACAACACGAATGGCAAAGGGTTTAAGAACCAGACTAAAGGTTTCATCGAAATCGATACTAGTTTGTTGAGAATAGCTATGAACAACCCAACGGGCTTTGTACCTAGCGAGAGGGCCATCGGAGTGGAACTTGTGCTTGAAAATCCACTTGCTAATGAAGACATTAGCACCCGGAGGACATGGAACAAGAGACCAAGTTTTATTGTCAATGAGCGCTTGGTACTCATCATCCATGGCCTGACGGCAGTGTGGATCGGAAAGGGCACTCTGATAGGTCTTGGGAACGGGACAAAGTGGCTGGGTAATGGTCAAAAGTTTTAGCCTATTAATTGGAACGACAATGCTAGATTTTGCACTGGTAGTCATCTGGTGTGGACTAGGTGTCAGACGAGGTACAAGACCAAAAGGAACAGCCGAGGGGTTTGCCATCGTAGCTAGCACAACAGAAGGAATGGTAGGCATGACAGGGGAAAGGACTGACGTGGTAGGAGGTGGCTCTCGCGACAGAGATAGCAACTGGCGTGGAAGACTTGGAAAGGTGGCCTCGAGAGGAAAGGGTGTTGCCGAGGTAACAGTGGACCAGTTGAGGTAGAAGAAGTCATCGTAGTAGCCCAAGAAACGGTAATGGGTGGAAGTGGAAACAATCTCAAGAAGTAAATAAGAGAATTTCCTAAAGGGGAGGTGAATTGGAGGCAAGAGGGAAGGTATGTTCGTCAAAGATTCACATGCCGTGAGACAATAATGCAGTAACCCTTGTGAGTGCTAGGATACCCGAGATAAACGAATGGCATGGATCGTGGGGAAAGCTTGTTATCAGCAGTGGAGGACAAGTTGGGGGTAACATAAGCATCAAAAAACACAGAGGTGACTATAGGATGGGCACCTATTGAATAAACACTCAAAATGGGTGGAATTGCCAATGGAGATACAAGGACGATGATTTAGAAGATATGTGGTAGTTGTTAGGGCTTTAGAACAAAATGGTGGTGGCAAGTGAGCTTTGAACAAAAGTGTGCGAACAATGTTGTGGAATCTCCCGATAATTCTTTCAGTCTTACCATTCTATTGAGACATGTATAGCATGGACAACCAGAAAGCTATGCCATGGTGGTTAAAGAACTCGAGAGAGGCAGAATTGATGAACTATTTGCCATTGTCAGTTTGGATGGACTGAATTGGAAGGTTGAACTATGTGGAAACATAAGCGCGGAAGTGCTCAAGCGTGAGGCGAGCTTGGGACTTATGTCGGAGAGGAAAAGTTCAACAAAAGTAAGAGAAATCATCAAGAATGACTAAATAGTATTGATAGCCAGAGTTGCTTAAAATAGGGGATGTCCACAAATCATAGTTTATTATTTGAAAGGGAACAGAAGAAAATGAGTTCGACCTACAAAATGGCAGACAGCCGTGCTTGCCTAACTGGAAGGCATGACAAAGAGACCGATCTACTTTATTACATGAAATAAAGGACATCTTTTGAAGAAAGTTCACGACGTTGTAGCCGGGATGACCTAGGCGGCGATGCCAGAGACTCAGGAGCTGTTGTGGACATGAAGGCCTGAGAAGACGCAACGGGCACAGGGGCATGAATGGTGTAGACATCACCATCAGGGTTTTGATAATCGGTTCTGAAAATTTACCGAGGGTCACCGATAGAACCGATTTTAGCGATTTCGGAAAATTTGGCAGATTTACCGAAAATTTCAAACCAAAATTTAAAATTCAACTAAATTTCGATCAAACGCTAAGCACTTGTCCATACTGCCGAGGAACCAACGCGGCCGAGCCGAACGCCGCGATGGTTAGCCCCACGCTGCCTCCGCGGAGGACACGACGATGACCACGCGCCGCAGACCGTGAGCAAAGATGAGCGGGCCGTGGCGGAGGGAAAGGTCGCGCATGGTGCGGCGCGGGATCCCGCAAGAAGCAGTGGTGGAGCCGCCGATGACCGACACTGCGCAACAGTTCGGCGGCCTCGGATGTGGCCGCTTGCCGCACCAAGCAACTCACCAAGAGAAGGGATGAGGATTGGGGATGACGATTGGGGATAAGGGAAGAAGAAATTGTCGCCAAAGCAATAGGGAGAGAGAAGCCGCGCAGGAATGAAGCACCGCCGCCATCGGTGTTGAGGAATGAAGACTAGGGCAACCGCTCGTGCTCGCAGGCGAGGAGGCCGAATGGCTCTTGGCTGCGATCGAGACGGCTGCATGCTGGCCCGGGCCGCCAATTTGGGCCCGATTGCCATCCTACGGGAGGGCCGCAAAACCGATGATCCGATTTTAGACGAAAATCGGCCGAAAAAAAATCCCTGATCACCATTGCTATTGCGCCCACTTCTTTTGGCCTAAGATGAGACGCGATGTCGAGCGCTACGTGGCTCGCTGCATTACATGCAACAAAGCTAAGTCCCGTCTTAATCCACATGGACTTTATATGCCTCTTTCTATTCCTAGCGCCCCTTGGGAGGATATTTCTATGGTTTTTGTTTTAGGATTGTCTAGGACAAAGAGGGGGAGGGACAGTATATGTGTAGTACTAGATCGATTTTCTAAAATGGCACATTTTATACCTGTCACAAGAGCGATGATGCTACAAACATAGTTGATTTGTTTTTTAGGGAAATCATTCACTTACATGGAGTGCCCAATACTATTGTCTCGGATCGCGATGCGAAGTTTTTGAGCCACGTTTGGAGATCACTTTGTGTGGGGATCCCGAGATCGGATCTGTTTCAAGCTAAGTAATTACGCTGAAAGAGCACAATACTTAACAAGAAACGAAAATGATTCCAAGTGCCCGGATAGGTGTCTCATGTTAGCTCCCAAGGATCAGTGACTAACATGCACATATCCAAACACAACATTGTATTCACATCCATACACAATATACGAGAATAAAGGAAATGTAAATACAACATCATTGAATAGAAACATAATGTACAAGTTTGCATAAGAGGGCCAATTAGTCAAAAGTAATTATCAAATGATAAATCGCAGCGGAAGACAAACTTAAAATAAAAAAGGAATAACCAAGTTGGCATGCCCACAATCCCACAAGCAACCAACTGGAGTTAAAGTCGTAGTGTCTGAAGTACTTTACCCAATTCGAATGACTTCTCACCTAAACAATAGACAATTTTTAAGTACAAAGTTGTACTCGCGAGACTTTTCAAGAAAAATAAGGATGCATGTAAGTGTCAAAGGAAGGCTACTACACTAGTCAATTTTCAGCATAAAGCAAGTTTTGCAATTAGATAAACAAGATAGATTCAAATTGCCATTTTTAAAACATTTATAAAACATTGTATAATAGTAAGCAATGATCATCAACAAGATAATCTCCAAATATAATCAACACACGAACATCCCATTCGTGACACAATTCATTCCATAACAAAATTAACAAGTTTAACATCCCGCTCGAGATAACATTTCAGATCTGGACAAACTAACATAAAGACATAACATTTTTAACCATAACCCAAACCAAAGTTCCCATAAGCTAACTGTGCATGCTTTCCCACAAGTGATGTCTATAACCGGGGACACGGCTATTCAAATATATTTAGTTAACTCTGCAGAGGTGTACAACTTTACCCACACGATATGAATACCTCCCACTATCGCCATGCACTCTTCCGAAGGAGTGTGACTGAGATATCATAACGAGGCCATTACAATGTCATGTCCTAACTATCAACCCACCCGAGGATCAGAATCCCATAGCAGACTAAGCGCCTACACTACAGGTGAACCCCGTTGTATAAGTAAGTCCCTATCAACAAGAGACCCTTAACAGCACGTAAGAGAACAATATACATGCCCCCACCAGATTGACAAAAGAACAATTAAACAATAACAATTGTCAATCTGATTGTGTTCTGATAGCTAACACACAGCAAATTATTAAGCCAAGCCTTCGCCATTATCCCGGCGTGTGGTTGCACGTAAGACTTGGTTCATCACACCACAGACCAGTCCTCAAATACCCAGACGGGACTACGCGATTCCGGGACCACCCCTTTATCACTCTATCACCCGTCCAAGTCCAACACACAACAACAACCCATCAACAAGTTCATAATATTCATATACGAAGATCTAGACATTTTCCTCAATTTCAACATAATCAAATCCATATAATCCTCAAATTTCATTAAGATTCGATTCGATCCATCTGCCGATGGACTAGCTCCATCAACCGCTTTCGGCTAGAACTACTAGCATAGCTAAGTATCGTTCTACAAATTAGCAAACAATCCCATATAACATATAGCCTTAATCATTCAAGGTAAAAGGGTAATCAACATTCAAAGTAGGGCCAATGCAGCAAGTAGGGAATTAACTACTTCTACCCATGAACATACTTTTCAAAATAGCATGCAATTGAGAGATTAAAACCATACAAAATATTTTAAAATCAGTAGGAGCAATATGGTCAAGAGGAGAGTGCTCGCACCTTTTCTGTACCACTTGTTCAATCTCAAGTTACACTCATGAATACGTTTGTATCATCGAGAAATCTATCGAAAGAACGATATTGCAATTAACACCAAATAAGCCAAAAATTCAAAATACTCAAAAATACATGAAATTTATACAGTGGGTAGTTTATGATTTTAGATGAATTTAAGTGAAAGATTCATTCCATTTGGATTTAGTATGTGAAAGTTATAGCAGTTTGAATCTCAGCTTTCTAGAAAATCCAATTTATCACTATTCACCTAATTTAATTATTTGGTCAAAATTTGTAGAGCAGTAGTGGGAAAAAATATTACAAAGATAAACAGAGAATAATATTATAAGATCAAAATAACTGAGTTTATCTCATTTGGAGTTTTATGTATTAGTTATGAATTTCTAAAGTTATCGACCTTTTTCTTTTGTAAAATAATAGAGTTAATAGATCATTTTCCAAAACTACTTCTCTGTTATAGAGACATGTTTGAAACCAATTTTAATATAAAGTTCATTAAAAATGAAAATTATCAGCATTGGTTGCATCCATTTTTGAGTTGAGATTAATTAGTTATGAATTTTCTAAGTTAATAGCAATTTATAATGTACAAATAATTTAGTTTTGGATCATTTCCCACAAACTATATTTTCTGTGACAGTGACATGTTGGAAACCAATTTTGTAATAAAGCTCATTTAACATGAAAATTAACAAAACTAGTTTCACTTATTTTGGAGTTAAAATGAATTAGTTATGCATTTTTAAAGTTAATTGTATTTTTTAGTGTACATATAATTCGTTTCGGGTTTCTAAAAGAATTAATTACTTTTTATACTCGGGTTCAGCTAGCCATAGGGACTGACAAGCAGGATCGGGGTCTAGGTTTTGACCCAGTCAACAATGACTTGGTCTCGGCCGAAACTAAGCTAAAGACGCATTCATGAGAATACGTCTTCTATTCATGAACAAGTAAATTCATTCTAAGCCTACTATGAATACGCTTTGCATAAGCGAATACGTACTATTAAATCTACACATCCACTTAACCGAACTCACGGGCCCACATGTCAAAGACTTACGGATTCAAATGGGCTTAATTAGATTGCTAAACGTTTTTACCTCCGGTGGGACCCACTAGTCATACAAACACTACACAACTTGATTAGTGCTAAAAGTCGGTCATTACCTAAAACCGCCGGCGCTCAACTGAGGTTCTCACCAATGAACATCCTAAGACGTCACATGAGGCAATCCAAATGGAGGAGCTGGTTTCCAAACTCGAGATCAAAGCAAAAAGGTGTGGAGCAAACTCACGAACTCGCTGACGGTGAAGCGGAGACAGGAGGTGGACGATGGCGAGCCCCCGGCAGTTGGAAGCGGAGCCGAAGGGCGGCGCTCGAGGAGGAGGCGCTTCGGTGGTTGAGGGGCTTCGTGAAGACACGCATCGGGATCGCCGTGTCGCCTAGAACGCAGCGCCCTCAATGCCGACGACGGAGGAGGTTGGGGATGCCCGAATGTTGGACGGCGGCGGCTCACTGATGTCGGAGAAGAAGACCTCGTATGCCCTCGTCTTCGCCCTAAAGTCCAATTAGTTTCACCAGACGACTCCATAAGAAGTTTCGATCCCAACAGACAAGATCTCGGGGCATAAGACTCACCGAGGCAGCCACAAGTTTCTCAGCTATGCCCACCGGAGCTGAAGGTGACGAAGTGGCTCCAGGCGATATAGAGGACGATCGAGAAGACCTTGGACCGGCAAAAATGGATGCGTTGCGGTACAAGGAACCCGGCGGTGAGGTCGCGGGTGACGCTTACCGAGAGGAGGCGGAGCTGGAGCCTCCCCCTCTTTCACGCCCGAAAAGGGAAATGAGCAATAGAGAGAGGTAGAGCCGGTTTTGAGTGAGAAGGAGGACGGCGAGGGAAGCGGCGTGAGGGGGCGAAGGCCTAGGACTAGCTGTCGTGGGCGGTGGAGTCACGGAGGTGACGGAGCAGCGCAGAGCATGGCGGCCCTGTGGCGTGCGTTGCCTGCGCACGAGCCAGCGTGAGGTTGAAGATGCTCCTGTCACGAGGGCGGGCCCACTGGCCAGTGAGCGGCGAGCGAACGGGTGCGATGCGGCGGAAAGCCCCCTCTTGCACCAGTGGGAACAGTAGGTCATAAAAGACCATTAGCCCTACAAGACCTCCCACACCTCCAATGGAGCAGCATATGGTGAAGTTTTGCAAATTACTCAGCCAGGTCCCACGCCCCATTCTGGAGACATGTGGTTGCACGATTGTGGCATAGCCCATTATAGGCATGGCATCGGTCGCTCAAAGACCGGTCCTCACATGACTAGGGCGACTTCCACAAACCCTTGGACCTCCACCTTAGCCAGGATAGAGTCCGTGCACAAACGTTGCACCAGCCAAGCTAACCACTTCGCCCCAGTCCAAATCCAATTTCATTTTCTTTGCTTCCCCAGCAACACTTTCTCATTCCCATGACACTCCAATGTCATGGTCAAAACATTTTAAGCAATATTTGGTCATGTTGGTAAAGATTTCCCCAAATCAATACTTTTGGTCTAAGCTTAACTAAGCACAAGTTTTTCAAATGGTCTTGGCTCACACTACTGCATGACCCAAGTTTGATCTAATGGTGACAATGAGTTCAGTCCAAAGTCAACAGTGGCCATACAAAGGAAGTAGGCATAACTATGAATTTAAAACAGGTATTGAAATAGCTTGGTAGAGATAGGCATGCATAATACTTTGAAACTGAACATAAATAAATTGAATTATTGGGTGCAATATGATCAAGAGTGTAACTTGCCTTGCTCACTATCCTAAGAATCTTCTTCTTCAGAATCCTCAGATTCCCTGGAGTCTTCGCAATCTACACGTGTAAAAGAGCAAATTCTAAGAAGATTCAAATAAAGATCCCACTGAGATCAACAAGAAAACTAAATGAACCCCAGAGGGAGTCCAAAAACTTAACCAATAGGAGAGGTCTATGTTTTAGAATAGGTTCTTATGGGAGGGGTCTAAACTTACCAGGAGGAGGTGGTCTTTTAACAAAAGACCCCAAAGGAGTGATTCAAGCAATAGAACAGAGATCCTAAGAAATGGTTCTTGCGCAAAGTCCAGAGGAGGTCCTCACACAAAAGCCCTAGAAACCCAAAAAGAAGTCCACCAGAGGAGGTCCTGAAATGGACACGACCACCAAAGTCTTGATGGCAAACAGAGCGGAGGAGATCGCCAAGGGACTTACCAGGGATAAGAAGAAACAATGGATGGAGGGGAGGTCGTGAGCAGCAAGGTTTTCCCTGGGAGCCACTGAACGAGAGCCAAGATAACAGAGGGTGGAGAAAGGTGATGTGGTAGAATTTCTTGGTCTAATTGTAGTCAAGGTGGTGAAGAAAACTAGAAATATACGTGTCAAAGATAAGTATAGAAATGGGTCAAAGGTAGGTAGTGGCAGAGCAGGTGTCACTACCATTCTAGGCAAAAGGTACGAGGAAGGACAATGTATGTTGCTATGGGAAGGAACAAAGAAGGATGTCAGGGTACGGTTAAGTGACCCGATTCAAAGTAAACACCACGTATGTGGATGCAATTAATGTGACAAGACATGCATTAAATGCCCAAGATATTAACGTGGCGGAAGAAATGAGAATGACTAAGTCTGGCAAGTGGGGCCAGTCAATTTAGAAACAGTCCGGTAAAAAGGGGAGGTTTTGCCCCCGCAGGAGAGGTCCTCGAGGAGGTCCGAAGGCTAAGAGGTCCTGATATACACAAAGGAGGTCCGAACATGGGGAGGTCAAAATACACATGGAGGAGGTCCACGTGACTGAGGTTCGGACAACCAGGACTTCATCAAAGGAGGTCCCGCGGCTCAAGGGGGTCTGAAGGTTGAGGAGGTCCAGACATACAGAGAAGGTCTGGACATCCAGAGGTCCTGACGGTCAGGATCTCATCAAGGGAGGTCTGGCAAGGAGGTCCAGAGCCTGGTTTAAAAGGCCACAAGGAGATCTTGGACAAGAGGTCCAAAGAATTACAACAAGGTCCTGCGGTTGCGATTAAAGGCAAGTTGAGATCCGGGCGGTTGGGTCTCCAAGAGGGAGGTCCAACGGCCAAGATCAAACGTGCAGGGGAGGTCTGGGCCTTTAGATCGGAAGTAAGGAGAGGTCCAACCGTTAGATTCAAAACAAATAGGAGCCCACAGAGGGACATAACGCACGGGGAGGTCTAGACCTTTGGATTGGAGATGGGAAGAGGTCTGAACCGCCAGATCCAAATGAAAGAGAGATCCATGCCGAGGGTTCCAAGAAAGTGAGGTCCTAGGGAAGAGATCCACGACAGGTGGTCCAACAGGAGTTCGCAAGGATCAAAGTAACCCTAGGGAGGTCCTTTTAGCCAAGAAGAAATACCAAGGGGTTCAAATGAACTCAGGTGAGTCGAAGGCACATAAGAGGTCCACTGGAATACATGGGGGTCCGAATGAAAAGAGGTCTGGGCATTTGGGAAGTGCCCAGGCCACAAGGGGGTCTAGACTTAAGAGAAGTCTGAACAGAAAAGAGGTTTGATTCCAAGGAGATTCGAACCAACAAAAAGGTCTAAAGTGACCAAACTCAAAGGAGAGGCCCGGACGTAAGGATACGTCCAGGTGAGAAAAGGTCCAAGCCTCAAGGGAGGTCTAACCTTAAGAACCCCTGGGAAGGTCTAGGCCACAGAGAGGGTCTAAACCTACATATCCAAAGAAGATATGCTAAAGGAAGGTCTACTGAGCATACCAAAAGGAGGTATCAATCAACTCAAACCTCTCCAACCGAACCAAGCTTGGAATTCTCATCAAAAAAAAATATTTTTAATTCATTTTACACATTTAAAAAAAGGATTCAGAAAACCAGAATGTTACAAGGTCTGAGCCCAGGTTGTGTACGCCTCTTCCCACGGCCGCACAACCCTAGGTCGACCTCCTCACGTCCCCCTATATATATATAGTAGCCGTCATAGTTTTAGGTTGGGTTTTTCTTAGATAATCTGCCACTTTGCAGTCTCGCCGTTTGTACGGTTTGAGGAACCCCACTTTGTGAACTTCATCCATATTCGCAATACAATTCAGATTGCATCTTCCTTGTTCTTGTGAGTTGCTTCGATTGCTTACAGGAACAATAACCCTTGTGGTAAGGTCGATCACGTGCGAGCGTGGTCGATAATGACAGTCATGCGGGTGTAGCGAATTGCGAGGTGACAGTCTGCGGGTCGAAAGCCTCAAAGTGTCAACGTCCTCACGACGAAATCAATCAAACCTATCAGAAGGTCGGGCCACCGTTCCTCACCATATTCTTTCTACTTGCATTCCCAATGGACAAATAACCTTCTTGGCTTGGTAGGTGGTTTTGGGAAAAACATTTTCCTCCGGAAGGATGTCCGCTAGGAGACCTAACAACGCCGTGAAACTCTTGTCGGACCAACCATTGCTTTCCTTCAATTTTAGTAGTTCAAGCACGGATGACAATCTTGTGTATTCTGGCCTGCAACTAGGGAACAAAGGTTTCCCCGAATCCTCCATTAAGCCCTCGAATTTACCAAACCCTCTCTCACTATAGTTTCCTTCTGCATTGTGTAGCATCTGATCCATATTGTCATTGTGCGACCTATCCTCATCGAAAGCACAGTCTATATCCGGCATATCGTTGTCTCCCTCGACGATGTTACTACCTTTCGGTATAATCCGTTCTTCACCGTGGCTGGTCCAACATGTATACTCCTCTTTGAAACCCCTTTGAATCAAGTGCGCTTCGATTTGTGCTGGGTTGGTAAACATCTTTAGATTATCGCAATCAATGCATGGACAATACATAAATTTTATCCCCTTCTTCAACATATCTAACTCGGCAGCTCTTCTAAAAGAATATACACCATCAATGTACTCTTCACTCATACGGTTCTCAACGTACATCCTGCTTCGGTCCATCTTCGGTACACACATAACAAATTAGTGTTAAATTAGATTAATGCACGCAACTACTCTTCCTGTTGACCAAACATACTACAAATTGAATAGCAATTAACTACGGGCAAATATAAAGGATTACATATCGTTACCCTTTCAAGCTCATGACAAAGATCCCAAATATCCCGCGAGATTCCCCTCTCTTTATTCCTCCTTCCTTACTCCTCTCTTTCCTTCTCCTCTCTTTCTTCTTCCTTTCCTTCCTTCCCTTCCTCTTCTGGCTGGGACTACTCTAAGGTGGCACAATGGGGAGGAGGCAACAGGGGTGGCGGCTCAAACGGGGAGGGGGTGGAGGCACAAGGGACAGGGGGTATTTAATGCTCGCATATCATAGACGGTTCTTATTAAAAACCGTATGTGATGTCTGTAATTATCATAGACGGTTCTTGACAAGAACCGTCCGTGAATTATCACAGACGGTTATTCTTAAGAACCATCTGTGACGTCTGCAATTATCACAGACGGTTTTAATTACAAACCATCTGTGATAAGTACGTATCACAGACGGTTCTAGACATTGCTATATATCACAGACGGTTATTATGGACAACCGTGTGTGATAATTACAACACAGACGGTTCCACTGTCTGTGATGAGACATCCAGTATAGCTTGTTTTGTAGTAGTGACGCATAAAAAGAATCAATCTTTCTACTCGTATTTATATTGTTCCTGAAACAAATTTGCACTACATGTATGAAAAGTGATTTTTCCGTAAGTTACTCGGGAGGGCTTATTACATGGACATGGAGCATGCATTTCAAATTATATTACCGTTAGATTTATGAAAAATTCAACTTGTGAATTTATCAAAAGAACTTATTTATAATTCGAAACTCATATACTAGTTGTATACTTTTTGATTGATTGAACAAATTCCCTGTTTATTTTGGCAAGTATTATGTGTAAGATGAGCTCTTAATGCACCATTGAAAGGGAATAAATGCAATTAAATTTGCTCGCTTTTGAAAGATTTGGCAACCGCAACTATAGGTAATATTGAGCATGAGGTCAAATTATTCTTAATCAATCAATGGTGAGATTTAATAGCCCTCTTACCTCTTTGATGGTCGAGAGGTGTACCACTAAAGAACTTATTATACTCCGATCCCTTTTATGTGCAGTAGCCAATCTTTGTAGTACACTTCTTCAAGCCATAGTTAATTAGGATACGAGTCACCCATCACCATCATCGATCGAGCATTCGAGCTAGCAGTATATATAAATAATACCATAAACTCACAATGGCAACCTTGCTAGCTAAATTTTTTTTTGAAATGGGAACTTCCCAGCTTTTATAAAAGCTAATAACAGAGAGTAGCAAAAGGTGGGGTTGCGACTTACAATCACGCGACAAAGCATCCAAAACGAAAAAAAGACAGAAGTGCAACCTCCAAAGATGACAAGAGAGATTCACAAAGACTTCGAGATTGTTTGGTCAAGATCTTTCAAGCATGCAACTAAACAACCAAAACAAACTAGCGGAGGTGTATCCACCAAAGAAACCTACTTTATACAGATAGGATCACAATGATTCAAGCAGCGGTTTCTTATAAAGTCCAAAAGGGGTTGAGGCATTCAGACGAGTTATAAAACTTGATCAGAATGTCTTCTTTATCCGCCACCATTGAAAGCTCTTGCATCAAGCTTCCGCGCTCCTTCCCTTGAGAAGAAGTCTCCACTACGCAAACAAGAGATTGACTTGAAAACAACAGCAATCGGTTGTTTTGGAAACCTTCTCAATAGCCATTTTGTAGCTGTTTTCCAAATCGCCCATGCAAAAGCCGCAAAAGCTAAAAGAGAAATATTGTAATCGGTAACACCCGTCCTAGCCAGAATCTTTGGAAATCAACAAAGGAAGTAGGAATATTATCCCAATTCATACAACCCTTGATCCAAGACCACACAAAATTAGCCAAAACACAAGTGAAGAAAATATGGTTTGTATCCTCTGTCACCCCACAGAGAATGCAATTATCATTGCCCTTTCACCCTCTCCGCTTAAGGTTTGCAGCTGACTGGATCCTGTCTCGTTCGAGTAACCAAATGAAAATTTTCACCTTCAGAGGAAGATTACTATTCCACATCCATTGGGTAGTGTTAATGATTCTCCCCCCAAAAGACAAGTGACGGTAAAGGGATTTGACAGTGAAGATCCCCGATTTCTCCAATCCCCAAAGCACTTTGTCAGACTCTGCAACTAGGTTAACCCCCTGCAGCTCCTCCTTCAATAAGTCCCAAGAATCAATCTCGGCCATGCCAAAAGTCCTGTTGAAATCAATATTCCATTCATTATTAACCATACAATCTGCCACTTTGATATCCGGTTTTGAGCAGATTCAATAACGACTTATCATAAGAAATTTTGAAGGACAATGCCATTTCAAACATCACCCAAAAAGCAGTGTTGGCCCCATCTCCAACTCTGTTTATAGCTCCTTTCTGAAACAAGTGCCGAACTCTATGAAGAGCCTTCCAAAATTAAGAGCCTCTATTGAACCTACTGTCGTTGAAACTACCACTGGGAAAGTATTTAGCTTTGATAATTTTGAACCAAATTTCATTCGTAGCTACAGAAATTTTCCAGAACCATTTGCTTAATAAGAAATCATTCATTAACCTAGTATCCAAAACCCCTAGGCCACCAAAATCTTTTGGTCTACAGACCGTTTCCCACTTCACCATGTGGTATTTGAAATTATCACTCGCACCTCTCCAAAAGAACCTAGCCCGAATAGAGTCCATTTTCTTGTGAGTCTCCTCGTTCAGTCTGTAGAACCCCATAGTGTAAATAGGAAGACTACTAAGACAACTATTCACTAGGACCAGTCTACCTCCTGAAGAGAGAAGGTTATTTCTCCAATTGTCCAGTCTGTTCGTCATTTTACTAATAACCTTTTCCCCTGTTTTATTGTTAAGTTTCCTATCACTGATCTCAATCCCTAGATAAGTCAACGGGAGTTTACCCAGCTTACAGTTGAGCATGTGAGAAACATTAATGGCCTCCTCCCTGTCCACCCCAAGCACATATACTTCACTCTTATGATAGTTAATTTTCAGACCCGAGAGCCATTCGAAACAGTAAAGAAGAAATTTAAGATGTAAAATATATCTCTCATCACAATCTATCATCAGAATGGTATCATCTGCGTACTGTAGTATAGGAACACCCCCCGGGATCAAATGAGACACCAAACCTTTGATCAGCCCCGCGTCTTGAGCCTTTTCAATCAAGGCTGTTAGAGCGTCCGCTGCAAGATTAAAGAGTAACGGAGATAGGGGATCTCCTTGTCTAAGACCCCTGTGGGTAGTAAAGTAGGGTCCAATCTCCCCATTCACATTGATGCTAACTTTGCCTCCAACAACCGAGCTCATCACCCAATTAATCCACCGTTCTGGGAACCCTTTTTCCTTTCATAATTTTTTCCAAAAAACCCCAATGAACCTTGTCATAAGCCTTCTCAAAGTCGAGTTTCATAAGCACACCTTTATTTTTAGAAGAACGAATCTCATGTAGGACCTCATGCAAAGAAAGCACCCCATCTAAGATATTCCTCCCCTTAATGAAAGCCGTTTGACATTCGCTAATGACGGAGTTGGCTATAACCCCTAGTCTGACAGCCAACAATTTGGTAATGATCTTGAAGCTGACATTTAGTAAGCAAATGGGTCTAAATTGCTTTACAATGTTGGCTGCTTTGGTTTTGGGGATCAAAACGATCACCCCGTAATTCAGTCTTTTAAGGTCTAGCTTACCATCATAGAAGTCCCGAACAATCTCCATGAAGACATCTTTGAACATCCCTCAAAAAGTTTTGTAGAAGATAGGGGGGAACCCATCCGGACCTGGTGCTGAATCGGCTGGGAGGTCTTTTATAGCCTCCCAGACTTCTTTTTCGGAGAACATAGTAGTCAGGTACTGGTTTTCCTCGTCTGAAGTTTGCCTCTTTCCAGACCAAAAATTATCTACCAAAGATACTTTCTTGTCAATTTCCACCCCAAACAAATCCTTGTAAAATCTGTAAATGTGATCTTTTATAACTGATTCTTCAGTGATACAGGTACCATCAATCTCCAGGCAGAGAATCAAGTTTTTCCTTCTCCTGCCATTAGCGCAGCAGTGGAAATATTTAGTGTTGGAATCCCCTTGTAGTATCCACTTCTCATTCCCTCTCTATTGCCAGTGTTTCTCCTCAATATCATAAATTTCTTCCAGAAAGCTCTCAGCTTTATATCTATCCATCCACTAATCTGTGTCCAGCCCCTTCAGCTCCTCCATCTCATCCAAAATTTTAATTTGCTCAATCAGATTTTTCTTTCTAATAGCAATGTCCCCCTTATTATTAGCATTCCAACCTCTGAGAAATTTCCTTAAATTAGCTAAGGTTCCTGTCCATTTATCCAAAGAGTAACCCTGAATCGGCCACTTTCTCCTCATCTCACCCCATTTGCTAATAATAAGCTCTCTGAAATGCTCGTGATCAAGCCAGGCTTTCTCAAAGTGAAATCTCTTGTAGATTCTTTTTTCCTTGTCCCCTGAGTTCAAAACAATGGACCTATGATCTGATCCTACCCTAATTAAACTGTAGGCTGAGCATAACGGATATTTCGCTTCCCAGTCAGAAGTGACAAAAATTCGGTCTAATTCCACCATAATAGGGCAGATCTGCTTATTCGTCCAAGTGTACTTCGGGCCACCCCTTTTAATTTCCCTAAGCCTACTTACAGTTATAAAATCATTAAAATGATCCATCAGAAAATGATTAGTTCGATCTGAGTTTTTGTCTGCCGCTTTACGAATCAAGTTAAAGTCGCCCCCCATAACCAGAGGGAGACTGGAGTTCTCACATTTAGCATTCAGTTCCCCTAGAAAATCCAGAGACCATTTATGTTGAGCAGGGCCATAAACATTTATCAGCTCCCATCTGAAGTTGGTAACCCTGTGTCTCACTGTCATGCTAACAAAGAATCTGCCTTGGTCGCTACTTTCAACTTCCAATAGCTCATTTTTCACCCCAATCAGTAAACCCCCTGAATGTCCTTGAGCCGGCACCCAGTGCCAAAGGAAAGCAAAGACTTCGAGAGCTCCTCATTCAAACAAGAAAATTTTGCTTAAGTGTCTCTTGCACCCCAATGGCTTCAAAGTTCTCCTTGAAAATTAACTCCTTGAGCTGTCTTCTCCTGGCTGGTTTACCCAGCCCTCTTACATTCCAAAAAAGGATCTTCATGATTACACTGATTTAAGGTTAATACAGACCTGCTTTGGCTCACCAATATCTCTGAGCACCCCTTTGCTGACATCTTTATTTTTCACCACAATCTTCCCCTTGTCAAGGGTGGGTATAGGCACACTAGAAACACCCCCCTCTGAACTAGTTTTGTTCTTCATTCCAGACTGTTTGGAATCCAGATCTGCCTTTGAAATCGCTGCCCTAGATTTTTCCTGAGCCTGCATGACTGCAATAACCGCGGCAGCTTCTTTTTCCGTGTCACCCAACTTTATCCCACAAACAAAAGCTACTTTTTCTAAATAAGGTACAGGAGTATTATTCAGAATAGTAAAAGAGTTGTTTGAAAACATACCTTTGTTGTCCAGGTTGTGGATTGATTTTAATAGAGAGGCCTTTTTCTGGATAGGCATTCCTTGATCTTGAATCCTGGAGCTCTTCCTTGTAGCCATTACAGGGTCTTTGAAACTAGTCTTCCTCCCTTTTTTCTTGTAAGAGATCCATTCCGCGTTTTTAGAACTCTCACCCCTTAAGCCGCATATGGTTTCATAACTTCTCGAAGTACTATTGAACTGTACACTGACTTCCTCACTTCTCTCTTTACCACTCCCCTTGTCAACCAGATCCTCAATATTGGATCCCTGCATCAGGCTCAGTTGCTTAATCCTAGGAGCAGAAATTGTAGATTCTGTTGGGCTAGTCTTCTGGTGTAACTCCTCAGGGTTTTGTGATTTAACAGGATAGGTAGTGCAAGGCCATAGAGGAGGCGGTAGCACAGACTCACTATCAGAAGAATGTATCACAATTGCATCAGTCAAGATGTTGGTGTCTTCGTCAACTGGTTCTAAGGACATCTCCCCTTTTACCAACCTCATTTCCGTATTCCCCTGTTCCTTTTTATCACCACAAGCAACAGGCATACAAGAAGAGATGGGCACAATTGCTAAGGCCTGGTTGAGAGATGAAACATCCTCTGAGGTCTCCCCGATACTTTCAGAAGAAACCTCTTCCTTTTGTTGTTTCCCATCTGATTTACCTTTTGTCGCTCCCGGTTTTACAGGCGATGGGTTGGTGAGATTCACCTCCAATTCTTCCACCAATTTTTCCCATGCCGACACGGCTACTATCTTCTCGATTCCTTATCCTTCTCCTCATCATCGTCCTTTTTCTTATGGTCCCGCCTCTGATGAAAATGGTCATAAACTGGTGCTCCCTTCTTCTTACTAACATCCCCTTCAGATTCGAATTTAATTTCATAACCCATTGATTTGATAAATATCTCCACAAAGCAATAGATATTCAATGGGTCTCTGCTAAGAACTTTCACCCTCACCGGATCAGATCTCGTCAAACTGAGTTCATCCACCTCAATAGGTTCTCCAATAGTGCTGGAAATTGCTTTAACAGCCTCCACTGTAATGGCAAAAGATGGGATCCCTGAAACCTTGACCCAGGCCGTAGATAGGAAGGAGGAAGCCTCCGGATCCATATCAGACTTGTCAATTTTAGCTTTAATAGCATGTAAAGCTAATTCCACACTTCTTGCTTTGGACCATGTGTTCAACATCTCCTTTGAAGGAAAGATAACCCCAAATTCATTCTCTGAAATTTTCTTAACCTTCCAATCCCAGTTGGCTTGTATTAGATGTTTCAATTCTGCCTCTATTTTGTCAACTGAAGCCACCCCTTCCAAAATGCGTAACACCCCTACCACCTCCTGTTGGTCGATCATCAAGACACATCGGTGTAAGTCAGAAAAGCCTTGTCCGGGAATGCCAAACCCACAAAGTTTCAGTCCTTGGAAAACCCTGTCATCCGGACAGCCAGAAGCCGTATGCCCAATTTTTTTGCATTTGTAGCATCAAGGATTGGTACATCCGCTTGATGATGGCTCGATCGCAAACAATGAAACAAGTCCCCTGTCCTCAATTTCGAGAACCCCAAAGATAGGTCCTATATCTCCCAAATTTTTTAGTATCATCTTCTTTGCCTGTGCCAACTTGAGGATCCCTAGGAGCCACTCTCGGTTTAGCACCCCATCCACCTGTTCCACCTTTAGGATCACTCGCTCCTGGTAAATCGGACCGAGGTCCACCCCCATCTCTGCTGGACAGCTCTTTGCGAAAATCATAGTTCCTGCTAAAACCCTGATCATATTTATCTCTTCCAGAACCAGTTCCTCCTCTAGAATCACTTGCTCCTGGTAGATCAAACCTAGTACCACCCCCATCTCTGCTAGAAAACTCTTTGCGAAAATCAGGGTTCCTACCAAAACCCTGGTCATAATTACCTCTACCAGAACCCCCGAAGTGAGAATCAAATCGAGAACGATCCCCATCTGTAACACCCCCTAGCATACCTGATCTGTTACCTTGATGGCTCTCAAGGGGCCTTCTCTTCAACTCATGATCGCGACGAAGTTTCTCCCTCAATTCATCTTCCCCTAGCATGTCATCTTCCTCCATCCACTCTTCGGGGAAGTTTCGCTTTCCTCCAGGCCAGTTACGGTCCTCCCCACCGAAGCGGCGGGGGTATCTCCCCCTTCCCCGGCCTCGATCCATCGATGCACCCCTCACAACTTCAGCAAAGGAACGAGAAAGGGGAGGAGGATCTCGATTTCTTCGAACAACCTTCGCCGTCACCCCCAATCGCCTCACCTCCCGAGAAGTAGCCTGAAACCCTAAAGCGCCGAAGCAGCGGATTTGGGATCCACCGCCACGAAGCTCGAGGAATGCTGCGCCAGAGGAGAGTAGATGTCCTCAATGGTTGTTCCAGACGGTGGGCCGCCCATCCCGATTCCGCCTCGCCCGCCAGCAAAGGCCCATCCAGCTATGTAACGCCGCCGATCGTCGTGCCATCAAACGCCGTTGGACCTCCAGCAACCCCGGCGATTTGGATCGGCGGACTCCGCCGCAACGCGTGTAGAACCTGGGCGTCGGAGCGCACGATCGTCCCTACACGTAGGCCACTTCGGGAAGCTTCCGTGGAGACTGCATCAATGCGGTGACACCTTGCTAGCTAATCACACACACATACATATCGATGTCTAGCTTGTTCTACTGTTGTTCGATCGATCGATGTCTAGCAATAGTGGAGTACTCGTCAAAGCTAGCATTCTTGCTAGCTCTCGCGTTGGCCATGGCAGCCGCCATCGGCTGCTCGGCGCCGAAGGGGCAGTCGTTCGGGCACTATGTTAGGAAAATCTACTGAACTTCAGAAAAAGGTTCAGAACTCTACTGGAGTTTTCGGCTCTGCTGGTGGTTTCCCGGACGAGCAACAGTAACTGAACTTCAGAGTTTTCAGTGGCTGAAAACACACAGGGAGTTTTGCTGCACAACCACACCACGCAGCTTTTCAGATTTTCATTGACTTGAAATACAAAGCTAACACGAAGCTAACACAAACACAATGCATTAAAACCCGGATCGCACAAACCCACGATCAAGAAGACTCGGGACTGAACTAATCTGGCACACACCCGTGCCGAACAAAACGAACACACGCACGCCATGAGCCTACTAACAGCACGATGCCATGCACGCACATGCTCCTTGTCACTCGGTCATGCCCAGCTATGCACGACCTGATCCTCACAAATGAACGACTCAAGTTATGGCGCCATGCACGAAGGCATGCAAATGCTAAAACAATACTAGTCTAGATTATTTACTAACACACTACACGCAGGTGGTGTGGCGCGACTCCACGGCCATCGGCTGCGCCCGCGACGTCTGCGACAACGACGGCGGCGTCTTCATCATCTGCAGCTACAACCCGCCGGGCAAAGTTGTCCGGTGGAGCCCTACTAGCTACTAATTTGTTGGTCTAGCTTCTGGAGAGAACTCACTCGTAGCTTCCTTTAGAACACACACAAGTGGACGATGAACACGAGGAAGACACACAGATGTGCGACGTAGCAACCAGGGTTTCTTTTACCGGGGTGGCCGGTAAGGCTGAAAATCAAAAAAATTCAGCTGAAAATTTCAGTTTTTTTTGAATTTTTCGGATTTTAAATTAAAAAAAATCAAATTCGAACAAAATTCAAGCAAATTCGATTTTTTTTTACGAAATTCATCCAAACCGAAAATTTTGGAGCTGGTTTGTACTTCTACCAGGGGTGGCCAGTAGAACCGGTTTCACCGATTTTCGGCCGAAATTTAAATCCCTGGCAGCAACAGCCTTTCACCTTTTCTGTTTTCTCTTCTTATTCTCTCTGTTCACTTTTCTTCCTAGCGACAAAACTACTTATACACAGGCGATGCACTTAGGTGCTAACTAATCAAGGTGCACCAAACTCACCCCTAAACTCACGCCATGTCCCTGAAGACGTGCTCAACTCAACTAGCTAACAAATTCTACTAACCCACCTGCATGTACGTGCAAGCCAACACATGCAATCTAACCCAACACGCACACCTAAATATGTTAGGTGACAACACAAGTAAAACAAGATTCTAATAACATAGTTCATGTTGATCCAGCCAGAACGTACGTGCATACGCACGAGCATGCATGTAGCGTAGCGCGCGCGTGTGTATATATATATAACATATCAGGTGCACAAGCCTCCTTTTGTGAACGTATGCACAAAATCAATCCGAGCCGTCCGATCTGATCCGAACGGTCGAGATCTGCGCCGGTGCACCCCACGCTTCTCACTTTGGTTTTTTGCATTTTGTGCCCCCCCCCCCTCGCCCGCAGCAGCGCCAAATGCCACGAGCTCCCATCGTCCCCCAGAGACCACCGCCCGCGCCCCCTCCTCCCGGGCAGTGCCACCCCTGCGCCGCCTTCTGAGCCAGGCCGTAGATCCCCTGCCCCGCCGCCGCCCATCCGCCCAAACTCCCGACGCCGACGGCGACCTCCCCCGTCCCCAATCTCTCGAAGGCCCCATGTCGCAACCCCCGAGTCGTCACTGCCACTTCGTCGCACTGCCAAAGCTAGTCGCCGCACCGCTGCCCCAGTCGTCTCGTCTCTCCCCGCGGCTAGTTCCCAAGTCGCCTGCGCCCTACGCCGCCCCTTGCGCCCTACGCCGGGTCCTCCACTGGCCAGCTGCGTCCCAGGATATTTGAGTCACAGTGGGAGTTCTGTATTTTGTTGATAATCTTGAAGTTTTGTAATCTCAATGTGCTGTAATCTGCAATGCAGTAGTGAATCTGCTAGGATCTCTGAAATGAAATTAAGTTCTGTTGTCTGAAATTAAGTAATAAAATATGGTCTAAATGTTATATGAAATGCAGTCTGATTTCTGTACTGAAATGCAAGCTTAATTCTGTCTGAATTGTTGCCTGATTGTGGTATGAATTGTTGTCTGAATTCTGTACAGAGATGATGATGGCAGTGAGAATTGTGATTGTGAGAATCTGTTATATCTATGTAATGGTAATTTGATTGTAATGTCACTGTGTTGAATTGAGTCTTGAAACAATCAGACAGCAATTCGGGATGATTTTTCTTGAAACAATCTGGACATTCAAAAAAAAATTTGCATGTACAAACCGAGATAACTTACTGACATAGAAGGTAAAGTCATCCAGGATAGAGGTCTTACTGACATGTTCCTTGAATATCTTGAGCATCTAAATGCCATGCTCAAGGTTTACCTGGATTTTGTTGACAAAAAGGATGAAATAAGACGATAGTAAGATACCACCATTTTGTAAGTCAATGAATCAAATAAAACACCGCTTTTTTTGTAAGTTGATGAATCAAATAAGAAACTAGAAGATGCTTACCTCTTGTGTGTCACGGCTATTTGTGACTGGCTTGTTCTCATTGTTCTCTAGGATGATGTGCTTGAGAGTATTGTTGGGTACATCTTTGACAATGTGCCACTTGATAGAGAATGAACCAACAAACTGCCCACTTGTATTCACCTAAAAATTCATAGCGAAGGAGATACAATTAGCCAGAGGAAAGTAATACCAAGTGTGGAGAACATGTTTACCGAGAAAAACAAGAATATAGGGCAGCCAGAGTTCTTTGCCTGAGCTTCTTGATAAGCAGCATCAAGCTTCTTATTTCCATTGGTGGTGCTTGTCCACACATTGTATTTTATACTCTTGTGGATATCATCCTCGCTGTACAATTTAATGACAAAAAATTTGAGTGCTCATTTTCATCTTCTTGAGCTCCTTTGGGCAGAGTAAAACAAATGCCATCCTGGCTGGGCAGCATTTTGGCAGTAAGACGGTATTTTCAAACATTATCCCCGGAAATGACTGGAGACTACTTGTCCCCTTTTGCTATATGCACTGAGGTGCTCTTACTCTTTGTATATCAACCTTCTTTTTGTGTTTTACAACAAGGTTTCATCTAGATTTGGCTATTACCTTTGAATGAATTGAGCACTCTTAGGCTACATAAAAACACTCTTAGGAATGTTGAAATTGTTGACTAATGACTACCATGCAATATAGGAAACTTGTTCAGACATGCTTTCAGTTCTGCTTTACAGAATCATTTGAGAGTTGTGAAAGCAAATGACTGGAGACTACTTTCGTCCATTTGATTTTGCATTCAACAATTCCAGGTATTACACAATCCTGCATATAATATGCAAAGTTCAGACAAACTAAGCTTACCAAAAAAGGTCCAATACAAAATATGCAAAGTTCATGAACAATTTCATCCCATTATCGGGTATTCACTTGACAATCACATTTCATGAACCAGTTGCAAACAACATTTCATTCCATCATCAAACAACATTTCTACAAACAACATTTCATCACTTGACAATCACATATCAGGTATTCACTTGACATTCACATATCAGGTATTCACATGATTGGCAGCAGCTTTTACTTGTCTGTTCTTTGACACAATGCATCATCTAGCATACAACAAGGATCAATCATAACTCATTTTAGCATGCATATACTACTGAAGATTTGGATATGTAGATATAACAGATTCTCACAATCACAATTCTCACTGCCATCATCATCTCTGCATGTAATCTGCATAACAATTCACACCACAATCAGACAACAATTCAGACAGAATTCAGCTTGCATTTCGGTACAGAAATTAGACTGCATTTCATATAACATTTAGACCACATTTTATTACTTAATTTCAGACAACAGAACTTAATTTCATTTCAGAGATCCTAGCAGATTCATTAATGCATTGCAGATTACAGCACATTGAGATTACAAAACTTCAAGATTATCAACAAAATACAGAACTCCCACTGTGACCCAAATATCTTGGGACGCAGCTGGCCAGTGGAGGACCCGGCGTAGGGGGCAGGGGGTGGCGTAGGGCGCAGGCGACTTGGGAACTAGCCGCAGGGAGAGATGAGATGACTGGGGCAGCGGCGCGGCGACTAGCTTTGGCGGCGCGACGAAGTGGCGGCGGCGACTCGGGGGCTGTGACACGGGGCCTCCGAGAGATTGGGGACGGGGGAGGTCGCCGTCAGCGTCGGGAGTTTGGGCGGATGGGCGGCGGTGGGGCAGGGGCTCTACGGTGCGGTGGCTTAGGGGCGGCGCGAGGGGTGGCACTGTACTGGGGAGGAGGACGCGCGGCGATGGTCTACTGGGGACGATGGGAGCTCGTGGCATTTGAGGCCATGGGCGAGGGTGCAAAATGCAAAAACCAAGTGAGAAGCGGGTGCTTGGCACAGATCTCGACTGTTCGGATCGATTGATGGCTCGGATTGATTTTGTGCATATGTTCACAAAAGGTGGCTTGTGCACTGATATGTTGCCCATATATATATATATATATGTTATATATATATATATATATATATATATATATATATATATATACATCAATGTACACAGGGGCATAGCCAGCCCATGCCAGGCCTCGGGCCGGCTCAGACGTGTTCCAACTGGTGCTCTTGTTAATATGGAAAAAAAAATTTGTCTCCTTCAGAAATTTTAAGTGGGAATTTGAGACTGAGCCTCGGGAGGCCCATCTCCGCCACTGAAGTACATGCATATATATGCCGTTGGATCCATTTGGGTATGCAGCAGTGGTACAAAGCGCAACGGATTGTAAGACTAGACGATGTTACGTGTAAAGAAAGATAAAAACATGGTGTGTTTTGCACACCAGAGGACCAATTAGGTGGTGGAAAGTGCAGTTTATACGAAAAAATAGCATACAACATTCAACTAATTTTTTTTAAAAAAAATTCAGTTGAATTTACAACCATTGAACATGCTTGAAGCTAGATTCGTGTGCCACCCCGCCTCCACCTCGATCGTTTTTTAGCTGTCTCCTGCGCTGTGGATTTAGGGTCCTGCGCTGTTGAATGCACTCTTTAGTGGAGGGAAAGGGGAAGGATCTCGGGTGTCCTTCTGTATCTGGCCTAGAAAACTTTCTTTGATATCATCAATTTTTCTAGTTGTCAGTGTGCTCTCAGTTGTCAAAATTTGCAGTGTGTGTATTATCAATGTGAGATGTTGGATTTGTTTCATGGTGTTTCGTGTGTGGATGTAATGTCACGTCATAAAAAAAAGCAGGTTACCAATTGTTGCTTGGCTTTGGCTGTTAAGAGTATGAAACTTCTTCTTGATATAAAAATATATATATATATATATATATATATATATATATATATATATAAATCATGCAATATGGGTCCAAGAATAGTAAAAAAATATATGTAAAATTGAACTCAATGTCCTCCCAAATTGACAAATTATTAACATGGTTGCACTTTCAACCTGGCAAATTCACAAGAACTCAGAGAACTATAAGTAAATATATAAATAATAAAAGCAAAGCAATGGAAATGATTTAGTCACCTATCGATCCTCTACCTGAGCTTGAGCAAGAATCACTTGTGGTCCTCCTCCGTGATGCGCATGAGGCACTCGAGCAGGCGCTTCCTCTCTTGGAACCCGAGGACGGCGAACGTCGACGACCTCACCACCGCTCGCATCCCCCGCGACGACGATGCCCTTGCAGATGTGACTGTGCGTGGGAAGCTTCTCCAGCGCTGCCCACTTGAGCACCTCCTCCTCATCCTCTGACTCGGCCCGCTGTAGATGCAACAAGAGCAGTGAGTCGTATGGACAGTGCTGCGCAGGCCTAACCCAACAAGGCAAAGAACGAAGGCACAAGGACCAAGCGACGGAGGCACGGCGGAGCATTTTGCGACCAGCGCCGGTTCACGGCAAAAGAAAAGCGACACGTTGCACAAACTGGCCATGAAGCAAAGTGGCAAGCAAAGAGGGCGGTCATAGAAACCACGTCGGACCAGGAGAAATGGGGAAAAGATGACAAAGAGTGAGGACAAACCAGCCGACCGAAGCGTGCGGACGAAGAAGGGCGACGCAACCGAGGAGGACGTGTGTGTGATGATTATGCATCTGTGAGTGCTATCTACTGATCCAGAGAATAACACAGTATTTTCACAGAGAATTTAGATTTGTGAAATCCGGGTCCGACAGAAGCGGACCGCTGCCGCGTCGGAGCGACACACCCAGGGAGGACGGTGCACCGACGCAATCCACGATTACAGGTGGAGCCGTGTATGTACAGTAGGTTTCGTACGGCCGGAACGGGAAGCCAGGAATTTTTGCGCTCGTATAGATCAGAGTGGATAAGTAGGGATTTAGGTCCAACCAAAGGCGCAATGGACAAATTATTATCCACTAGCTAGCTTAACCTAACAACGCACAAGTCTTTTGCATACATGTATGTACCAGCTGCAAGTTTGTACTTTGTAGCGAGTGGATCACGAGTCACTAATCCACAATCGAAGGCCAGTTAATGGCACATGCAGAGCTAGTTTTGGAAGTAATATTGTTACAAGCACAAAGCTATGAGCCTATGACGTATATACAAAACATCATAATATTTTTTTAGATTTATGCCCTGCAACTGCAACCGGCAACCTGTCTGCTCCGCTCCTATTGCCTTCTGGAAACTGGGCTCGAGCGTTGTTTTGCTGTTGGGCTTTGTCCTCATCAGAATTGGGCCGCATGTCAGCACGAAAATTATGGAAGAAATACATGGGCCGGGGCTCTCTGTCGGGTTAACTTTTTTGTTTTTGAAGGAAAACAGTTGGAAAGAATACGTTGTTGGGCTCAGCTTGGTGTTCCTTTTTTCTTTTGGATTTCGTTGAGAACAGGTCTCCAATCTCAGTATTCATTCGTGCTAAATTAAATCCATATGTACCACTCCAAATCAAATCCAAGTAGAATCTGTCCACATAGCTGCCAGGACAAAAAATATGTCGACATAACTGCACCGTCTGCTTGCATCTTTTCAATCCTTTCAAGCCAATTCAAGTCGAGTACGCGTATAAAGGTATCAGAATGAGCAGGGGTACGTCTCCTGCAATAAAATGACAGTGCAAGTGTCGTGCAGGCTTCTTCGGTTGTATTGTGTATGTATACACACACACACAACCATTTGTATTTTGACAGGTGGCAGGTGACGGCTCCTCTATATTCCACTCTCGTCTCAGGTGGGATCTGATTTCGCAGCAGGTCGCAAAGCGAGAGCTAGAGAGAAGGACGCGCGAGAGGGGATCAAATCGAAATCTCAAGGACTCGAATCAGATTCACAAAGAAAGAATTCCTACGTCTCTCTCTCTCTATCAGATTCACAAAGAAAGAATTCCTACGTCTCTCTCTCTCTCTCTCCTTTTCTTTTTTTTCATCGACAATCCACATATTTTGTAGCACTAGTATATCACCGAATGGAAAACAAAAAAGAGAAGGAAAATAAAAGAAGAGAGAGAGAGACAGGGAGAGGGGAAAAGGCCTAAAGAGTTGCAGCGGACTGACTGAGTTAAGAGGGGACACAAGGGACGTTCGAGTTGACAGGAAGTGGGCCCCACCCGCGGCTGCACCCCGAATGGTGGGGCTCCCTTGTCCTTGTGGTGTCCGTCCCTCCCCTCCCTATTGGCTGCAGCTTTCATTGCGCCCACTGACTCACCCTGCTGTTTCGAACTTCTCTTACATGCAAAACCCTGCAACATTGTGTATTCACTTATTTGTCCTCGTATATAAGCGAGCCTCTAATTGATTGATACTCCTGCCACAATGCATAGATGGATTGCTCCCGTAGCTTCGCGGTCGGCCGTGATTCGTGTTTTGGGCGGCTATAAATTCTGACTCAACTGCGAGAGGCTTCGCTCACCCTCATCCTCGCTCGCTCTGTCATTCACAGCCTCGCTCGATTTCATTTTCGCAGAAGATTAATGATTGTTTAGAGCAGTCATTAGCGGTCATATCAGCTGGTAATTTTTTTGTCGTATGTATTTTCTTTATTAACAATCTAGTTAGTTAATTAGTTGTAGTTAATAAGGCATAATTAATTTAGTCATTATCATTTAGTCGTAATTAATTTTGTGTTAGTTAACTAGTTGCAATTAATTAGGTTGTAACTAATTTGTCGGGTTAAATTAATCTTACATAATTATTCGTGGCATAGTTAATTAATTATGAATTAATTAGTCATAATTAGTTAGTGTTAGTTAATTAATTAGTTGTAGTTAATTAAGTCTTAATTAATTAGTTGTACTTAATTAGTCATAATTAATTTTGTGGCCTTATTAAGTCATAATTATTTATTTATAATTATTTTTTGGTAATTAATTATTCATAATTAATGTAGTGGTATTTAATTCATCATAATTAATTTAGTCCTAAATAATCTAGTTGTCATTATTAAGTCGTAACTCTTTATTTGTAATTCATTTGTGATAATTAATTAGTCCTAATTATTTTAGTGGTATTTAATTACTCGTATTAATTTATTCACAATTAATTTAGTTGTACTTAATTAGTCATAATTATTTGTCACATTTAATTAAGTCTTATTTAATTAAGTCGTAATTAATTAGTCATAGTTAATTAGTCTATATTAATTTTGTTGTATGTATTTAGTTGTAATTATTAATTTCTAGTAATTCTTCTTTATTATTAATTTATTCACTAATAATCTGTGTATTTTATCTCTTGCAAGCCACGCCTCTCTCGAGCTATGGAACCTTTCTAAGACAAGCATCTTCTACCCAAGCAACAGCGGGTTCATTAGCAAAGAAGAAACAGATATTTGCATTTAGTAGCAGTGATCTAACTTGAAGGGATTTCATATATATCTACGAGCGTGAATTTATATATCAATAAACAACCAGACCAAGTTTACCTATTGCTTGATTTCTACTAACTAGATAGTCCATGTGTTCAAGATTGTATGATGTTTTGGACATCGATACGGTCTCCAATATCCAACTTTGATCATTTGCTTTTTAAATGATTATGTTAGTAAAAATTACAAAATTATTATGTTATGAAAATATTTATCATGACAAATATAATTATAATATTCTCTCATCACCAATCTAAATAGTTTTTATATATTATTAGTTAAAGTTAGAGAAGTTTAAGTGCACGCTTCCAAAAATATCATATATTCATTAACGGATGGAGTACTTTTTTTTTTCTTTATACGAGCTAGCTACAAGAAGCATATCAAATTGTCTACCCCAGCGTGCTGCTAGTGCTTGTGCCATAGCATCTATCATCTGATCATATCATCGCATCACAAAGTACCCCAAGTTTGTTTTGCTTTTTCTACCTTGTCGTTTTACTTTTTCTTCTGTCTTGTGATAATACTACGGTTGGCGTATCACCTTTTCCCTCCAAATCTCACACGACATCCATATATATATTTGCTGTGTACAAGTTGCGCTCCTATTTTGAGTAATTTCTAGGGCTCCAATTGAACAAAACTATCTAGAGGTCCAGTAAAGGTGTTATATACGTATTCTTGGGAGTATGTACTCCCACTTTTAATATACCACTTAAACGCATATACTATATTTTTTTATCACTTTCAGTATATTTAAATACACTACTACAAAAAGACTAATATTGGACGTTTCATCACAGACGGTTTTGGCTTAGAGACCGTCTGTATTACTGGTTGCGCTAAAAACCATATGTGAAGTATCACAGACGGTTCTGAACACTGGTTTATGACTGTGTGGCCTCAAACCAGTTTCTCCTCAGTCCTCACCCGGGCAGCGGTCTGTGACTGTGTGGATATTTCTTTTCTGGTGTAGGCAGGGGGGGTGCTCTTGAGTCTTGACTTCTTGGTGTTTGAGCTTCTGAGTTGCTAACGCTGGTTCTTGCTGTTCTTTCTTGGTTGGATTTGCAGATCTCCTGTACAAGGATTACCACACGAACCAGAAGTTTACGCTCACGAGTCACCACCTACGCAGACACACAGTAACGCAGAGGGAAGAGAGCAGCGCATCGTTCATGGACTCCAAAGAGAAGGCACTCTCGGTGCTCGGAGGCACAGATGATGACAAATTGATAAGTACCCAATGTCCCAATGAGACCCAATCTATATGACAGGTGGTTGATCTATCATCTGTCTACACATTTTTCATGTATGCTATCATCATGTCATGCTATTGCTGAATGCCTGAGTACTGAAGTAGTGAAGTCTGAAGATTGTAAGTTTGCAACAAGAACATGACTTGGTATGATGTGAAACTAACCAGATTAGCTTTCTTCTTGGGTTGAGGCTGGGAGAGCATCATGGCCACTTGGCCAGTATTCCCAATTCCGATTTGTGTTTGTAGCTGAAAGATCGGTTCAAAACTTCAAATTTTGGATACTGTAGGTGCCATTTAATTGAGCATAACCATTTTGAATATTTGATGTACCAGAATTAGAAATACATGATGAAGAGGACCAAGATATTGACATCTTATTTTCCATCGCAATCCAATTAAACCCCTTTGGAAACAATAGGAACTAGAGGTAGTAACACCTCACAAAACAATCCGCGTGTCGTGCTCAATCCGGATTACATTCTTGTTTTGTAATTTACATTAAAAATAATGTTGTGATCTTGTCTCTAATTTACATATGCAATTTCATCTTTACAGGTTCTGGTTCTTGTATTATTGTTGATGAAGATATGATATACTCAAATGAACCAAATCTTTGTTAATTTAGCATAAATTACCTCGTGCTAGTGGTATGTTACAATTTTTTCTTGCTATGCTTTATCTATTTTGTCGTATCGTTAAACATGTAATTCAAATTTTATTTCGATTGTGTATTTGTGTTGTACTTTTGTTATGCCTCAGTGTTGATAGTATTCGACGTTAGTTATAGACTTATAGTCCCTTAGTGTTGGACCAAAGGCTTTGTGAAATCTTGGCTCCGCCACTGCGTGTGTGTGTGTAATGGTATGATACTCCTGAGAGTACTTACTCTCACTTCTCATATACCATTTAAATCGTATGATGATATCTCTTTATCAATTATATATATATATATATATGATACTCTTGGGAGTACGTACTCTCATTTCTCATATATCATTTAAATCGTACGATGATACATCTTTATCAATTTGAGCATACTCCAACAATGATTATAAAATAGTGAGTTCCATGAAAATTGATGTTGTTTTACCATGCATCATGCATGCATGCACGTGGAGTTGTGGTCAATACAAACACAAATTAAGTTCCAACGATCCAGCACTTCAAGCACGCAAAACACATAATTGTTCAAGGATAGGTGAATTGTCTACTTTTTCTCACTAGTTTAAGTTTTTGGGTGAACTGATTGATACATGCAACTCAATATGGTATCTGAGCTAAAAGGTCTTGAGTTCAAGACCCGGTTGACGCAATTAAAGAAAAAAATGATTGTAGCCCACTTCTATTCCACGTTTTAGGCCTGAATGAGTCTACACGTGAGGGGAGTGTTGAAGTATAGGTTAATTGTCCGTCTTTCCTTATCAGCTTAAGCTTTTGGGTGAACTAGTTGATACATACAACTCAATAATAATGAATTAGAAATAGCCCCCTGAACGTAGGAGCAACATATAGACAGATAAAGTTGTTGTTTAGAACGTAGGAGTTTCTCATCAAATCTTACCGAAAATATACCGAGTTCAAGGCCCTAAATATTATCCGCGTCCCATAATGAATTACACATAGGGAGATACACGCGCGATGTATATACGTTCCAAACAAAGCCAATAATTTGCAGGAAACGTTGCAGCGAACAGATCAATCCCCGTAGAATGTTAAGCACGCTTGACTTTCTTTGGCGCATGTATGGTTTGCGACCATGGTTGGTTTGCCACACTTTTGCATGTACCTTACTCCACCTATCACACGCACATACATACCCTAATTACCAAAACTTATGGCCCCTTAATATCCCCGTGTCTGAATGGTAGCACTACTACAAAACATGTTATACTGAACGTCTCATCACATATGGTTCCTTAAGAACCGTCTATGATATGTAATTATCATAGACAGTTTGTAAATGAACCGTCTGTGATAATCGCAGACATCACAAATGGTTATTGTTAAGAACCATCTGTGAATTATCACAGATGGTTCTATTTACAAACCGTCTGTGATAATTACGAATCACATACGGTTTCGGTATGAAACCGTCTGTGATTTGCAACGCGGGAGGGGAAAAATTTTGAACGCGTGAGCGGGAAGCAAAATGTTTTGACGTTGTCCTTATATATTATAGCCGAGTCGGCGGACGCGTTAGGCGAGGCTCTGTGTCTTCGCGATGGTCGCCACTCGGCGAAGGTGGAGCTCGTCATGAGGAGCGAAGCGGGTAAGGCTGCGAACCAGCTGCGGCCGGAGGACGTGTATGTGAACGGGGCCAAGCTGTCGCCGGAGGAGCTCGTGGTGCTGCGGGGGTTCCCGTACCCTCCTTCCAGGCTTCGTCCAGGCTTCTATCGGTTTGATGTTTCATTTCTACCCCTGTTTCATGTAGAATGGGATTGTTTAAGTAGTTATTGGGTCATGCAATTGTGTTTGTTCATTCTTTAATTTCGTTGTTTGGGGATGATCATGTTGGTGATATTTCTCAATCGGAATATAAGCTCTCTGATATGGATATCCTATATGCTGACGGGATAACATCCTCGGACGGGTTAGCATCTACAAAGTTCTATTCCTTGCTATTGACTTTGAATGGACGGGTTAGTGTTCCCTTCTGATGTATGGGAGTGATGTATTTTTCATGTATTTTCAAGAGTCTCTAAAGATGGAAAGCTCACATATACATTTAGTATCTTGTTCAGTCTAAGACATCTTATATTTTATATTCTAGGTTTAAGTTCTATATTAGGAACTGTGATGGTACCAACTATGAAACATTCAAAATCCTTTTTTTTTGCAATAGAAAAAACTATCACGAGCGGTTACGAACAAGAACCGCTTAACAAATCTTCTCACGCAGCGGTTCTTGTTCGTAACTCATCTGCGATAGCTTTTTTCATAAATGGTTGAAAACCATCTGTGATGACCGCTTGTTATCACAGACACGTAAATCCAGGTGGTTCAGAAACCGTTTGTAATGACCCTTTGTATAGTAGTGTAGGTACGTATATGCAAAAACGGTCATGGATGCGTCTGGTTTGGTTGTCCAGTTCCAACTTGGTGGTGCTCACAGTGGCACGGATCCAGTGGAATTAGAATAACACCCAAATAAACAAATACAAGAAAGCACAACAATAGTAGACAATGAAAATATAGTAACAAAACTAAGTTTCATGTGTCTAGTTTGGCAATGCCGAGTGGCTACGAAATGGGTCTAGAAAACTAGCTGATGTGGTGCATAGGACCAGTATACATAAAAATTACAAATTAGTTGAGTTCACAGAGAAAGGCACAATAAATAGATGAGCATAGAGTGGGTTGATTCTTACGAATAGTGGTTGTGTGGTAGCAAAAGGGGATTGAAGAGAACGATAGAGGTTTGGATAGTAGTAGACATAGGAGGAAGTTATTAGGAAGAAAAAATAGAACAACTTGCTTAAATATATCTCATTCCAAGATTAACTATATAGCATTATTTTTTCACTAACCGTTAGTAATTGAACATTAGATAAAAATTGGAGCCCTTAACTTTTGGGGGGCCTATACGGTTGAGCACTTAGCTCATGCCCCTGGTACGGGCCTGGGATCTAGGCAGGGAATGCAAACGAGTAATTGGCTAAACTAGCATTGTTTCGCGAAGAAATAGTAAAAAAAGTCTTCCGCGAATTAGTTGGCAAAAATCACACCTGTTCCGCACTCAAAATGCATGGCAAGGGGCTTACCGTGCCCCCACTGTGCGGTACGTAGGCCACATGACAGCCTCCTATTCTGCGGCAGATGACCTACCGTGCTTCCACCGCACAACATGTGGCGTGTGTAGGCCACCTGACACTCGGTGAGCGTGCAACAGGCCGGCTGCCACACGGTGGGACACGATAGGCCCCTGCCATGTATTTGGAGCTGCGTGCGGCAGGCCGGCTACCATACGGTGGGACACGGTAGACCTCTGCCATGTATTTAGAGCGTAACAGAGAGGTACTATTTTTTGGCATTTGGTGGGAAAGAACTATTTTTGCAAGCTCGATCAGGATGTATCTTTTGTTTGGCCTGGGAAGATAAGAGATTACACTAGCTAAGCCAGCTGCCACTGTCTACAGTACATGCACAGGGAGGCCGGGACGAGTAGTTCCAAGTCCATCGCTGGGCTGGGCCACCGACGGGTGGGCCCGGAACGGCCGGCAGCGACACGATGGGAGACTGCATGCAGCGCAGCAGAGGCGCCCCCGCGCGTGTACGTCCATCCGGCGCAGAACCCGCGCGATTCGCGGGGCATTTCCTCCTCTCCGTCTCCTCCCCTTTCCACAGCCCAGCTAGCCCCTCCCCACTCTCACTGCAGTCTGCACTGCTCTGCACGTATAATTATTGGCAAAATTAGCGTACACTCACACTGCACTGTCTCTGCTCACTGCCCTCCCTACACGGCTACAACGCTGCCACCTCTCGGTCAGTTCTCTCCTTTTACCACTATCTCTTTACCTTTCTTCCCGTGTCAGTTCCTCCAAAGGTGTTGTGGTAACATTTTTTTTTCTTCTATCGAGTGAAGCTTGTTGTTACTAATAGATGTGCTAAGCTAATGTTTTGTGCTAAATATACCTATCTCACGATGAGTGATCTTTATTCAGGCAAAACAAAAAATAAAGGATCAAGATAATAAAGTAAGTAAATCAGCATTAAACGTTATGATTCATTTAGTTATCGAGAGTAGGACGCCTTAGAGCTTGTAAATAGAGGTCTTGCCTACATACTTACGGATGGATGGAGTCAAAGTATTGTATGTTTGCCGGAAGCAAAAATCGATCTCTTACTGAAATGGCCCTGTGTCGTTGTTGTGAAAATTTATGGAGAATTAGGGCGATGGAGTTTTGGCTAGGAGTTATTAGCTACGCATGCAGAGGTGAAAAGGGCCCGGAATCTCCATAGATATTTTTCACCTGTTTCACCTATAGCAAGTCTAAATAACATTAGGCATACATATCGTCACACGGCGACCTGTATCCGAGCACGGAATCTTTCGGTACGATCGAGTAAGCCACGACGTAGTTTCATTTGGAAAATTTGTAACCCCGCGTGCATATCTACTTATATAACTTTTCTAGAATTACCAATGAGGTTATCAACCGGAGGAGGATCAAAGATGTTACATATTTGTTCTAAATTTCTTCTAGTGTGTACATCATTTTCCTATAGAATATATATCCCTTTGTATAACTGTCTTCTTCTAAGTATAGAAAATTATGTTTTTACTAGTTCGTTCCACGGATTTATCAAAATATGCAAATGATCACATATACCGATCGTATTTTTGAAAGAGGCCTTCAACTCTTATAATTTATTAACAAAATGCGCAATGTCTCCCATTGACGCCAAAGGTTTCTTCCAAGTAAAAGGATAGTAATGCCTTCCTTCTATTTTATTTTATTTTTAAAACGTGTAGGCAGGAGGAATGCCTACTACCACTACTACAAAACAGGCAACAATAGACGCCTCATTACAGACGGTTAAAATGAAACCGTCTGTGTTGGGTCTGTCCGGATCAGGTATTTGCCGTGCCAGCCTATCACAGACAGTTCTTATTAATAACCGTCTGTGATAGGCATCTATCACAGACGGTTTATTAATAGAAACATCTGTGAGCTATCACAGACGGTTCTATTAAATAACCGTCTGTGATAATCTCCTTAATAGAACCGTCTGTGATAATCTCCTGCACCACAGACGGTTGTCAACACAGACCGTCTGTGAAATATTACCGATAGTTCTATTAAATAACCGTCTGTGATAATCTCCTGTACCACAGACGGTTGTCAATAAAGACCGTCTGTGAACTATCACCGACGGTTCTATTGAAAAACCATCAGTGATAGTTGTATATCACAGCCGGTTCATAATAAGAACCGTCTGTGATATCCTCGCACTATAAATTTCTAGACCAGACCCCCTGCCCATTCCCATTTGAGCCGCCACCCAGGTGTTTGAATTGCCCACTGCGCCGCCAACAGAGAGGGAAGGGAGGAGAAGGAGAGGATTCTCGAGAGGTTTGGTATTGTCGTGGTAACAATCTATAACCCTTTAGAGCATCTGCAATGTACGTGCTTAATTAGCCAGTTCAAATGGCTAGATTTAATGTTAGGAACCGATTCCACACGTTGGAAGTTGCCGATTCCGAAACAAAACTCTAGGAACCGATGCAAACTTTGCATCCGGATGTAAGTGAATAGAATAATATTTTTCATCGGGTAGTTAGCATATGCATTAAGTTCTGTGAGGGGGAAGGAAATGGAGAGAGAGAGAGAGCATTTGAGAGAGATTTTATTTCTTTTCTGATTTTTTTAAATAAGATGTCGGTCCCACTTAAGAGTAAGAATCGGATCAATACATTGGGGGGAAAATGAGTAGTTCTTTGAATGCTTACGTGGCATCTCTTTGAATAGGCATCGGTTCAATACACTGGAGATGCTCTTATGTTGCTATAAATTAATCGCTAATTAATTTAAGTATGTTTGGTAAATAGGAAGCCCATTGCGCCACCGACAGAGAGGGAAGGGGGGAGAAGGAGAGGAGGAAGGGAGGAGAAGGAGAGGATTCTCGAGAGATATTTGGTATTTTCTTCGTGAGCTCCGAGGGTGACGATCTATAACCCTTTATATTTGTTATAAATTAATCGCTAATCAATTTAAGTATGTTTGGTAAATAGGAAGAGTACGTACTTGCGGTTTATTAATCTAATTTGACACTAATTTGTTACATGTGTAGCGTAGATGGACTGAAACTGGATGTACGGTGTGAACCGTATGAGTCAAGAGTACATTAATGGCATGGTTGCTTTTAGAAGAACCGTCGAGCAAGATATGTTGAAGAAGGGGATAAATTTTATGTACTGTCCATGCATTGATTGCGGTAATCAGAAGATGTTTAATAACCCGGCGCAGATCGAAGCGCACTTGATTCAAAGGGATTTCAAAAAAGGGTATACATGTTGGACCAGTCACGGTGAAGAGCAGATTATACCAGAAGTTAATAATGACAACATCGCCGAGGAAGTCAACGATATGCCGGATGTGGACTGTGCTTTTGATGAGGATAGGTCGCACGATGACAATCTGGATCAGATACTATGTGATGCAAAAGAGAACTACAGTGAGAGAGAGTTTTGTAAATTCGAGGACTTAATGGAGGACTCGGTGAGACTTCTATTCCCTGGCTGCAAGCCGGAATACACAAAGTTGTCAACCATGATTGAACTGCTTAAATTGAAGGCAAGCAATGGTTGGTCCCATAAGAGTTTCACGGCGTTGTTAGGTCTCCTAGCGGACATCCTTCTCGAGGAAAACATGTTGCCCAGCACCACCTACCAAGAAAAGAAGGTTCTTTGTCCATTGGGAATGGAAGTAGAAAGAATACATGCATGTCCAAACGATTGTATCCTCTACCGTAAAGAGTATGCAGACATGCATGTATGTCCCGTGTACAAAATATCCCGATACAAGCGTCAAAATACTGCTAAGGTGAAGTAAGGACCTCCTGCTAAGATGTTGTGGTATCTGCCTGTGATCCCACGTTTGAAGCGTTTATTTGCAAACCCAAATGAGGCAAAATTGCTGCGTTGGCACTTGGAGGAGCGTAAGAAAGATGGAAAGCTAAGACACCCTGCTGATTCTGCACAGTGGAGAAACTTCGATCGGAGCTTCGAAGAGTTCGGTGCGGAACCGAGAAACATAAGGTTAGGGTTGAGTACAAATGGAATGAATCCTTTCGATAACATGAGCAGCCGACATAACACCTAGCCCGTGAATCTATGTATGTACAACCTTCCTCCTTGGCTGTGTATAAAGCGGAAGTACATTTTGATGTCACTACTTATCCAAGGGCTGAAGCAACCTGGGAATGGTATTAGTGTGTACCTAGCACCATTGCTGGAAGATCTTGTGACACTGTGGAACGAAGAGGTACATGTATGGGATGCGTATAAAGCGAGAGAACTTCACTTCTGCGCCATATTGTTCTACACCATCAATGATTTTCCCGCCTTTGGTAACTTTGTCAAGCCAAGATACAAAAGGAGTCAAAGCTCATTCAAGACCTTTGCTTAAATGCTACGGAGAGTGTATGGTGAACAACTCGCAGAAAGCGTGTATATCGTCCTTTCAGAGGTTCCTTCCCAAGGGTCACCCATACCACAAGATGAAGAAACAATTCGACGGAAATAAGGAGGAGGATTCAGTTCCAAGGGCTTTTAGAGGGAAAGAGGTCTATGATATGGTTAAGGATATCGATGTTGTGCTTGGGAAGGGACGTAAATTAAGAACCCGTCAAAAGAACATCTGGAAGAAGCGGTCAATTTTTTGGGACTTTCCTTATTGGGAGTACTTAGAAGTTCGCCACTGTATCGACGTCATGCACGTGGAGAAGAATGTATGTGATAGCTTGATTGGTCTCTTACTGAACATTAGTGGCAAAACAAAGGATGGTGTTAACGCACGGCGAGACTTGGTTGATATGAACATAAGGACCGAGTTAGCACCGAAAGAGACCGATACAGGACGAACGTACCTTCCCCCAACTTGCTACACTCTGTCCAAGACCGAGAGAAATGAATTGTGCCAGAGTTTGCATGATGTGAAAGTCCCGTCTGGTTACTCCGCTAACATTAAGAAATTTGTTTCTATGCAAGATTTGAAATTAATTGGTATGAAGTCTCATGATTGTCATATGAAGATGACACAAATGCTTCCTGTTGTAATTAGGAGTATCTTGCCGACCAAGGTCCGAGTGGCAATCTTGAGGCTGTGTTATTTCTTCAACTCAATTGCTCAGAAGGTCATCGATCCCCAAGGACTAGATGCTCTACAGGCCAAGGTGGTGACGACTCTATGTCATCTTGAGATGTATTTCCCTCTGTCATTTTTCGATACCATGGTCCATCTCATTGTTCACCTTGTGAAAGAGATAAAGATATGCGGCCCCATATTCCTACGTCACATGTACCCGTTCGAGAGGTACATGGAAATTCTCAAGTCCTACGTACGGAATCGATCTCGACCGGAGGGCAGCATCATCGAAGGTTATGCAACCGAAGAGGTCATTGAGTTCTGCGTCGACTACATGGCTCGGATGGAACCGATAGGTGTGCCTCTATCTCGTCATGAGGGAGGCGGATGGTATCGGGACCATCGAAGAAATCAATCACTCCCGATCTGGATCGTCACGCTCAAGCCCATTTCACGGTCTTGCAACACATGACCTAAGTGTCCTCAGACATCGGCGAGCACAAAGACATAGTAGCGTATCATCACTTGATGACCTCCAAGTGATTCGCACCTTTAGCCAATATTGCGCATGTTGAGCATATTATTCATTTTAAATGACATGGAGATACTTCATATGTATATGTTAATTTGGGACACTTGCAATCCATTTTATTGCATATGTAACTTATATAGATAGCAAGTAAGCAAGATGGCAGAGGCACCGTCTTCACCGCCGTCACTGACGTCGCAGATGGCAGAGGCGCCGTCTTCGCCGCCTTCACCGATGCCGCCTAATGCGTCTGGATTTCCGTCGACGATAATGATACGTAAGCGAGATGGCAGAGGAAAATCGAAAATGCCTGCAGGCCGACTGATCATCACGGAGGTCAGTGACTTTGAGGTCCCTCTGCGTCCCAAGAGATCAGCAACGAGATTCTGGACCATATGCGGGATACCTGCAAGGGAACGGGTCCTCATCACCACACCAAGCTAGAAGTCTCTGACGAAACAACAGAGAGGTGCGCTTTGGATAGAATTTTCAAGCAAGTTCACTATCCCAGAAGCAGACATGGCACGCGTGGAACGGACGACGTTGCTTTCGATGCATAAATCATGGAGGACCTTCAAGAGCATTCTTATCACAAAGTACGTGAACACGAGTGAGACGCCCTTCGCGAAGTATGGATTCTTAATGCGGGAAACATGAGACGCCTTTGTGGCTATGAAGACGACGGCCGAATTTAAGGAGCAAAGTGTGGCGCACAAAGCTCTCCAGACACGAAACACTCACCCACACAGACTCGACACCACTGGGTACACGGGTAAATATGAGGAATGGGCAGCGGAGGAGGAGAACGCAACCGGGCCATTTCTTGATATCACAAACCCGCGTTCCCTAAGCTGGTTAAAAGCGAGGGCAAAAGTCTCGTCTTCGAGCAACATCTCTTTCACAAACCCAGCAGACCAGGAAGTGTCCCAATGTGTGGTAAATATGTCGAACTACCTAGTTGTTAATAAGTCCATAACTTCATAGTGTCTATAATAACATGATGACTTCTTGCAGCGTGAATTGACTGCCCAAACGTCCCAAGGCTCCTTCCAAGCAGACAGGGAGAAGGATATACTATCTACGGCCTTGAGAAACAAGGAGCACCCGGGTCGCACGCGAGGCCTTGGGGTTCACGTACCTTGGAGTCATGGATTCGCAGACGAATACTGCACGTATAAGAGTAAGAAGAGATCCAAGGCCAAGCGCGAGGACCGGTTGGTACCGATGATTACTAAAAAATTTGAAAGAAAGCTAGCAGTATTGCAGGATCAAATGAATCAACTCCTGAGCCAGTTGCAAGCCGCCCCTGTTAATTTGGGAGCCAGTCCTGGTCGACATCGGAGTAGTGTCGCGTCCACGCATAATTCTAAATATGACGATGTCCAATTACCGATAGATGACATCAAGGTAATGTACATCTATGGAATGCACCAAAGATAGACCTATAGGACGCCTTAGCTAATTGCGTATTGTTTTGTAGGGGCCGACGCCCTGCAAGCTCCAAGTGAGGATAGTTGGGTCCATTTCTATTGAGGCTCGGCGGGGGATGGTGTACCCAAACCAGGAAGGGGCAGTGCAGCACGGTGCCCAACTGGCGCAGGGTTACGCTAGGGTGCAGGTGGATATGGTACATGACAATTTCATGGCTGTCCTGCTGGAGATTCGCCTGAACGAAGATATTAGAACACTAGGGGATGCTATGCACACTTTTATCCAGTGGCCCAAGAAAGGCATCACCCTAGACCCAGCAGTGCCGCGATCTCGACACGACCATTCCTCTCCGACGGGACCCTCGATTACCCCACCTCATATTTCACCTTAGAAGGCCACCTCATAGGTTCCCGTGGAGAAGACGCCGAAGGAATAAGAAAAGCGTGCCACCGTATCGGTTCCCGAGTCGTCTCGCAGGAAGACGCTGCCAGTCATGAAGGCCAAATCGAAATCAATGAACATTAAGGTGCCTCCCAAGTCCGGGAAGCCCGGGACGTCCGGTAATTACTCCATCGAGAAACCATTGTGCTCCGACACAGTATTACTCTGCGCTGGATATGCTTGTCAGGCTTTGCATGCCTGGTACATGCAGAAGACCAAAAAGAAGGGGTGCGATACTGGAATCACCGTCGCATACAAGGATGAGCATTTCTTCAATGGGGTGGGCAACTTTATCGTGGGCTTCAACGACTTATACAACCTCGTTGGCCTCGATGCCTCACTTCTACGATGTTGGACACTATAAGTTTGTACAATCAAGTTCTACATTCACGTGATACCAATATAATACCGATAAATATCACAACTCATTGCTTATGTATAGATATATGATGAAAAATGCCCAGGCAAGGAGAGAACCGGTGGGTTTCCTCGACCCACACGTGGTGTCTATGCAAACCATCGAAACAAAGTCATCCTTCGTCGAGGAATACATAACGACGGCATTGCTTCGTCAGCAGAAAAAGAAGTACATAGTGGTGCCCTACAACCAGGGGTAAGTGTCACTACTTGCTATACAAGTTTCATTTGTACTTTATACGCAGCACGAACTTAGGTTTAATGACTATAGCGACATACATGAGTAGGTACCACTGGATCCTTTGTCATTATACCAAAGAGGAACCAGGTGATATACCTTGATTCCCTAGTCCACAACAACCATGACTTCAGCGTTCTACAAGGAATACTCGAGACGTATGCTCATTTCCTCCATACATAACTCTATTGTAGTCTTCATTCGTTTGAAATGGCCGAGAATAACTTTTTGGAATCATGTAGGTCGTTCATCGACTATGTTGCCAACGGAGGATTATACAATGGATCGAGCGCCAAAATAACACACAGGATGCAATTTCCGGTACGCGCTACAACACAATAATCATATATCATACTTCGTAATAACGCATCTCAAACTGACTATACCTATATATGTAATTCTATTTTTGCAGCGCCGCCAGCAAAAAAAAAATGATGATCTATGTGCAATCTACGTTTGCCATCATATGCAGCAAATCATTAGTGCTAGGACGAAGGATCCCGAGGTTTCTCAATCTCGAAATAATCATTTCCTAATTATAAATTTAAATATGTATGCTTACCATTTTACTCTTGCTAGCGATAGGACTTGATAATAGAATTAGATGGACTCTTTGCAGATGAGATCAAAGATATTCGAGAGAAGCTCTGCGCCTTTATCATATCAGATATCGTTAAGGATAAGGGAGAATTTCACTCCGTCGCCGACCCAGAGTTTCACCCCACCGACACCTCTCAACCACCTGCAAACAATTGACTCAATTGTAATCCAATTGTAACTATAGCGACAATATTTGAACAAATTCGATCTTTTGTAATTTATTTTGAGTAATGATCACTTCGAGTTGTCAACAATTTGATTATCTGTGATGTATCTGTTTGTCTGCATGCTTATTTTTAGAGGGCATGGCTAGCAATTCCTGAGACTAGCCAAAAATCAGAAAAAATGTAGTTAGGATAATGAACTATCACAGATGGTTTTTGTGTTAAAACCGTCTGTAAAGGCGTAGTATCACAGACGGTTCTATCGATGAACCATCGTGATCGCGTGACTATAACACAAGCGGTTACGTCTCACGAACCGCCTGCGTGATCTGTGAAATTTCCTGACGGTTCTATCTGAACCGTCTGTGATATTAGATAGAACCGTCTGTGAAATTATGCGTATCACAGACGGTTCGTAGACAGAACCATCTGTGATATTACGCCTTCACAGACGGTTCGTAGACGGTTCGCCTTCACAGACGGTTTGTCGATAGAACCGTCTGTGATACTACGCCTTCACAGACGGTTTTAGCACAAAAATAAATGCATGATAATCGTATTATCACAGACAAACAAATATAGGCGGTTGAAAACATGCGTGATGACAGCGATTCGAACCGCTTTGTGATGAGGTGATCCGTAGTAGTGTACTTTAATTAAGAAGGAAGTGGTTTAGAATAGTTTATATGTACAACACAAAGAAGCCAAACATAAGATGAATCCAATGGTCAAAAAGGACTATTCTCTCGGTATGATGGACGCTAGACGCACCGTTCCCGCCATGCACCATGCTCTTGCCTCATCTTTTATCTTGAGTAGAAGGGTTTGCGGCATTGTTCATTTGTTTTTGAAAACCCTCCTATTTCGCTCTTTTCATATTTCCCAAGTGACTAGGATGAGCACGGTTGGTATGGCCTTCTGTGAGATCCATCGGTCGATTTAATTTGTAATGCTTAACCTTTCCCTTGGTTCTAGCATCACAAATAAAATTTCCCCGCTCTCGGTATATATGTACTTTCCAGAACTGCAGTACACATATACCTTACAAAAATTAAGCATCAACTCCATACATGAGTTATTACATTACCGAAGGTTTCATAATTTACAACATATTACACAAACATCAAGGTTCCATACAAAAAGAGTTAAGTCTGCAGTGGAAACATCTGCCATAAGATGGCTGAAACCAAAAACCAACCGGCTGCCCTTACTCACAAGGCAACCGACTAGAAACGCCCAAGCTAGTCGTCGAGAGTGTAGTCAGCCTCACACTCGTCAACCCCTTGGGGGGTCAACCTCCTCTGTAGCAAATAGACAATGCAGTTGAGTACAAAAATTGTACTCGCAAGACTTACGATTAACAAATCTCCTCTGCAGTAAATAGACAATGTAGTTGAGTACAACAATTATTTTATTTTTGAAACATGTAGGCAGAGGAATGCCTACTACTTTAATAAAGAAGGAAGTGGTTTAGAATAGTTTATATGTACAACACAAAGAAGCCAAACACAAGATGAATGCAATGGTCAAAAAGGACTATTCTCCTGGTACGACAGATGCTAGACACACCATTCCCGCCATGCACCATGCACCATGCTCTTGCCTCATCTTTTATCTTGAGTAGAAGGGTTTGCGGCATTGTGCATTTGTTTTTGAAAACCCTCCTATTTCACTCTTTTCATATTTCCCAAGTGACTAGGATGAGCACAGTTGGTATGGCCTTCTTTTGTTCCCATTGTGCATTACTCACCTTTTCCCACCATCCATGAGTTGTGGGCGTTGATTGCCATTGGGGCGGTTGCAGGCCCGTGAGGCTTAGCCAAGCGGAGATAAAATTCCAAACATGTACCGAGTACTAGAATGTGGTGAAAAGGTGCGACGCCGTTTCCGGGTGGTGACGGCATAGCGCACATTGGCCATTGTTCGGCCAACCTCCACGTTGTAGCCGGTCCGAAGTCCAAAGCCTATTTTGTATGGAAAGCTACGCGAAGTGTTTGCATTTAGGCGGTGCCCAAGTTTTTCGGATTAAGGCTTGAAATTTTGTGCTAGTTGAGCTGAAGAATTGTGCCTTGTAGGCTGAACCTGCCGTGTAGTTGCCGCTGGTCGTGAGTTTTCAAGCAATTTGGTTCTTGATTTCAGGGACTAGCACCATGGCATTCACCTATGCCCCAGAGGGATATGAACTCTTGTAGATGATGCACCGTTATTTGTACGTGTAAGTCTATGTCTTGCATCCAGTTGTTATCTTGTAGTGCTTTGTGGACCGTTTTATTTTTCCGTCTTGAGATGTCATATATAGTAGGAGCGATGTCTCATGGACTATTTTTATTTAACCAAGGCGCGGTCCAAAAGCTTGCTTTGCGGCCATTCCCCAATGTGATGCGGGTGCAAGCATTAAAGAGAACACAATCCATTTCGTCACAAGGGTTTTCCATTCCTAGCCATGGCTTATCTGGAGTTGTCCATTGATCCCAAAGCCATCTAACCCTAAGCTCCATTGCGAACTTTTGCAAGTGGAGGATCTTGAGGCCTCTTAGGCGCTTTGGTTGACCAACACGCTCCAACTGACTTTGCAGTTCCCTCCCAAAGCCGTTTCTGTTTTGACCAAAGGAATGCCATTCTCTTTTTATCTAGCCATTTCAGAACGCTTTTGGGGGCCTTGATTGATGCTAGAAAATATACCGCCTGGGAAGTGAGGACGGATTTCACTAAGGTTGTTCTTCCCGCTGGGCGAGTAACTTTCCTTTCTGAGACGCAAGCTTGGACGCCACTTTATCCTGGAGGTGTTGGAGGTCGATGCAGCGTAGCTTCCTAAGGGATAGCGGTAGTCCAATGTACTTCATAGGGAAATTTGTTTGTGAAGCCAAGAAATTTTGCAGGACGTTCTGCAAATCTAGGTTGTCGCATCTAATTCCCAGCACTGAGCTTTTGTGAAGGTTTGTGACTAGGCCGGTCACTTTACTGAAATTATGAAGGATCATGGATAAAGCATCAGGATCTTCTTTTGTCGGTGCTACAAAGATGGCAGTGTCATCGGCATAGAGGGAGGTTCAAAATTTTCCAGTGCAACATCTTAGTTTTTGGAGGGCACTTCGTTCGGTTGCCAGGTCTAAAATTTGCTGCAACAGGTCAATTGCCAAAATTAATAGGAGCGGGGAGAGAGGGCCCCCCTTGCTGAAGTCCTCTCCCATGCTTGATGGGGACACCCAGAATTCCGTTCGAAAGGACTCGCGAGGATGAGGTTCAAAGTATGGTCGTGATCCAGTTCCTCCATGTATTTGAGAAGCCTCTTTTTTGCAGTAGATCAAGGAGGTAATCCCATCTTACCGAGTCAAATGCCTTTGCAATGTCCAATTTTAGCAAGAGCGTTGGTGTCCTCGACTAATTTTGGTGTCTGACCAGATTTCGCACATACATGTAGTTGTCATGAATGCTTTTTTTTTATGAAAGCGCTCTGACTCTAGGAAACCAGGAATTGCATATGCAGCACAAGCCTAGGTGATAGAACTTTTGATAAAATTCTTGCCACAACATGGATTAAACTAATTGGCATGTAATGGGACACCTCCTGCGCTTCGCCTTTTTTTGGAATGAGCACTATGTTTGAAGTATTGAGCCAATGGAGGCTTGAAACTCTGAGATTGGAGACGCTGATCATTACTTCCATAAGGTCTTTTTATTATTATTTCCCAGCAGGACTTATAGAAGGCCCCCATGAAGCCATCCGATCCAAGGGCCTTGTCGCCTGGCATTTACGAGATTGCGGAGATTACCTCTTCTTTGGAGATCCTAGCTTCTATGCCCGGAAGTGATGGCCGTTCTAGATTCATTTCCTCCGAATTAAAATCTAGTTGTCTTGGACCCTCACCTTTGAGGGTTTGACAGAAGTGGTCCGACACTAATTGTTCTTTTTCGTCATGTGACACGGCCCATCCATGATCTCTTTTTAGTAGTTGGATATGATTTTTCCGCCGCCGGGCATTGATTATTAGATGAAAGACTTTTGTGTTTGCGTCACCTTCTTTTAGTAGATATATTACACATATGTGTTGATAATTAGACCAAATACTTCACATTTATGCCCAATAGATTTCAGCTCACTCCCATACCTCTCTCCAATTTGTCTCAATTAGTGTGGCTCAACCCACCAACAAAATAGTTTTTAGCTCATTCGGAGACCCCCTCCCCCTCAAACCAAGTCATAACCTCTCACTCTTGGGCCGTTAGGTGGCGCTAGCGCATGAGTCCACGAGGCAATGTGATTTGGTGCCAAGCGAGAAGACAGGGGTGAGCTTTGGGCTCTGGCTTGAGCTCGGCGTCAGCGCGTTGGATAGAAGGTAGGAGTAAGGTAGCAAGTGCCAAGAAAATGGACATCGAGTGAGACCTAGCCGAGCCACTGGGGCCGACGAGGTTGGCTGCACACGTCGACAGTAGCACATGTGCATCCCCATTCCTTGGTCCCAAATCCTAAATTCCTAATTCAATAATTTTTCCAAAAAAATATTTTGTAATTTCTCTAAATTTTTTGTGGCGTTATCTCTAATGCGGAGAATTTGTACTTTGTTATTTGCTATTGTGAGCCTTTAATTTTTTCATTGAAAAATATTTTATTAACTCCGAACATCCATCCGATAAATCCTGGGTCCGCGTGTGTCTTTGTGGGCCATACACCATGGTCAGGAGATCAGTGGAGCATTCTAGCTCCTTGACCGAGGCGAGAGGCAAAACTCTCCCACTTGGATGTTTGTTAGGTCTACAAAGTTCTCATTCCATAAAAGAGTGATTCTGCCGCCGAAGCAAATTCTCTAGGGAGGGCCTCACCGTGAGCACCCCCACCCCACCGTCCGATGTCCTCACCCCCTCGACACTATTCATGGATGGACGGCCGGATCGAGGGATCCTTGTGGAGGCCCCTCCCAAAAAAGATTTATTTTCTTCCGTCGCGGGTATGGGGCTGCCGGCCTTTGAGCGTAGCTGAGAGCATCTTTAGTGTATTGAACCGATATCGATTCAAAGTCATGCCATGTAAGTACTCTAGAAACTGAGTTTGTTTTTCTCTAATGTATTGAACCGATTCCTACTAATAACTGGGACCCACGTTACATTAAAAAACCATAAAATAATAATATCCTCTCTCAACCGCACTATCTCCTATGTAGTTGTTTAATGCTCATATAGAGTCCGATCTCTTGCATTTTTTTTGTTATAATCGACCTTTCTAATATATGGAACGGATTCAATGCCTCCTCTCCTCTCATTTAATTCATCCACGGATTGGAGTTTTGTTTTATGGAGTCACACTGTGTGGCAGGCGGTGTCCATAAAATTTGGTTGAAAGCTCTTCCTTTTTATAATCCGTTCCTGTCACTCCATTGATATAAAGTAAGCTGTTTGGGCCCGCAAGTGTTGGGCTTTTAATGGACAAAAGTCACCCCTCTTAAACACAGACGGTAGATGTAAACGCGCATAAGTTGGTCGTACAGCTTATGACGTGTATACAGATTAATCGAAATAATTAGAAACAACTTTTGCATGCAGCAAAACACAGCCTAGCAACGCAAGCATCAAGTCATATTCTGGCACCTAGCTAATTCCATTTAACACAGCTCCCTCTAGCTTAGATTCAAGTTCTATATATCCCAAACAACATGCTTGAAAAATATTAAAATAGTTGGACTGTATTTACTCGTGTACTTTCTTCGTACCTATGTTTCACCGCGATTGCTACTTTTCCTGTCTCAAAATACACAATACCGTCTTTTTCAGGGGAATTTAACTCTTATATCGCCGACCAATTTCTTACTTGAAATCTTTATATTGTCATATGAAGCAATGGGTACAACCTAACTTAGCAACAATGCGCATGCATGGCTAGCTAGGACTGGAGTACAAGTTACGTATATTTGATTAGCTTCCATGTCAGTTTGCCGACGCCAATTAGTACGTACGTATATTTTCAGCTTTCCGTTAGCTAATCGGCTCTGCACAGCATCAATCGATGATTAAGACGGTCGCGTGAAGTCACGTACAACGTACGTAACTACCCCAGCTGAGCTGAGCTGCTGCTAATAAGTCCACAGCCTTTCTGAGTAGTCTTTTCAGCTCAACTAAAAACATTCATTCGATCGATCGGCATGCAATGGGCAGGCAAGGCAAGGCAGCTCATGCGTGCATGAGAGTTGATGGCAGCGGCGGATTAGCAAAATATATTTAATGGTAAAAATAAAGGTTCATAATAATAAAAATCAAAGTACAAATTGTTCGGGTTAAAAATATCTCAATAATTTAGATAAATTATAAAATAACTCAGGAAAAATACAATATAAAGTATTTAATCTAATTATCATTATATATATCTAACGCACATAGTAAATAATGATTATTTTACACACATATAGTAAATAATGCTTATTTTACAAAAATGTTTTGGGTGTTCGGTTGAACGCCCTTACGTTTGTAGGTCCGCCACTGGTTGATGGAACTGCATGTCATGTAATTTCAGCTGCAGCTAGACAGCTCGTAGTAGAATCTATCTGATCTGAAGCAATCATCTTGCATGTCATTTGACCAGCTCGTTCCTCGAGAAAAATATTCAACCAAAGTTTATTTATTGGAGTACTCCCATCTTTCAAGTTTCTATAACGACGTACGTACTTGATCAGTATTCAGTAGTACGCTCTTCAAATTAACTAGCGTTTTTTCAGTCTACAAAAGAGAAAAAAAAACTAATGTTTTTTCAATGCATATCGAAAACATGGTTATGTCCTTCTGAAATTTTGGAACTTTGAACACAACAAGCTTACAGAGATTTCCTATAGGCGCTTAGTGGATTCTTTAATTTCTGTATAAGACGGCCATGGTTATTGTTCATAGTATCTTTTTTTTTGCTTGTTTTTGCAGTAAAACGGGCTAGTATTTACAAGAGGCTATGGCGTCGGTCCTCTGCAAGCTTGTAACGCAATGATACAAAAATTCATAAAATCTATGGTCCTACGAAATTGATTCGTAGATCTATAGTTACTTGATAGTTTTGACAGCTTATTGGTGTTTCCGCTAAATATGTTTTTTAGTACATTCAATATTTTATTGATTCGAATTCTATCATTATTTCCTAATTAAATAATCATAGATAGTTTTGACAGCTTATTTGTGATTCCGCTAAATATGTTTTTTTAGTACATTTAATATCTTATTGATTCGAATTACACTATTATATTTCCTATCTAAATAATCTTACACGTAGAAAGTGCAACGCTAATTCTTACCGACAAGCATGGCCACGTAACACCTGCAGCACACCGCGTACCACATGGAGAGCTTGTGGGCTTGCTGCCAAAGTAGAGATGGATCGTTGTCTGGTGGATTCTGTTCTGTTTATAAATCCATTGAATTGATATGAACACAAGACTGGAGAGATGGGTGTAGGGGCAGCATCGACCTTTGCATAGGCCTTTAGGGTTCCAAAAAGGACACCGTAGGTGCCATTGCTTTAAGTCCCATCCAGCTGCTCGATAAGATTCTTTTGACCATTATCCCCTGGATAATAACAGATAAACTGTGCATCAACATGACTAGTCCCTTCTTGTGCGTACACATGTACAAGTATTCATGAACATGCATGCAAACTGTACGTGGTCGAATTGGAACACGAGAAGAGAATATATTTCGCCTGATTCGTATATAGGAATTGAACTGTTTCTTGCATTTTTTTTTTGTAAATTCACGTGCTCTAAATGAGCTCTTACAAGTATTTATATTGAAGTCTAACCGATCAGATCAACGAGTAAATCTAGGAGTCGCCTCTAGCAGTAAGGCTACTCTTAATGGACAGTATCTTAGTGCAATTTCTTTAATGCATGAGAAGTGTTAGGATACTATCTTCCCAATGCATGGTTTCCTATGGTGTGGTATCTTAGGCTGTTTCATTTAATTACATTTACGATCTTACTAGTATTTGAGCATTGTAGCCTATTTATGGCATGTACTAAAATAATATATGTTTGTTGACACACACAAACGTAAAATACACGGAATCGATCACAATAAATTTTATGCGTTGGATTTCGAGACCGAACCGGTATCCAGATTAGATACTAGAGTACTATCTCTCTTCATTAACTATGGTGCTACATCATCATTTTGCTTATATGACAGGCTTAAGATATCAGCCAAGATGGAGCACTGGGAGCGGCCTAAGTATCCCGCTGCAAGCAAGATAGTGAAGCTGCTTGCTACTTAATTGAAATGTTAAAAGAGACAACCAAATTAGAAGAACAAACTAAAGCAGAGCAAGGCCAAAGAAAGAATTGAAGGGAAATAGAATAGAAACTATCGCATTACAATGAAGCTTCCTTACGGGCTTGACCAAAAGCGCTTGGGCGTCAGGAATTTGCCCGTCCAGGGAGGAAACACGAGTAGCTAAACACAGTACACATGCTTGTATGGAACAAATAGAGAGACCAACCAAACAGCAAATTGGCTTATAAGCACACGTCGCTATTCAATCTGTGCTGGAAACGGAGGGCCAAGGCTCAGCCTGCCGTCCACTGCCCTCCGCCACTGAGCTGTATATCAACAGGAATATATTTCACATGAGTATTGAGAAGTTTCAACGGATCTCAAATAAATATAATGTAAATTAAATTCGGAAAGTAGCACGACGAGCCTACTTTTATTACGACTACCATATATATACTGGAATGTCACGTGGATAGTTCTGTGGTAGGCATGCCGCATGAAAGAAGTCGATGGGAACTGAAACATACCAACAGTAGGAAACACTGACACATGCATGCTTGCATGCATGGTGAATGTGGTCATGTGATTTTTATAGTCAAGAAGTGATTGAATTGTTGTATATGATGTCCAACAATGGCACTGCCGGGCGAGGCGATTCCCTTGGTGTCCAGCTCTTTGGCGACTGCACAACTTTTGCGCAGCAACGACAGAGAGAGAGGCAAAGTTAAGGAAGCAGAGAGATGAGAGAGAGAGAGAGAGATGACTGAGTGGTCTCGATCGATCGTGTGGTCACCCGGCCATGCATGCATGTTCTGGATGTTGCCGATCGAGATCGAGATCGAGATCGACAGTGGCGGACCCAGGATTTTCAGAATAAATGTTCGAAGTTACAAAAAAATTTAAAGCTCTAATATCTACAATTCGCATACATACAAGATTGGAGATTCAGGACCATAATATGACAATAACACAAGTACACAATTCAATTTAATTCATTCACAGGCTCACTGCCAGATTAGGAATTACTGCTCTCGCTTAGTCGCTTTGGTGCTGCTGCCCTGCCTACGATGGCCTCGGCCTCTCTTTGGTATGCCCTATGCTAATATGCTTGATCTGCATTCTACAAACACAAATCACAAGTTCTGATTTCATTCAACATTTTTCATTCAACACAACATCAACATTCATTCAACCAACACAACAAGAAGTCACTGCGATCCTGCAAACACGAGAAGTCAGCAGCGCAGGACGCATGCCACCGCCGTTACTGCTTGGCGCCGCCGCATGGCGCGGCCGACAGGCGAGTGGGCGGCAGCGTCGGAGAAGCGGCAAGCGAGCCGCCACGGTCGGAGCCGGCAGGCGAGCAACCGAGTGAGCAAGCCGCCGCCGGCCGCCTTGCCGCCGCCGCCGCGGCTGCGGCGCGGTGCCCTCCGCCTCCGCCTGCGGCCCTACTCTTGCCCGGTTGCCCTTGCGGTCCTCGGCCTCCCCTCCTTCTCGGTTCGCCTCCATGATCGCCCTTGCCGCTGCGGCTGCACTCGCCATGCGGCGCCGCCGGCCGCCACTCGGCCTCCGCCGCTCAGCGCTCCGCCTCGCGCCAACACCAACACCCCTCGGTCCGCCGCCCGACCGCCCGCCCGCCGTGCCGCCGCCACGCTCACCGCCGCCCCCAAGGCTCAGATGGAGCCATTTAGGGTTGGAGAATTGAAGGATTGAGATTTGAGAGTTGGCTGCTTGCAATGGAATGGAATGGTTGATTTTGCATTTCTTTGGGCTTTGTGGGCTGAAATTTGGGAGGTGGGACGCGCCTTGGCGCTTAAGCGCGTCGTGGACGCTGTGTTGTGCGGTAAGCGAAATTACGAGTGATTTAACACGATTTTTGATATATATGTGTATTATACCCTAAATATACATATTTTTTGCTAAAATTTTTTGAGTGTTCAGCTGAACACCTATGACCCTAGGTGGGTCCGCCCCTGGAGCTCGAGCTCGGAATGGAACGCATGCGATTGCCATTGTACAATTCCCCTTCTGCCACGGGTGCCAAATTAAAGTCTGGTCTTGTCTGGTCTCCTCCTGTTGGGGCTGGGCTTTGGTCTCATCATCTCATCTCTTTCACTCGCAGCTCCAGGAGCCCAGATTCGGCGCTAGCTAGCTATACACTACACTATGTACTAGTACACATGCACAGTCGATCCCACTGGTCATACATGTTGCCACAGCTGCATGCATCTTGTAAGTTCGCTATAAATATTACAGCTTGGAGACGCATGCATGGCTAGATCGATATATTTCTATTAGGGCTGGTGCTGGTTTGACGACCCCACTAGCCTCACCGCTAACGAAGAAACGTACGTATCAAAAAAAAGTATATCTACACAGAATTCGAATATTTTTTCTTTAAAAAAATATCATATTCTAAAAGTTTATTTACAACTCTATTATACATAAATTACAGTAAACTATTTATGTAATTTTGGTTCTTGGTCACTGTAATTATTCTTGAAAGTCTTAATAACTCATATTTCCATCACATGATTTAAAATCTCACATGTACTCTGACAAAGCCGACTCACTGGTGTGAAGCCTCACGCCGTGTTCCGGCGAAGCCGCCTGCCTGCCATCGACACCAATCTCCCCCCCTCCCCGACGCATGCCCCCTTGCCAAATACATCCTCTCTTCATTCCGTTATATTATAACAGATTTGCTAATTTTCAGTTGCCTGAAATTTTTTTATCCATCAGCCATTTACAATTAAACAGTACTAAGTCTAAAATTGCAGTACCAAGTGATGTACAATTTTAGTACAACTCTACTGTAACTTTTAGTTCTATTTGTTTTTGTATTTATTTTTGTATTTGTAGGGTTGTAGGGTTCACTTAGATTTATTTTTGTCTAGTTTAGAATTTTTTTTTGTATTTTTCTTGTAATATTTTTGTCTATTTTAGAAAGAGACAATCTGACCAATAGAATGTTGATCCAACGGTAAAAAAAGGTGACTGATAGATAAAGAAATTTCAGTCATCTAAAGCATAGACACTCCCATATTATAAAGAAGATGTGCCGGAGGTGACAGCAAGAAAATGAGGAGGAAATAGCTTGGCCATTTGGGACGTGAAATTTCTTCTTGATTTTTGCGGAAATTAAACTAATTCCTGAGAAATTCTTGCCTTCCGTAGTTGTAGTAAGGTAGACTGCTGTATCGCATGAACAGTGTGCAATGCAGAAGGAAGGGCCATCTTTTGAATGGAGCTAGCTAGCCCCCTGCTAGTATGATGTACTGCTAGTGGCCAGTGCCACCTTTCCCTTCTGATCGGACAGGACGTGCAGCAAACGCGCACACTGCATACACTCACTCGACCATGGTAGTATACAACTAGTCTACTATACATGCACCCTGGCCGATCTCTTAACTCTCCCTCTCTAGATCTTTCACTATCTCACTGACTCACTCTGGGTTTGTGTCATTGCGTGTGAGACTGCTAGAGTCCGAGGGTGAAGGAAGGCAGCTCTGCACGCGAGGTTCTGTCTGACACACTCTTGATAACTGTATATAGCTCTGCACGAAAAAATAGTTTCCACCATCGAATTTACAAAAATAACACCGATTCCTACTCAAATACCACAGCAGGGACTGACCATACACCCAACACGAAGTAGGACACGTGACGGCCTCCCATTGCCCGGATCCCACCTACCGCGTCCCCATCGCACGACAGGAGGGATTCGGACGGTGGGAGGGGGCAGGAGGGATGTGAGCGGTGAGGGCGTGGCAGGGGCCACGTGTCGCCTACCAGCATATTTACGGTGCCATTTTTAATAATATATTCACAGGTAAAGAGATACATTTTTGCTATTTCATTACGAAACACTGCCAATTAAACAAAAACTCATATCAATGTATATAATCTTTCATTTTCTAATGCAGGCATGTCGTCTTCTATTACTTATTTTCCACATGGTAAGCCTATGTGTGTCATGTTCTCCTCTCCTGACACAAAGTTGTCGATTGGATAAAGGTTTAGCCTGCTCTGTGTCACTATGGGCTGTTTTATTCATGGTCCTAATGATTTAAGCTAAAATTTAGCATAGTCAAAGCTAAAATTTAGCAAACTGAACGTAGTTTGGACTACAGGTAAATCAAATTTTGGTGTTACCAAAATTTTGATGACCGATTTCATCACTCCCAAATTGGCCGTGTGTAATATTTGATTTTGTTGGCATTAACTAATATTTGTAGTAAATCAAACATAGCTCATTTTTATTGATATTACCAAAATTTGGTTTGGTTGTGGATGACAAACCAAACAGACTTTCGTAGACTGTATTTGCGTTTTAGAGACGTGTAAAATAATGTCGAATCATATACGGCTATACGTATGGTAAGGCACACACAATTCAAGTACACTCGTTGATCGGTCAAAGATTCTTAAAGTTCGTGCACACGTCCCTTTGAAAATAATGTAAAAAAGAAAACGGAGCGTACATATAATTGGGTATTATATTTGCACTTTCAACGCAATATTGAGTCATACTTATACATGCTTTTCTAATACTTATTGCCGCTACTACAGAAAATATTTTCACAGACGATTTAAAAAGTTATTACTGACGATTTCTTGAGTCGTCTGAGTATATGAGTCAGTAATGACATGAGGTCATCACAGACGGTTTTCGAATCGCCTGTGATGCATACTATCACGGACCTGATAGCTTATGTATCACAAACAATTTGTAGATAAAACCGTCCATAATAGATGTTTGCCACACAGGGCTTAAGACAAAAGAATAAACCTACAGCGGAATAAAACAACTTGTGGTAGCCATCCGACATGCCCACATGCAATCGAGTGGAGAACGCACCCTAGTTCGCATAGTCTTCGAAGTACTCCTCAAGGGACCTTATGGTCAAAATTTTACAAAGTTTGCCACACAGGGCTTAAGATAAAAGAGTAAACATGTAGTGGAATAAAACAACTCGTGGTAGCCATCCGACATGCCCACAGGCAATCGAGTGGAGAACGCACCCTAATTCGCATAGTCTTCAAAGTACTCCTCAAAGGGCTTTGCATTCCCTAATTCTTCCTCGATGGCTGATCAACAAATGGCGTATAGCCGTGAGTATATAAAGTACTCAGCAAGTCGTAGGGAATATATACAGATAGTATTTATGTAAGGCTTGACAAGAATAGCTTTATGGCTATTTTGCAGAAAGCAGTATTGACAGTAAATACAGTAATTAGATTGAAAAACATAATTTAAAAGATTAATACATAAGTAAACAAGTTTATTTGAAACAACTAGTGAACACCCCATTCACTTCCCAACCAACAACCAACATCCGAATCGCTTCCCATCCAAACCATTCTAACATTTTTATGAAAATCTACCCCTCGTGTGAAATCACCAGGCATTGTCTATAACTGGGGATACGGCTATTCGAATAATTTTACACTCTGCAGAGGTTGTACAGCTTGACCTACAAGACACGAATTCTCTAGTTTGTTCGGCATATATCTATGCCACCGCTCACTACCTTAGGTAAGCAGTCTAGAGCACGTGATAAGGCCTTTACAAAGTTCTATTTTGACTCGGTTCTGCTCGCTAAGGATTCGCCATTCTAGGCCCCCTCTTGTGCCAAGTGTGAATGTATAACCCAGGGTTCACACTTCCACCAAAACAGAACCGAATCAAAGCATTACTAATTATTCAGCCAGGTCCACCCCATCCTGGACATGTGGTTGTACGGTATGGCCCAAATCAATGACGCACAAAGTTAAGTCCTTAGTGACTACTCACGCGAGGCAACCACATCCCGAATCATCCCCTTTACTACACAATCACTCGCCTGAGTACGAAATCATTTTTGGTTCCAATCCTGGCCAAATGGTAACCCTTTCCATGGCACAACAAATTTTAATAACAGTGGCTCCGTCATAATTCCATATATCATTAAGTCAAATTTATCATTATTGAATCATGTGATCGAGAGACATCGCATAACTAAAGCATGACTAAGCATAATACACACCCATGTTGGTATTATAATAATGTCCAACTAAAATTACTCAACCTAGGGTGTCCAAGGGTACATGCCAACATGTCATTCACAATTATTCAACGGAGTCATACTGTCAAATAGGTATTTAACTATTCCCTAAAACCATTGTTATAAACATAGCAATGCATGTTGATATAAACCATATAATTTTATAAAAATGGGCACGACATGGTCAAAGGTCTACGACTTGCCTTCGTTGACAGTTTGATATGCTTCGGTCGACAGGTCCGGAAATTTTTTAGGAACGCTGGAATCTACACACGCGAAAAGAGCTAAATAAATACAACGACTCTAAATAAAATCCAAAAATTATCAAATTAGAACCAAAAGAAAGGCATTAAATTTATATGAATTTAGAAACGAGATTCGACGGAATTGAAGTTTGTATGAGGGAGAACGAACGTCTAAAAGATTGCGATCACATGAAATGATAGAAAATGGAATATGCTAGAATATTCCATTTTTAGGAACTAGGATGAAAGAAGGTTGACTTCTAGGTCACTCTTGATAGTGAGTGTTGCGATAAGCGATTGGTTGAATGGTTCTTAACCTTAGAACCGATGTTGATAGATTAAAGTATACCGCTCTATGTTTAAACGGCTCTCCTATACTTAGGGTTTACAGCTTAAGGATACTCGATTATTAACTAACCATTCTACTAATTCCGTACTAATTCCGATTAACTATCCGATTACCTTAATGCCTCTTTTAAACCAACAAAAGAGCTAGGGTTCACTAAAGTGGAATCATGTATGGATGTACACGTCTAAACCTGACTGCTATACCTTACTAATCACTAAATGACTTAAGGCAATACTTAAGCTACATAGTGTCCCACTAACAATTTAATCTGAGCTAAACATTTTACTAACCCTAACCATTTCTATCAATCCCATACTTACTTGACCCATTCACTAGCTAGCAAAGATTGAGCACAACATGCGCTAACGAAACATGTACTAGCTAAGAAGCTTATTAACCTAATATATATAGCTAACTATTTTAACTCAAGCTCCTGCTAATCCTCTCACTAAACACTTAACAATCCTTCTTATAACTGAACACCTAAGTATCACAACATAGGAAGTGAGAGAGAGAGAGGCCCACTGTCATCTACACATACATGCTCCAACCATACACACAAAAAGTTACACAGAAAGGGCTCACTGGTCGGACACCTACATGAAAACACATACACGCACCCACGAAGGAAGTTACAGAGAGGGAGATAGAGCAGAGGGAACCAGGCCAGCAGTGGTGGTGAGAGCGGTGCCGACAGAGGGAGTGACGGCGTCGGCCACGGAGGGCAAAAATGGAACCAGCTAGAGAGGACGAGCTCCTAGGCGGTGGAGGCGCAACGGAAGACGGATTGTGGTGGCGGGGCGGCTAAGTGCGACGGCCGACCATGGAGGAGGGAAAGGGTGCCGGCGCCAGAGAGGAAGGGGGAGAAAAGGGAGGCACGCATGGGCTAGAGGGTGACCAGGGGAGTTCACCGGGACTGGTTGTGAGGGCGGAGAGAGGCCGAGGCAGCTTGGCAGTGAGAGGCGGCGGCGGCGCGATGGGTTTCACCGTGGGGGCGCTGCTCAGCTCGGAGCGACGGGCCGTGGGTGGTCGGCGACGCATGGGACGGTTGAGGGGGTGCTCGAGGTGGAAGTAATTTGGGCGAAGATCACCGAGGAAGGAGCGGCGACGAAAATGGCGGATGTGGCCAGGGTCGGTGAAGAAGACAGCTCCGACGGGCTCCTATGGAGGAATTGAGCAATTGGTTGAGGGAAATCGGTCCTTGTGCTCTTGGACGTGGGGTGACACAGTTGGCTCAGGGAGGAGGTCGCCCAGTCACGGCAGGGCGGTGTCTTTAACTTGGCGGCGAGAAGAAGCTTGGCAAGAGTTGGGTGCTCGGTGCTTCCTCTTCGGGTCTCATTTGATGAAGACGAAAAAGGGGGAAACGAATGGCCAAGAGGGGCAAGGCCAGCTCGGTGCTGCCTTTTGTAGGCAAGAGGAGGAGGCAAGGCACAGGTGAGGGTGATGCGCTCGGTGGTGGTTTGGCCGGCATGGGGCTTCTCTGGGCGTTGTGGGCAAGGGGAGGAGTAGCGGCGGGAATCCCGGGTGTCGTGGCGCCGGGCGAGCCATGGGGTGGCGGTGTGGCAACGTGGCGCACATGTGTGGTGATAGGTAGTATGACGTGGTAGCACTGGGCGGGCGGAGCGCACGCACGAGGTGGGGGGGAGTTGAGGGAGGTGGGGTGGCCAGGAGGAAGAAAAAAAGGGGTGGGCTCTGTGCTGGGCGGTCTTGGGCTGCGTGAGGAGAGTGGGCGAAGGATTCGCCCAAAGCGGAAGGGGGTGAATTAGTTTATGTTTTTGAATTAAATAAATTCTAGAAAACTAAAAAGGCTTTTACAAAATAGTTAAAATAGTCCAAAAATTCTAGAAAAATACACAGAATTTTCTTGAACCATTTGGAACTTAATGAAAATACTTTTAACTTAACTTTGGCTTTTAATTTTGCAAACAAATTATTTTTAATTTCTGGACAATAGGAAAACCCTTTTAAAATCCAATAAAATCCAAGGAAACACTTAAATAATATTTTTGACTTTAAATCCAAGTAAAATCGGATAACTTAAATAAACCAACTTTTAATTTATTGAAGTTTGATTAATTCATATTAAACTATTTTTTATTTCAAAATTTCAAGTTAAGCTTTAGCAACTTAATAAAATCAAATGGTTATTTTTAAATTTTGAAAATTTTCAAAAAGTCCATAAAATTGGGATGTTACATTCGTGTTGCTTATAAAGTACAAATCAACAAGTATGGCAACTAGCACAACACTTACCCCTAGTTGTAGGGCAAAAGTATGAAATCCTTCTTGTGGTGATCCAGCAAAAATGTCATCATGTAATCCTCGACAAAGGATGCATTGTCCTTGATGGTTTGCATGGAGACCAAGAGTGGGTCGAGGAAACCTACTGATGATTTACTTGATGCGGTTTCTACGATCATGTATGTATGTGTGTGTGTGTGTGTGTGTGTGTGTATACACACAAAAGCTAGGAGTTATATATGACATTTATCAGTATTACACGAACGTAGACCGTGATTGTACACACTTACAGTGCCTAGCATCGCATGAGTAAGGCATCGAGGGCGTCAAGGTTGAAGAGTAAGAACAAGTCATCAAAGGTCACCGTGAAGATACAGTCTTAAAACTCGTGGTTAAAATGAATTTTCTTGAACTTGACGGTGACACCCAAGCACCGTTGTCCATCCATCTTTTCGGCCTATTCCATAAACCATTCATGCAATCTCTGGGAGCCAATCCTAGGGTTTTGAGGTGCTCTACCGGGACGACCAATGGCTCACCATGCATGAATTTTCAGGCCAACGATAAGAAGGGAATATCATCAGGCTTCTTCGATTTGCCCTTGCTACCTCGCTTTTTAGAGGCCGACCGGGCACAAGGCTGCTTGGCAAGGATTGAGAGGAGTCCCAGACGCATCGACCTCTGTGATAGTAAATCGGCTCTCGGGCCTTTTTGATATTCTTCTTCTTCTATCGTGCTTGAATTTTTCAGAGGACGGCGCATCAGACGCATGGAGCGACGATGACGAAGAATGAGCGAATGACATCTTCACAAGAAATAGATGTACACAAACATCATGCCGACAAAACTTGATGTACTGATAGTATAAAAGATCACAGTTTAACAAGTTCAGCAATAAGCCCAATTAACTGAGAGAATAACATGTATTATTAATTGCTAAGGATCACAGAACCTGGAGTAAGCATTCCAATGAGCTAGAGTTCAAACCCGATTATCAAAATAATTTCATTACAAAGCATTCATCTCAAGCCCAGCACACCACATTGCAATATATTCTAATAGTAGTATCAAAACAAATACAATATGAATCACTAACTAGAACACATCAAATGCAAATGGGTAATTAAACTGAAATGCTGTGATACTCACGAAGCAGATGGCAATCAAAACCACTGAGCAATCTGAGCAATGTGTGAGGGGAAGGGGCGTTGGGTTGGCAACTCGACATTTGTTACCTTTGGGCATCGAGAAGAAGGCGGGCAGGGAGCACCGCAGCAGTAGGGCGGCGTCGAAGGGGAGGCACGCGGGGCTCAGGGGAGGAGAGGAGGCGGGCTCGGGGAGGAGGGGCACCGGGTTCGGGAGGCGGCGGCTTGTGCTCGGGGAGGAGGCGGTGGGTTTGGGGGAGGAGGCGCGGTGGGCTCGAGGAGGAGGCGGCATCGAGGACGGCGGCGATAGGCTCGGGGGAGGAGGGATGTTAGAGAAACTTAATCGTTTGAGTGGGAGGGCGCGGGGACCCTTGAACGCGGGGACCCTTGAATCCAAATATAAATAGGGTTGTACATCACAGACGGTTCTAAATTAGAACCGTCTGTGATAATACACATCACAGACGGTTCCAATAAATAACCATCTGTGATAGATGATGTATCACAGATGGTTAGTAGTTGAAATCGTCTGTGATAGATGATGTATCACAGACGGTTTGTAGATGAAACCGTCTATGATAGCTGATGTATCACAGAAGGTTTGTCCTAAGGAACCGTTTGTGATATGTTTTTGTACTGCTAAATTTATTTCTGTTTATTGGCTAGCCTCAGAAAATACTAGCCATGCCCTCTGAAACAAGCAAAAACACTATAAGTACATGTATTCATCCAATTCACATTCATTTCAGAAACAAGCACACCCATTTCACAAATTCACATATGACACATTCTCATATACATAACTGCAAATTCACATATGACACATTCTCATATACATAAATGCAAATTCACATATGACACATTTTCATATACATAAATGCAAATTCAGAACATATGACACATAAATATTTCATTCATCATTCCACTTGCTTATCTTCTTTAAAAATTAGCCCTTTATGATGATCGACACGCATGTAGCTAGTTTCGCCACGTTGTTCTTCCTCAACCCTTATGCCGTTTCCGAAAGAAGGCAACTCGTCAAATTGATTGTATTCTTCCTCGTCCATTACATTCTCAACTCCAACAATCTTCCTTTTTCCATGAAGAACTACGTGGTACTTCTTATTTGCCTTGTCGGTTACATAGAAGACTTGAACAACTTGGTTAGCGAGTATGATTGATTCGTCTTTGTATCTGACACATTCGAGGTCCATGGTAGTGACACCGCACTTGTCGACCTTCAACTGTGGGAGATGGACCCAACGGCACCGAAATAGGGGGATCTTGACAAGCACATAGTCGAGCTCCTAAATCTCCTCTATGAGCCCATAGTAGGAGCTCCTCAACCCATCGGTACTGAACGTATCTATACGGACACCGCTATTTTAGTTAGTGTTCTTTATATCTTGAGCCTGCGTATAGAATGTGTACCTATTTATATCATATCCTTGCCATGTCACAACTGTAAATGTTGATCCTTTTGCCAACTATGTCATCATATCACTTGACGAGCTCCTAGCGAGCCGCTCCGCCAACCATTGGTTGAACCGACTGTTATGTTGTCTTGTGATCTAAACATCCGGCCGCACTAGATTCTGTTGCCAAAGCACGCCCTTGTGCTGGTCGATATATGGGGACACTATAGTCATGTGTTGCAAGACCATGAAATGGTCTTGAGCATACGCTCTCATCTCTAGAGTGATTGCTTTCCTTCTAATGGTCTTGATACCGTCGAGCCTCCCCTCATGCCGAGATCGAGGCACACCTATCGGTTTGACCTGAGCCATGTAATCGATGCTGAGCTCAATGACCTCTTCGGTTGCATAACCTTTGACGATGCTACCCTTTGGCCGAGATCGATTCCATACATAGGACTTGAGAATTCCCATGAACCTCTCGAATGGGTATATGCTACGTAGGAACATGGGCCCGCACATCTTTATCTCCCCCACAATGAGAACAATGAGATGAACCATGATATCGAAAAATGACAGAGGGAAATACATCTCAAGATGACATAGAGTCGTCACCACCTCGTCCTGCAGAACATCTAGTCCTTCGGGATCGATGACCTTCTGAGCAATTGTGTTAAAAAAATAACACAGCCTCATGATTGTCTTTCAGACCTTGATCGGCAAAATACTTCTAATTGTAATAGGGAGCATCCGTGTCATCAGTACATGACAATCATGAGACTTCATGCCAATTAACTTCAAATCTTCCATCAAAACAAGTTTCTTCATGTTGGCGGAGTAACCGGACGGAACTTTCACACCATGAAAGCACTGGCATAGTTTAGTTCTCTCGGCCTTGGACAGAGTGTAACAAGCAGAGGGAAGGTACGTTCGTCCTTTATCGGTCTTTGTCGGTGCTAACTCAGGTCTGAAATCTATATCAACCGAGTCAAGTCGTTCATTGACACCATCCTTTGTTTTGTCATGAATGCTTAGTAAGAGACCAATCAAGCTGTCATATACATTCTTCTCTATGTGCATGACGTCGATGCAGTGGCCAACTTCTAAGTGCTCCCAATAAGGTAAGTCCCAAAATATTGATCTCTTATTCCAGATGTTCTTCTCATGGGTCCTTGATTTAAGTCACTTTTCGAGCACAACATCTAAATCCTTAACCATATTATAGATCTCTTTTCCGCTTAAATGCCTTGGAGCTAAACTATCCTCCTTCTCCCCGTCGAATTGTTTCTTCATCCTGTGGTATGGGTGAGCCCCCCGAAGGAACCTACGGTGACGTATGTACACGGTTTTGCGTGAGTGCTTCAGCCACACACTCTCGGTATCATCTAAGCAGCGAGTATATGCTTTGGACCCTTTTGTACTCTGGCCCGCTAGGTTAGCAAGGGCAGGATAATCATTTATGGTGTAGAACAACAAGGAGCATAAAGTGAAGTTCTCTCATTTGTACGCATCTCATACCTGCAACCCTTCGATCTATAGTATTTTTAGATCTTCCATCAATGGTGCTCGGTACACATCAATATGATTTACAGGTTGCTTCGGCCCTTGGATAACTATCGACAGCAAAATATACTTTCACTTCATACACAACTAAGGAGGAAGGTTGTAGATACAAAGAGTCACGGGCCAAATGCTATGTCGGCTACTTATGTTACCAAAAGAATTCATTCCATCTATACTCAATCCAAACCTTATATTCCTCAGTTACGCACCGAAGTCTACAGACCTTCTATCGATATTTCTCCACTGGGTGGAATTAGCACGGTGTCTTAGATTTCCATCCCGCTTACGCTCCTCCGACTGCCAACGTCAGTAGTTTTGCCTCCTTTGGGTTCGCAAACAATTGCTTCAAATGGGGAATTACAGGAAGATACCACGCTACCTTTGTAGAAGGTCCTTTTTTCACCTCGGTTCGCTCGTCGTCATCTGATTGATTCTCACGCTTGTATCGAGATACGTTGCACACCGGACGTACATGCATGTCTGCGTACTCTTTACGGTAGAGGTAAAGTCGTTCGGACATGCATGTATTCTTTCTACTTCCATTCCCAATGGACAAAGAACATTCTTGGCTCTATAGGTGGTTTTGGGCAACTCGTTTCCATCCGGAAGCTTGTTCGCTAAGAGTCCTAACAGCGCCGTGAAACTCTTGTCAGACCAACCATTGCTTGCCTTCAATTTCAGCAGTTCAAGCACGGATGACAACCTTGTGTATTCCGGCTTATAGCCCAGGAAAAAAGGCTTCTCCGAGTCCTCCATCAATCCCTCGAATTTATCAAACTCTCTCTCTCACTATAGTTCACTTCTGCATCATGAAGCATCTGATCTAGATTGTCATCGTGCAGTCTATCCGAATCGGAACCACAATTGACATCATCCGACGACATATTGTTGACTTCGTTGGTGATGTCATTATTACTACCTTCCTATATAATCTGCTCTTCACCATGACTGGTCCAATGTGTATATCCCTTTTTGAAATCCCTTCAAATCAAGTGTGCTTCGATCTGCGCTTGATTCTTAAACATCTTCAGATTTTCGCAGTTAATGCTTGGACAGTACATATATTCCGCCCCCCTTATTCAACATATCCTCCTCGACAGCTCTTGTAAAAGCTGACACGCCGTTAATGTACTCTTCACTCACACAGTTCTCAGCGTACATCCAGCTTCGGTCCATTACACGGTTCGCATTGAAAACCCTGGAAATAAATAAAAGGGTGACGTCGAAAGTGTATTTTCTGAGGCTTACGCTTTCTAACAGAGAAAGCATATTTTTCTCTGAACTAAAGGTGGCTTTTCTTATTTTTATATTTTTTCGGATTTTATTAACTTACATGTGAGCCCTACTTGTCAGTGACTCATATTTTTATTTCATGATTTTATTTATAAAATCTATGGCGGTCCCACATGTCATAGACTCATTCGTTTATTAATTGAAGGATTAAATCCTGATTTGATTTAACATACTGACAACTGGAGTCCACATGTCAGTTTTTGTTAAAAATACATTTTGAATTAGATTTCTGTTAAACTTTTCATACCCTCACTACACTTAACCACTATCATTTAGTGCTAATCCTCTCCTAATCTTATGGGTCCCACACCAGTCAAAGAGAGAGAAGGAAAGGAAGCATGGCTCACGAGGCAAAACAGTAGGATTTGAAGCTCAAATTGGGCTTAGGGTGCCATCGCATTGCTAACGGTCATGGCTCGGGGCCCTAAGGTTCCTGAGGCGAGCCGACGGTGATGTCCCGTGGTGGTGCCATGGGCTTCACTAGCAATTTCGGCTTATGCTCCGGTAGCTCACGTCGATCACGAGGAAGGTGTCAATGAAGTCGGGGAAGGTCCAAGGCGGTTGGTCGTCGGTGAACAGAGGTGACGGCAGCAAGCTCCTCAGTGACAGTTCTTCTCAGTGGAAATAAACTTAAACGAAGCACATGCACATCTTTCGGAGGACATATAGGTGGGGAAATCGACCTTGGTCGGGTCGAGGACTCACCGGAGAATTGTTAGCGTTGATGGCGACGACGATGATAGAGAGGTCCATGGTGACAACTCGGCGTGGGCAACAATAGCTGAAATGGACTACACGAGCGGGCCTAGTGAGGTCAGGCAATACTCAAACTGGGCACAGAGTGGCGATGGACTCACCAGGCTTGGAGATCTCCTGCGGCTACCGTAGCGACAGAGATGGAGAAGAAGACTCTGTTGAGGAGCTATACCGCACCAGATGATCTGTAAGCGTGCAAAATGGCGTACCGTCTATGATGAATTAATTATCACACGCGGTTTTAAGAAAAAACCGTCTGTGATATGTAGTAATATCACAAACGGTCTTCAACATGAACCATCTATGATATTACATCCTCACAGACAGTTTTAGCGCGGCCAGTAACACAGATGGTTGCTAAACCAAAACCGTCTATGATTGTATGTAATACAGATGGTTTTAGCCAACTGTCTATGATGAGGCGTCCAATATTAGCCTTTTTATAGTAGTGTGCATAAGTATTTAGGCAATATTAATTGTGAGCAGCTGCAAATTAGGAGTAGGTCCATAACGAGTTTTTGAAATTGTATGCCCGTGTGAGTGTATAAAATGTTGGGCAAAAGAATTGAAGTGCACACTTCCTAAAGCACAAATTACTTTGCTATGTTGTCATTACCAAAAAAACATATTACTCCCTCTGTCCACAAATATAGGTCAGTGTAGGCTTCGTGCGGTCAAACTTTTAAAACTTTGGCCATTAATGTATGTTCATTGACCGGATGAAAATAGTGTTATTGTATTTGTCTTGCAAAATATTCAGTACTACAGAAAAGACCTTCACAGACGGTTCAAAAACATAATCACAGATGGTTTCTTGAGCAGTCTGAGTTGATGGATCAGTGATGACATGAGGTCATCACAGACGGTTTCAGCCACAAACCGTCTATGATGCATACTATCACAGGCGGTTTCAGCCACAAATAAATGCAGTGATGCGATATATCACGAGACGGTTTCAGCGACAAACCGTGCATGATATACTGATATATCGAGACGGTTTGTGGTGAAACCGTCTGTGATGACTTTTTTCTATAAAGCCACCAAGCGATGGCGCTTGTGCCTTTAAAACGGCATCATATATATATATATATATATATATATATATATATATATATATATATATATATATATATATATATATATATATATATATATATATATTTCTATTGTCCTAGTCCTCGGCCACTTTCGTGGGGCGTCCCGCATGACATGAGGAAGAGGAGACAGCAACCACGGGCAACCTCATTGAGCCCCTGCAAATTTAAGAAGTACGGCTACTTGGAAAGCGTCAAGACATCCAATTACTTGGTTGCTAATACATGATGCCACTTCCCAGTCAGAGTACCTGCGCGTCAGACGGTTTCAGCGACAAACCGTCTGTGATGTCTGATATATCACAAACGGTTTGTAGCTGAAACCGTCTGTGATGATTTTTTCTATAAAGCCACCAAGCAGTGACTACTTGTGCCTTTAAAACCAGCATCATATATATATATATATATATATATTTCTATTGTCCTAGTCCCTCGGCCACTTTAGGGGTTGTCCACGCATGACATGAGGAAGAGAGAGCGGCAACCACGGGCAACCTCATTGAGCCCTGCAAAATTAAGAATGTTTGCTTGAAAGCATCAGGACATCAATTACTTAGTTGCTAATACATGATGCCACTTCGGTCAGTACTGTAGCGTCGAGGCGGTTTCGGCGACAAACCGTGCATGATGTCTGATATATCACCAGGCGGTTTGTGGGTGAAACCATCTGTGATGACTTTTCTATAAAGCCACCAAGCGTTATTTGCTTGTGCCTTTAAAACCGGCATATATATATATATATATATATATATATATATATATATATATATATATATATATATATATATATATATATATATATATATATATATATATATATATATCTATTCCTAGTCCTCGGCCACTTTGGAAGTGCGTCTCACACATGACATGAGGAAGAGATGCTGCAACCACGGGCAACCTCATTGAGCCCTGCAAATTTAAAAATGCAATTTGCTTAGAAGCGTCGGGACATCAATTACTTGGTTGCTAATACATGATGCCACTTCGGTTAAAGTACTGCGTGTCCCGTCACTTTCTTAGCAGGTTGCTGTTCTCTCTTCCTCATGTAGGAAGTAATTCCTAAAGTGGTCGAGGGACTAAGAACAATACATATATAATATATATATAATGCCGGTTTAAAGGCACAAGCAACTTTGCTTGGAGACTTTATAGAGAAGAATTAGGAATGGAATGGTAGGGCGTACCTAGGGCGCAAGGTAGGAGAACTTGACCCGGCATGAACACGCGATTACGGACAAATGTGAAATGAATGGCGAGAAGCAACAGATGATATCATCACAAAATGACAAATCAACAAATAAGTCATAACATACATATCACACGTTTTATACATCTATTTTTGCAAATCATCAATCATACATACCAACAACCCATGGTTCACCAAGCAAGTTTTCACTATCAATAGCAGACAACACTTGACACTTCTGAATAAGTCATAAGTCATAACAATATAACATATCAACAGCTCATACATATCAACAACCCAATAAGTCATAACATATCAATAACCCATACATATCAATAGAAGAGACAACACTTGACACTTCTGAATACTTCAATAGCAGACAACACTTACACTTCTGACTTCACTCATTGACATTAATGATCGACAATCGACACAAGTGCACAATCATTGCATTCATTTATAGAGAAGAGATTATGAATGGAATGGTAGGACGTACCTTTACAAATTTAAAAAGTTAATTGCAGCTAAGCCCCATCCGAACCCACAGCATGAACTAAGCAAGATGCATAGAATGCACATACACCAATAGCCCTCGGTAGTAGCCTCGGCATCATCATGAGCACTAGCCATTTTCATCCAGAGCAAGGGGTAGAGACACGAGAGGGAGTAAGGTAGGGTGATACCTCGATCACAGCGCAACCAGCGGCGACCCCACCAGGCACAACCCACATCCATCTCCTTCACCTTACATAAATCACACAAACATCGAGGACACAACAAGGCTCAAGCATAAAAATCAAACTCAACAAAAGACATTAAGCTAACAGATCTAGAGGAGAATAGAGGAGGATGGGGAAAGCAAAGCTGGCGAGGGCCTGGCGTAGGAGGCCGGCGGAGAATCAAGCCATGGCGGCGCAGGCGGCATGTGGGGCCAAGCCCAGTGGCTTGGGTGGTGGCGTCACCGTAGTTGTGGCACGACCCTTCAACTGCACAAGACTACTATCGTACGAGTGTCTTGTGCGATTCATCAGTGTCACAACCCGTGGCGACAGCGATGGGGTTGGCGGCGTTGAGGTAGAGTAAATCTTGTTGAGGGTAGCGAGAGTTAGGCGGTGCAAACCCTATCGTATTTGAGGAGTAGCGAGAGTTAGAGGCAGCCTTGAGATCCTATCGTAGGGCTCCTACTAATAAAGACTTATCACGAGCGGTTCTATAATGGAACCGTCCGTGATATAAATACATATCACATCTGATTCTATTATGGAACCGTATGTGAAATGGTTTCTCGGTATATATATTTATCTTGTATATGAACTTACATGACATGAAGAAATTACATGTTTATATGTCAATTTTGTCATTTAAATCTTCTTTGAAAATTTGCTTTAACTATACATACATACATACATACATACATACATACATATATATATATATATATATATATATATATATATATATATATATATATATATATATATATATATATATATATATATATATATATATATATATATATATATATATATATAATTAATTTTTTCCACTAAAAGTCTCTGTCTAGTTTAGTACTCACAGGGAGTATGTACTCTCACTTCTAATATACAACTTAAAGCACATATTATACTTCTTTATCATTTTCAGGTATACTTAAATATCAATTACAAGATACTCCAATACGATTTGATTGAAAAAAATTCATTTGAGCCCTTTGTTTTTTGCTATATACCTTTTTTCATATATAAAAAGTATATACACAAAGTTTGCTATAAAAAGTGGAATTTAAAGAAATTTTTCATGGAACTCACTTTAGGGTATCTTATAATCATTATTGGAGTATGCACAAATAGATAAAGAGGTATCATCATACGATTTAAGTCTTGGTATATATAGTAATAATTCAACATATAATTAATATAGTAACTTCACCTCCAAATTTTTATTTTCATTTTGGAATTTTCATATATACATATGGCCAAACAGCGTGGCGTTAAAACAAAAGATTAAAAAAAAAGTAGAAACCTATAAATAAAGAAAGTTTTTCTAATGGTGGAGGTAGGCTGCTATCTCCGTCTTCAATACTTCGTAGGCGGCAGCGTCGAGGGCGGACGGTTCGTGATCGAACGAAGCCTGAAATGCGTCCACCCACGACGCTCATTCGAGTGTCTCCCGAAGACCCTCGGACTGTTGAACAAAGAAGAATTGAGCCCATAGGCTCTCTTCCCTTGCTTGAGGGGTCTCGGCACAGTCGACTCGATGCGCTGCCGCCTCGGTCACTTGATCAAGTGACGACAAGTCTCCTGGAGACGTGCAATGTCATTTTGAAGGACCACGTTGATGACACGATGGCTTCGTCGAAAGTGGGAGATCACTCGGAAGACACGGCGGAGGAGGATGTCAAGGCGGCGGAAGGTGGCCGTCACCGCTCGGCAAATTCTCGGACGGAGGTGAAGACACTGTTGAAGCAGTGTTCTTCCGCATGACGCAGTTCAACGTACAACAAGAGGTGCTCATACTGTGCGGCGGGTAGGCCATCAATGCGGCGATAAGGAAGCGAAGAGGCGGCCATTTACATTGTTTTGTATAAGTGGGGATGATCATCTTTGATGGCGGATGATCCTTTTATAAAACAAGGAACACATTTGGGCGTGAGGCGAAGAGGCGCGTCGGGGGCCGGCGGCATTGATGCGACGAAGAGGCGCTTGAGCGGCGGCGCATTGATGCGACGAAGAACGCATCGGCGGCGACGAAGAAACTCATCAGGTGCTGTAGTGATTATCACAGACGGTTATAACAAAAAACCGTCTGTGATATGTAGCAATATCACAGACGGTTATTGTTAAGAACCGTCTGTGAGGTTTCACAAACGGTTCTTTTTTAGAACCGTCTGTGATATATAGAATTATCACAGACGGTTATAAAAAAGAACCGTCTATGATACTTAACCGTCTGTGATATTACCTCTTCACGAGGCGGTTTTAGCGCAACCAATAACCTGAGCGGTCTCTAAACAAAAACCTTTTGTGATTGTATATATCTGAGCGGTTTTGGTCAACCGTCTGTGATGAGGCGTCCAGTATTAGCCTTTTTGTAGTAGTGATTTTCATAATATATAATTTTTATCATCTTGCTAGTATTTTATGATAACAAACCATAGCCAGAGTCATGCATTGGAGACCATGAAAAAATAAATTATATTTATGGACAAATGGTTAATAAATGAATTTAATCTGGTAAGGTTAATTAACCGTAGGCAACTTGTGACGATGTATATATACCAGAAGCGTTTTATTGTGCTGCTCTAAGTTGCATACCGTGGCTTATATCTCTTAATTCACTCTAACTGAATTATATGGAATTAATGTGCAAATATATTTGGTCCCTGCTCATCCTCTTTTTCAATTCTCACAGTTGAGGGTTCTGTACATTCATGCTTGCAAAATTGTAATTGAGTGAATTGATAGTATGCATGCCATCAGTTTAGGTATATAGCTTTATTAATATTTCGATTTCCTACCGACCAACTAGCCCAAAATTTAATCAGTTTGAAGTCGAAGTGTACCCTTAACGGAAAAGTAGAGGGGTTCATAGGTGACCAGTCCACTGGTCTGGCCCGAGCCCGAGGTATTCTGGGCTGGGTTTGGGACTGCGTTTTTGGCTCGAAAGCCCAAAAAATCAATTAAAAAATATGAAAAACTATTTTTAAATTATGGAAATGAGTTAAATATTTTTTATTTCAAAAATAATTAAAATAATATTTTCAAATGAAAAACCTAACTTTTGGGCGAGGTAGGCTCAGTGCGCCCGTTTGAACTAGGCTTTTCAAGCCTAGCCCGAAGCCCAGCCTGGTCCGACCCAGCGTTTGAACAGGTCTACGGAAAAGGCACATGGACAACGTAAAGAAAAGAGATCTTTTGATGCATACATTGCATGCATATATACATTAATTACACAGTGCAACGAATTACGACCACTAGTCATTAGCCCGTTCATCGCACAGACTTCTGGTTCATTTACGGTAATACTTTTATAGTTGATAGCCTTTGTAAATTTTGAATTAATTTACCATAATCCAAATTTTATATTCTGAATATCTATTAGTGAGATCGTTTTATCAAAATTTTATCTTCTGAATATTTATTAGTGAGGTCATTTTCTCATAATTACATTTTGATATAGTTGGGTGCAACAATTTTTTTTAGACTTTCTCGTTCAAAATTTTCATACATTTTGGGCACTAACATTCTTTTGGAATTTTTTTATTACAAACTTTTGTATTTTTATGTATAGTATTTTCGAGAGAGAAAAATATACTCCAAATATTGTTTTAATGGGACCTTTTGTCTTAATTACAAAAAAAATCCCTGTATTTTTTACTAATATGGGAGCATCTTGAGAGCCTGTAACTCTAGTTTTATTGTGGAATTTTCGTATAGTTGGGTAGAATAATTTTTAGACTGTTCAGTTCAAAAAATTTATATATTTGGGTAGTGTAATTCTTTTGGAATTTTTAGTTCCTAAAATTTACCTTCCAAATATTTGTTAATTAGAACTTTTTCTTATAGTTGCTGACAAATTTTCTTGAATTTTGGGGCTGATTTGGGAGCCGCTAGAGAGCATGTAATTATATATAGATATGCTACAGAACCTGTAATTAGCTACTTCACAACTATGCCTACAAATGTAGATAGAAAACATAGTGTCGATTTGCTCACTTTTACATTAAGAATCTACTGGTTCAAATGGATTTGCCGAGTAGCGATTTGCAAAAGGCTAGTATAATAATTACCACTGAGTTGTCCGTGTCAATTTCACCCCACCGTCTGATCCGTAACCAACTGAAACTGATCGGTAACCAACTGAAAGCCGCTTGACTACGTCTGATTATTTACTTTTACATTGACGATATGCGTCCACTTAGGATACATATATACAAACATTAAGAGCTTGCTTTTCTACACTTAGATAGGGAGCTCAATATAGAATAATGTGAAAATTTCTAGCTATATCATTACGTGCACTGCACGAACTACATGTTTTAATAAGAAAATTGGTTGTTAATAGTTTTGTAGCCATATTTTTCTCGCCAATCTTATTCGAGCACAACACGTCAGACAGTGACCCGATGATATTATTTTTCCTATCCTGGTGTCCTTTAGTTAAGCTTCAGCCTATCGCCTAGCTATTTGCACTGCAAAGAATGTACACTACTAGCCAGATTGTTTAGCCTTGCCTGTTTCCTCTTCGGTTAATCAATTTGCTTGATACGTGCCTAGATGGGAGTCCTCATTTGATACGTATGTGAAGAAGGTATTGGTAAAACGTACACAAGGTGGAGTTTGATCCGACTATTAGAACTATGGTCAGCCTCTATATAAAAGGTGTAGATATTTTCTTTTTCCGCGATTAACGTATGAATTTCTAGCTATTTTTCTTTTCCTCTGAATAACATTTGAATTTTCAGCTTTTTACCTTCTAGGATTAATGTAGGAGTGTCTATAGGAATCTCTAATTAGTATAGATATAGATAGATATAGATAGCTGGATCGTCGTACTAGATCCATTGAATTTGATGTGCCTCCCTAATTGTCTACGACCATATGTATTATCAAGTCATTTTTACCAATTGAATTACGAATAGTTGGGTGTGAATGAAATTGAGATTCCGAGAAACTTTTTGACCAATATTATCGAATGATCTTAAACGAACAATTTTACACACGCCGTTGAACAAGTGCGGCGGATCCGCGTCCTCCACTCATATGCCTCGTTATCTATGCCGTAGATCGCACTAGATCCTTCCCATTTTATTATCCCATAAAATACAATATGGTGAATGGGTCGTTGTTACCGTAGTACTTAGCTAGGTTAACTGCTGATAGCCGAGTTGCCGAAAGCTTCTTGGCCAGTAACAAAGACAGATATAAACTTATATTAATACTCCAATTGGGTTGTAATCAACTACAAGATTCTGGAGGGAACAAGACAGCGATGCCGATGTGTACGGGTAGCCTAAAATAGTTTGGCAATACGGCTTGTTTATTACTATTCCAAATTAACACTTGTCATCGTTGATTTTGACTGTTATTTTTTAAGCAACACAAAAGTAAATAACTCTAAATGTGAAATATTGGTAAAATATTTTTGATTACAAATCTAACAATACCACATTTTATATTACATAAGTAAATATTTTAAAAATATCTTTGATCGAAGCTGGAGCAGTCAAACCAACCGTGACGAGTAAACACGAATATAGAAAATAAGATCTAGTTCGTACGGATTGAGTGTGCATTTCCCCATTCAATTAAGCGCGCGAGCACGTGGATTTGCACAGGAGTTCATAGTACGGGCGTCGGGTTTGAGCTCAATTTTTAGTGATTTCGGATGGTTTTGTTGTTAAGCTTCAGCACAGAAGAACGTGTGCACAGGAGTTTGGGTTCAGTTGTCTAGATTTGTCACGAGGGTGAAGATTGCTCGATCTGGGGCCTGTAGCTTGTCATCGATTGCTCGTGAATTTCAAGAAAGGTCATACTAGCTTACCTTGCACGGTGATTAAGCTTTTAGCTGAACTGATCTCGATATATGAACGTGGCGGAAGTTAGTATTGATCTTACAAATAAACGCGGGAGGCTCTTATTGAGTTAAATCATACAGAAAAATATACGGATAGTTTATACAGGTTCGGACATTCTCCTGAGAGAATAATAACCCTACTCCTATGTTGCTGTATTGACTATGTTTAACAATAGAGAAGAAATCACTAGAATTAGGGCTTAATGACTTATGTCTACTGATCTTGTCTTGTGTTTTTTGTCGTTGTTCCTGTCATCTGTCCACCCAGCTTTACTCCTTATATAGGGTGTGAAGAGGTTACAGTTATCCCGTATCAAGAGGCGTCTCACCTTTTGATGAAATGCGCACGTTCAGTGACGGTTATTATCAGAGACTAATCCTCCCATGTTATCTTGCAGTTATGTCTCTACAGAGGCTTAATACGTGCAGTTATCCTAGAGAATAACAACACATATTAATTACTATGTGCTACTATGTGTATTAAACACAACACATAAGTGTCCCTAGTCGATTGGGCCCACATGTCTGTATGCTTTGTTGACCATAGGGTGGTCGTAATTGATCTGGTCGTAGTAAAGCTTACGACCATGAAGCGATCGTAGTAATGCTTACGATCATAAGGTGGTTATAAGAAATCTTACAACCACTAAGTAGTCGTAGAAGTACTCACGACCATATAGGGTGGTCGTAAAATGGTTTACGACCACTCGGCTAAACTTCTCTCTTATTAATGATAAGGGACATCCTTACAAATAACATGAAGATATTGTTATCTATAATAACAATTACAAATAAACAATTTAATTAATTGAGAATTATTAGATTCTCGTCATCTAGCCCTCAACTTCAAGTGAAAGTAACTTACATGGAAAAAGAGATCGTAGAATAGTGGTCAGAAGCATAGTCTTTCCTACTGGTATTTTATTTGACCAGAAATTGATTTGGTCAAGAAGGTAATTTTACTTGAGTAGAAAAGACAGAATTGCTTTTCCCAAACGGACAGATTAAAGAATACCAATAAACTCTCACATATATGTCCTTTGGGAGCGGTTCCCGAAGGGGTGGTAACTGTTGAGTTCCCACAATCTTTAACTCATATCCGCGGTTATAAATATCTACCAAGGGTGTGACTTAGGTTTTTTTTTTACTTTCTCTATTTGCTTCAACTGCTCTCGAGTTCTCATTCTCTTCGTCGCCAACCAAGTCTGCAATCCTTCCCAAATTCTTCCAAATCCAAAGCAAACTCACTCAAAAGAAATGGCCAGGACCATTTCTAAGTGGGAGAAATCTGAGATGGATGCGGAGAAGTTGACTGCTCTGGTCGTAGCAGAGAAGATCCCGAGGCGCACTTTGGTGAAGTGGACCAACGCTGAGGGTCAGCATTAGCCCTCGAGTGAGAAGGACACCATTCCAGTATTCCAGGCATACTATGCATGCGGTTTTCGATTGCCCAATCACCCTTTTCTGATGGTTGTACTTCAGCATTTTGGGGTGGAATTGGTGAACTTGGTTCCCAATTTTCATTACATTGCTGAGTGTATTTGTTTATCTGTGCGAAGCCTATCTGAGAATTCTTTTAGATTTGGTATCTTCCTATATTACTACGAGATGTGCAAGTACAACAGAATCGTAGACAGTTGTGGATTGAAGCTCCACGATGGGAAGTCGATGGAGTACATTCAGATATTCACCCGATCATCGTGGCTAGGGTGGAAGAAGAGGTGGTTCTATTGGACCTTGTCCAAGGACGATAGCCTTTTCTTCACGGGGAAGCCCGTAGAGAAGAGTTCATCTTGGGACTCGGCTCCAATCGACCTCGACCGGATCACCCCCTGCATCCAAGCCAACAAGGATTTGAGGGAGGAGAGGCTGACTAGATGGCACGTGGTGAGAGACTTCATCATGCGCCACATTAGTCCCCTGAAGGACCGAGAACACCCCATATGGAAGTACTCGGGGACTACTGACTCGACCATGGATTATGAGAAAGGTAAAGTATTAATCAACCGAGCTCTTTTTGTTAATTTTGAGTATGATTGTTGATTATATCTTCGTAATCGTAGATCTTTCACAAAAACAAATTGACGCTCGAGTCAAGTTCACTTGTGAGAAGGTTCCTACGACTAGGGCTAGAAAAATAGCTCGAGGCTCGTGGCTCGACTCGGGCTCGGCTCGGCTCGGCTCGGGCTCAGCTCGTGAATTTTTGAGCCGAGCCGAGCCCACCTTTTGGCTCGGTGAAATTTCGAGCCGAGCTCGAGCCGGGCTCACGAGCTGCTCGGCGAGCTTTTTGGCTCGGCCCACGATTGAAGCCCAGGTCGTAGGAGTCCTTGCGCCCTTATCTTCCCGAACGCGGACGGGCGCCCCAATGCCCCATCCCCATCTTCTCACTCGGCCACTCCCCCCGACTCCGCCATCCACCGCCGCCTCACTCCCCATCTTCTCCACCCGCCCATGCAGCGCAGCCTCCCCATCTCCACGCCGGCGTGGGCGAGCCTCCCCATCTCCACCCGCCACCGCACCTCCCCATCTCCACTGCTTGGTGAGCCTCCCCTATCTCCACCCGCCACATGACCTCCTGTCGAACCCGGGGGCGAAGGATCCCAGTCTCTGTGTTCATACACTAGTCCGGGATTTCTAGTGTACAGTTAAACAAAAGTGATAATCAAAACATATCACGCATTTTATTAATAATTATTGAGTTTATTACAATCGGGCTGAGGCCAAATAAAGTAAAACACATGAAATAAAATAGTAGTAGTAGACCCAACGATTAGCCACGGGCAATAAATGCAGGGAGCGTAACCTAAGCATCGATGTCCTCACCGTCTTGATAGAAGTCTTCTCTGAATAAAGATTATTGAAGAGTAAGCACTACCACTTGTGGTTGCAAGTTACACCAGTAAAATGAGATTGAATGCATGCATAAAGTGAGCAAAGGGTAATGGCGGGGTTTATTTGCATAAGACAACATTTTCAGTTTAAATACTCTTAGTAATTTCCAATGCCATTTTAGAATTTAATAAGATCAAAATCATGTTTCGATTTCTCAATGTCAAGTGTAGGATGAACCTCCATACACAAATGGTGAAGGACTACCCCCCTTACACCAGGCTTCTGCCCAATCCCATTTTCATAAACCAGGTGACAAAGTCTTTTCAAACAAAACTAGAGACTAACTTCAAGTGGCTTACATTAAGCATGTCCATGACCGTGGACACGGCTATTGAATAGATTAATACTCTGCGAGTTGGTATAGCTTTACCCACAAGAGATAGTTTGCTTATTATGTCGGCCAATACACGCTTAGTAGGCGTGCGACTAAGCGACTATCACGAGGCCTTTACCCTACATTATTTCAACATAATTATGCGCTAAGGTTTACGTGTCGAAGGCTTCACACCAACGACTACCCCTCTTGCGCCATGTGGGTATCATCAATAAGTCTTCACGACTCCCACATCTTTCCAAGACATAAACATGGTGAAATGATATAGCTTATTTGGCCAAGTCTGTCCCATTCGGACTTGTGGTGATCTGAGTTTGGCTTAACATCCATGACCGTAGACAGGTCCTTATATGGTGGCGACTTCCAAAACAAACCACAGGTCTCAACCATTATTGTATTGAGCCGTGCATGAACTTGCACCCACCAACAATCAATTCACCCAAGTCTAAACCAATTTCATTTATTTTTCTTTGGTAGCGTTTTCCAAACATCTATGGTAAAAGCAATACCATAGATTCATTTTCAAAACAACTTTGTATTTTGGCAAAATTCCCCAAATCATCTTTTGGTCTAAGCAATGACTAAGCATAATTATCTTAATTATTTTACTAAGGTGACAAGGCATGGCATTCCAAACATCAATATTGGCTATCTGAAGGAATTGGCATAACTAAGAATGAAAAGCAGAATTTAAAATAACTTGAATAAAGATATGCATGCAATAATAACTTTAAAGACATAATTAATTAACTTTGAAATACTGGGATCAAAATGGTCAAGAGTATAACTTGCCTTCGTTGAAGTCTTGAGATTCTAAACCCTCTGAAGGATCTACCTCTCGGAATCGTCAAAGTCTATCTGGCGAAAATCGACAAATTCAAATAAAATCCAAATAAATCCAAAAAGACAAATCAAATTAACTCCAAATGAAATAATTTTATTTTATTTAGCTATATAATAATTGTATAAGATTTTAGCAATTTGAATCACTCAATTTGAAGTTGAGGTTCAAAAGATATGAATTTTACAAGTTTTAACCTAAATTTGATATTTAAAAGAATTTCTAAATTTAAATACAAATTCAAAATAGCTTCAAATTAAATAATTTTGGTTTAGTTAGCTAGATAAAGATTTTGTAAGAATTTAGAAATTTGGAACACCCAATTTGGAGATTGGATGCAAAAGTTATGAATTTTACAAATTTTAAACCTAAATCGCAATTTAAATGAATTCCTGATTTATTTTTCGAAGAAAAATCCGTTTAATGCTAAGGCTGGCGTCATACGAGAATTTCGGGATTAAGGAATTAAAATAATTCCCGACATGTGGACCCTCGTGTCATAGACCACGGCTTACATGGACCAAGTCCATGTGGTGATTGGTTTAGGGAGTTGGTCTTGTAGCGGTTGATGTGGCGCCACATGGGCTCCACGTCGGACACTGAGGTGAGGTGGCTGGAGTGGCGTCGGCGTGGACTAGCCACGCCAGCCCGACACCGGCGGCGATCTTGGCGACGAGCCCGCCGGCGTTATCGCCACGGCGAGTGAGGATGTCGCAAAAAAGAGAGAGGTGAGATCTCGAGCGTGATGCTCACCGGAATTGCGAATCTTGCGCGGCGGTAAGGTGGTCGGCGGCGAGGTCGGCGGCGGGCGAGTTGGGTCGTCGGTGAAAGCGTTGCGGTGGTCCTTGGCGATGAGATCGCGCGCTGCTTTGCGGCGTTGAGCGATGTCGTTGGTGGCGGAGGCGAGGGCGGAAGCGGGCTCAATGGTGGCGCAATCGGAGATGGAAGCTCCTTGGTCGTCGGCGAAGAACCTTGAAATTAGGGCGCTAGAGAGGAGAGTGGCACCGGGTGGTGGTGTTGAGTTGTGTGGAGAAGGCGCACTGGGCTCCCTTTTATAGGGCGGGAGGGGCGGAGCTGCGTGGAAAGCACGAAGATCGCCTCCGGGTCCGTGGCGGAATCAACAGAATCGTGGACGAAGAAGGAAAGAATGGCGGGTTGGGTGCGATTCGTGTGGCGATTTTAATCGTGCGATGATTCGAGGATTAGATCGCGATTCATGAGTATGGAAGCTCCCGAGCTGCGTCCATGGCGATGGCGCTGCGAAAGAAAAAGCGCAAGTTGAAGATGGAAAAGGGGAAGAAAGGCTCGGGCTTTGGATTCGATCGACGGTAGCGAATAGGCGTCTTGGCGTGTGTGCGTGATGGTCGTTCGATGATGATCAATGGCGGTGAGAATAACGTCTGCGAGGAGGAGGCTGGGCGATTGGGCGTCTTGGCGTGTCTGAGGAGGGTTTAGGCGGACAAGTTTGGCCCAAACACTGTTTAATAATTTCTAATGTTTTAACAATTGTTTTAATTCGATAATTAAAGGGGCTTTAGAAAATAGCAAATATGTTCCAAAAATTCTAGAAAAATTCACAAAAATTCCTAGAATGATTTTGGACTTAATTAAAATAATTTTAACTTAAACTTGTTAATAGTTTTTGTAATTAAATTTGTTTTAGCTTTAAGGTTAATAATAGGAGCTTTAGAAAATTTCAGAAAATCCACCAAAATAAATAAGTTTTAAAAAGTTTTCTCAGAAATGGAAATTTTGGGCTATTACACTCCCCCATCTCCACCGCCACCTTGCCTCCCCATCTCCTCCTCATGGCGATCGCCCGTCTGCCTCCTCCTCCTCCTCCTCCGCCACCGCCACCGCCACCTACTCCATCCCCGCCCGTCCTCCCCATTGCGTTCTCTTCTCCCTCTGTGCTCCTACCTCCCCCAGGTGCTCCCCTCGTCCTCCCGTGGGCCCGTGCTCCACCCGGATCCCGGCCCGTGCTCTCTCCATGGACGTGTGCCATGAAGCTTGATTGCAGAGGAGGTCAACAAGGTCAAGCTGCTCTACTCCAAGCTTCGTGCCTTGACTTTCTTTGTTCTTGTGAAGTTGCTCCCGCCCCGTGCTCTCCATGGATGTGCAGTGTGCTTGTTTTGGATGTGCTTGTTTTGGATGAACTGATGTTTTGGATGTGCTTTTTTGGATGATCTGAAATCTGATGCTTGTTGGACCTTGGATGTGCTGGAGTTGGATGAACTGATAGAAAATTTTGTAATGCTTGTTGCCTTGTTGGATGTACTAGATCTGGATGAACCGGATGAACTGATGCATTAGGCCATCAGTTCCTTCCTTGGCTCGCGAGCCCGTTCGAGCCAACTCGAGCCTTTCTTCGAGCCGAGCCGAGCCACCCTCCTGGCTCGTGCTTAAAACGAGCCGAGCCGAGCCGAGCCGAGTCGAGCCACCTGTGCGAACGAGCCTGTTCGAGCCCAACCCTACCTACGACCATAGCAGGAGCTCCTCAAATCCTAGCGGTCGTAATCGAGGAAGAAAGGAAAGAATGCCTAAAGGTAATCAAAATTTGATTTCATCTTTAGGGTTCATTAGTCGTAAAATTCGCCCACTTGAGAATATTTTATTTCTAACTTATGCAAAAATAGGCATGGCAAACTGTCCAGACAACCAAGAGGTTGAATTAAAGGCTATCGAATATGAGTAAGAGGAAGACAGAATTCCCCTGACCAAAAGGCGTCGCCTTATGAAGGCCGCCGAGAAGAAGAAGAAGGATGGAAGTTCTATTTCCACCCTTCCTTCGACCACCCCCATCAAACACTTCTTTGCAGATGTGATTGATGCGGAGAAAAGGGGTGTGGTCGAAGAACTTAAATATAAAACCCTCAAGACCAAGGTACCCTTCTACTACGATAACAAAATATTTTTAGTTTCTACTTCTCATGGCTTTATCAAGAAAATAGAAAAGGAGCACTGAAAAAGTTTTATGTATTTTGTGAAGGCTACCTCGGCAAAAGTAGAGCCTATGGTCGAGGCGGGCACTATCCCTCAGGTGGTCGAAGCCGGTTCTGATCATCGAGGGGCAGATAGATCAGGGAGCCCTAGCTCTCATTCAAGACCTAAGACCAGACTTGGTTGTAGAGGTCTCAACTCTGTATTAAGACATTAGAGCCAAACGTGGTCGAAGAATTCCCATCCTCTCAAGCTCATGACACTAGAGGCCTTCCAGAGGCTGAAGGTGTCACAAAAATTGGGGCGTCTGAAGAGGAGAGGAGGAAGAAGAAGAAGTCTTCCTTGGGGAAGGTTTCTTTTGGATTCAAGATCGTATCCAAGAAGCCAAGGTATACAAAATCAAAAGCTTAGGAATTGTATTTACCTTTTAATTCCACAGTTTGACATGTCTTCTCCTTTTCTCGTTGTTTCAGTCCTGCTTCTCTAACCTCCGGGGATGCTTCTGTTGAGAGGTCCGCCGTTGTTTTTTCTACAACCGTGGGAGTATTGGTTTCTCCTGTGGTCGTAAAGACAGCAGCGGAGGTGGTCTAAGATTCGACCACTATCCCTGATGTGGCGATGGAGGAGGTTACTGGGGCCGAGCCAACTACGACCACTGAGGTGGTCATAGAGGAGGAGGCTATTGCCACCGAACCAACCGCGACCAATGAGGTGGTCGTAGAGGAGGAGGCGCAGATGGCGGAAGACCAGGACGCTTTGGCGATCAAGTTGATTGTTGAGAATCTCAATAATCAGACAAGGGACATGGTCCTACGATCATCAGGAGCAGCCGATCAAGCAGGAGCCAGGAGCTCCGACCGCCGTGCCAGGAAGGAGGTCGTGGAGGATGTTCCTCTAGTTCCTCAAGGTAGAGTTGCGTCTTCTATCAACAACAAAGAAGACGGCGTAGAAGACTCTTTCGACCTCTTTCCCGATTCGGGTACTCTTCGTTTAGGTCTGATGATTGAGTCCCACACCCTAAGGATATTCCAAACAAGGGACATATCTTTGACGACGAGTGTCTTCAAACAATATGGTGGGACAAAGTCGACGGGTTCCGTAAAACGGAGGATTCCGAGACGGTGTATACCCATTTTGCTCAGTCAACCATCGATGTAAGTACTCAATACCAATTATTTATATATTTAGATTTTTCCTTTTTCTCACTGTGTATTTCTTTGTTCAGAGAGCTCTCGAACAAGTTGCTACTATTGGTAAATACCACAAGCAACTGGTGTTGTTGAGAAAGTAGAAGGATGAACTCTCCGAACAAGCAGTGAGATGGTAAGTTACTATTATGAGTAGTCTTTTTTGTTTTGACCACTCGTTCAGTACTCATGTCTATTTTAACCTTTGTAGGTTTAAAAGTAACAAAAGAACCTTGGCACATGCACTCTACTACGTAAAAGCTGAGGCACAAAGGCTAAATGATGAAAAAGAAGACCTGTTGAAGAACATTCAGGAGGTAAATTCTGTAGCTTGCGAGCTGTAGAATGAAATAAACAGTAAGTATTTCACTTAAGATTGTTCATTTCGACAACTTTCTTTTCTTTCTCTGACTCCTTTTCTTTTTAGAAAAAGAGGTCGATATGGGTAAGCTTTGTACTAAGGTCGATTCGAAGATCTTGGTGATCACGAGCTTACTCAAATATCTTCAATATATATATATATATATATATATATATATATATATATATATATATATATATATATATATATATATATATATATATATATATATATATATATATATATATATATATATATATATATATATATATATATATATATATATATATATATATATATATATATATATATATATATATATATATATATATATATATATATATATATATATATATATATATATATATATATATATATATATATATATATATATATATATATATATATATATATATATATATATATATATATATATATATATATATATATATATATATATATATATATATATATATATATATATATATATATATATATATATATATATACATATATATATATATATATATATATATATATATATATATATATATCATAAAAGAATAGGAAGAAGCGGTCATGAGGATGATGCCTCCCATGATGACAAAATCAAGAAGCTTGCCTCTCGTTTAGTATGTAAGAATTCTTTACCTCGACCAATTTTATTTACTAGTATTTAAGAAGTGTTTTTCTAACTGGTCGTGCTCTATTTTTAGAGCAAGCAGCCAAAATAAAATGACTTCAGGAAACTTCGACTCGTAGTTAGGAGGAAATGAAGGCTACGAAGATCAACCTTAAAGATAATATTTCTCTCCTTAACAATGTGCTCGATGGACTTGGTACTAAGGAGGTCACTCCTCTTGAAGACATCGTGGTCGGAGATACGAGCATGATTGGATAGCAAGTCAGAACCAAGCCGACTCGATAAGACAGGCGGTCGAAAGTGCAGTGAGTTTTGATCTGGCAAACTTAAGACTCATGATCATAGTCTTAGTCCTCAACCAGTCGAAGCTGACTTCTACTGCCCTGAAGTGGAGGTAGCACAACTGATCAAAGAGGTGCAATCAGTCGGCAAGAAGGTCACAGAGGAGATGCATATTGGATCTCCTCCATCAAAGTAGTTTGTAATAAAGTCTGTAATTACAAAAACAATTTCTTGCTTATGAATATAAATCTTTATTTTCCTGCAAATTGTCTCTTCGAGTAGCCAGTAAGTCATAAGACAAAAATAGAAATGAGAATTGAATTTTAAGACTAAGAATTGAAGTCATATTTATAACTTTATTCTAGCCCCCAGCTATTTGCTTAGTTTAATCAGATAAACTAAGTAAATAGTGGAAAAAGAGTGCGCGTAAAAATTTGTTCGACCTTTCTTATTGAACTGGATTTTCTTGTACTGGTAGCAAGAGTTAGAAACAACTCGACACTAGGAAATTCCTTCTAGTGGGTAAGACCACGTGCAGAGAGAAAAGTTTTCGACTAGGTGGTGTTACTTTCTCCGACCAGGTTAATCAAATCGAGTGTATTAAGAGTAGTCGAACAAACTATGAAAACTTGACTCACTTAGAACATTCTTTGTAAAATGAAGAAGTAAACTAAGTTAATGATTAAAAAGAGCTTACTTAGAATTATTTTGACCACATTTTGTTGAACCTAGTTTCTTTGTGTTGGCAGCTCAAGTTAGGAACAGATCGATGCTAGGAAGTTTCTTCTAGTGGGCAAGACCACGTGTAGAGAGGAAAAACTTCGACTAGGTGATGTTACCCTCCTTCGACTAGTGTAAAGAAAACCAAGTGTTTAAAAAGTGATCGAAAATTATCGAAGCGTTACTTAATGAAAAATTTAAGACAATAAAGATTGGAGAAAGCATAAACTTTATTGAGAATATAGGAGGTTACACATAGAACTTGCATAGCTGATCAATGTTCTATGAATTAGAAAGAACTCTGCCATCTTCCATTGCTAGTTGTACCGAGCTAGGCCGCGTGACTTTGACCACTGTGTAAGAATCTTTCCACTTAGGGGAAAGTTTGTTTCGATTATACTGTGTCGGGACTATGCAAATCTGGACCCTTTATGTATACTACACTAGTCCAAGATCATGCTAGTGCATACAATGGCAACATCGATGAAATATAATTCCATATACAAAAATGAGTAATAAATAGGCCAATAACAATAATTATCAGAGTAACGACCCTAAGGTCAAAGTTTACAGTTAATACCTTAGAAGGCGAATAGCTCAATTAAGCTACAGCGGAAGGCAACATAATAACTTCAGTGAAACCCATCCGTATGCCCACATACAATCGACTGGGGTAGCACGATCTAGTTCTTCATCGTCGAAAGCAGGCGACGATTCTTCCACTTTATCTAAATGATTGCAGAAAGAATGAGTACTCCAAGTACTCAACAAGTTGTACTACAGAATGCAATTATAGATGATGGCTTATTCCAAAGAAAATGATTTCCGTGGTTCTTTTGCCTAAAAGCAACAGTTGTATTTGAATACAAATAATAGATTGAAAGCGTAATTCAAAATAAATAAAAAACAATAGTTTAACAATTGTTTTCACAAAGAACACAAAGCCTAATTAATTTCTTTCACACAACCATATGAGTTTGACCACATAGTTGCCCCTTTCCAATTATTTTATGAAAATCTACTCCTCGTGTAAATCCCCAAGCATGTCCATGACCGCGCGGATACGGCTATTCGAATAGATTGTTTAACACTCTGCAGAGGTTGTACACTTTATCCACAAGTCGCAATCAAGCTGGATCAGAGATGTTCACAACAAAACCTTCTGAAACTTCATATTATGTAATAGCACATTTTTCAATTTCTAGTTAAAAATAAAATTTAATTATTTTATTCGAATTTTCTCAAATTTTAAAAGCTTTTTCCTATTTATCTCAAATCCAAAATAAATTAATTACCAATTATGAGTTGGAAATATTTAATTTTCTAGAAATTTCTGTGAATTTTTCTAGAATTTTTGGACTTTATTTGCTATTTTCTAAAGCTTAAATGAATTAACTGAATTAGTTAAATGGTTAAATCATCTAAATTTTGGAAAACGCCCTTTGGGCCAAATCTCACCAGGCCCAACTCACTTTTCCCGCGCGCACGGCGCTTTTCTTTTCGGACGGTTCGAACGCCTACCATGCCCATTCGGACGATCCGAACGTCCCTCTCACCGCGTCACTTACACGTGGGATTCACCGTTCCATGTCAGCATATCCTTCCTTTCCTCCTTCTCCATGTGTCCGGCTCGCTTTCCTTCCTTGTCCACCATTACCAGCCACGCTAGACCTTCCAAAACCAGTCAAATCGATGTGGATTCTCCGAGGTAATGCTGGCATTTAAATGCCGTATCAATCCCGCATTTGTTTCTATCTTCTCTTTCCTTCCTCTCGCCGTAAATCCCCTAATCCTCACTGGCATCACCGCGCGACCAAGTTGCGTCCTACACCGTTCCACCCCTCCCTGGCCACTATTTAAGTGCGCCCCGGGGGCACCTCCTCCACCTCACAAAAACCCCCAACCCTCCTAGCCCCTCTCTTCCTCTCGCACCCGTATTTTGAGCTTCTCCGGCAACGCCGACTCCACCTTCAGAACTTCCACTTCATCACAAACCCGGTGTGCGCATCATCTCAAGCAAAGGACTGCTAGAGAGCCACTTCGTCGGAGACATAGAACACGCCGCTGCTAATCCTCATTGCCGACTACCAAAATGTCGCGCCCGCTAGCTTCCAAGGTGAGCATCATGTTCAATGCCTCGCACTCGTCACTTTGGTACCACTCGCGTGCCTCGCCGTGGCGCATAATGCCAGCGAGGGTGTCACTGTAGCGCCACCGATTCCGAACTAACGTGGCTCATCCGTGTCAGAGCCATGTTGGCGCCACCTCAGAGCCAGCTCGGCACTAGTGCCTACGTGGCTACTCACGTGTACGCTTACGTTCGGACCTTGCGCATTCGGACTTTGCACATACACGTTCGGACTTTGCACGTTGGGCCCACATGTCATAGAGAGAAAAAGATTTCCTTTAGAAAAATAATTCGGCCAATTATTAAATATTCTGCCGATGACGTCAGCATGCGCAACAAAGATGATTTCCTTTAGAAAAATAAATCAGAAAATCCAAAAAAATCCATTTTAGGGTTTTCTTTTAGATTTAAACTTCCCAGGGTTCGTTCTCCTTCATACGAACTCTAATTTTGACGATTCAAATTTCTAAATTCATATAAAATCACGATCTAGCCAACTAAACCAAAATCATTTAATTTGGAGTTAATTTGAATTTTCATTTAAATTTAGTTGTGTTTATTTGAAATTGACATATTTTCGTGTATAGATTTCGATGACTCGGGAGAATTTGAATTAGAAGAAGAAGAGTCCTTCGAGCAAGGCAAGTTATACCTTTGGCCATGTTGATCCTATTATTTTGAATTATTTAATTATGTTTTAAATTATTATTGCATGCATAATTCTATTCAGTTATTTGAAATTCCTGTTTTAATATTCCTAGTTAATCTAATTCCTTTGTATGGCCAATGTTGATGTTGAATTGTCATTCCCTTGTCACCATAGTTAAAATAAATTTTTTTGAAAGATTATATGGTTAGATCATGCTTAGACCAAAGTCTTGAATTTGGGGAGTTTAGCCAAAGTATTCAAATTTGATTTAAATTGAGTCTATGGTATTGCCTTACCAAGGAAAGTTTAGAAAATGCCTTTACTTGTGAAATAAAATAAAATGGTTTAGACTTGGACATAATGGATGTTGGTATGGTGCAAGTAGATGCACAGGATCGATTCATTTCTTTGAACGGGTCCAGGGTTGTGGAATGTTGCCCAAGTCAATTAAGGACCGGCCTTCGAGTGTATTCTGCTGTGCCCCACCGTACCACCACATGTCTGGAATAGGACAGATTAGGCTTAATAATTTGTAATATCTCATTGTTGTTTATGCCATGTCGATGTGCGGGTGTCGGTTAGATAGTAGTCCCGCTTGGCGCAAGAGGGGGCTTCTAGCGGGTGGTTAGCCCAATAGAAGCGAAACCTTAGTGGGCATAATAACTTTGGGGTAGAACATTGTAAAAGCCTCATGATAATCACTTAGCTGCACGCCTTCGGAAGCCTATCATGTCTAACATCATAAGATGATTATCATTTATGTGTAAAGCTGTACACACTCTACAGAGTATAAAACTATTCGAATAGCCGTGTCCACGGTCATAGACATGTTGAGCAAAGCCACTCAAGTTAGAATTTGGTTTTGTTTTTAAAATGAATTTAACACATGATTTTAGGATGATTAATCCTTGTGGAAAATTGGACGGTCAGACTTGTGATAGGAGGGTATCCTTCACCATTCATGTATGGAGGTTATCCACTATAAAAGTGATAATTTAAAAATTGATTTAAGCTATAGATTAAAAAGTGTCTTGGAACTTAGTATGAGTAGTTAAAATTAAAAATGCTGCTTTATGCAAAAGAACCCTATTAGCCTCATTTGATTACTCTTGCTTGCATTATATTCTGTTATTAGGTGCAACTTGCGAGCACGAAAGTTGTGCTCACTCTTGCTGAATAATATTTATTCAGGTAAAGAATTTTATCAAGATGGTGAGGATTAGGACGAATAAGCTACACCCCAGACGATTGCCTATGGCGAATCGTGTGGCCTACTTATTTATTTTGTTTGAACTGTTTCTTTATTTTTGGCCTTGTGCCCATTTTGTAATAAACTCTGATTATCAGTTAATAAAAGTGTGATATGATTTTGCTATCACATTTGTTTAACTGTGTACACTAGCTATTCTAGGACTAGTGTTTGAAACACAGAGAATCCGGGATCCTTCATTCCCGGGTTCAACAAGAGTGGTATTAGAGCCATATCGACTGTAGGTCGTGACCTTAGAATGGATAAAACCCTTAAGGACTTATTTTTGAAAACTAAAAATATTTTGGTCTTTCTGGTGTCCTTCCTCAACCCTTCTCTTTAAAATTGGTTACTAACTCATCTCTTTCTCAAAACTTGTAGATGGTCGAGGCACCGAACGTCGTTTCCCACGGGATCTTCGCTGGACACTAGGCTGTAGCTCTTTGGAAGATGATGCAGCATCTGCATTTCTAGGAGAGGCCGACGTACCAGGGGTACAAGTATGTGGTGGGCAACCAAGAGAGTTGAAGGGTAGAGGTGATACTCTACTCCAATCTGCAGCCTAACGTGGAGTTCCACATCTTCGACACCCCGATGCAGCGTGACACCTTTCCCGAGGGTATCCAAGACACTGCCAGAGAAGCTGTACGTCGACTCCGCTACATCCACGATCACCACTTCCACGGGATTCCACTACTATCCGATGCCCATTCCCACCCAGCTCGGGAGTACTTTTCGCTCGGCCAGAGATGAGGACTTCCTAGAGCTAACACACCAGGTAAATCTGATGAAGGCTATGGAGCATGCCTACTGGTGCACGTTGGATGAACTACATGCCACCGAGGAGAGATTAGAGGCAGCGGAAGAGGAGCTGGCCCAATACAAGGTAGGTGATGCTAGTACCAACAACTCTCCAGATTACACCCTGTGACCCCATAGATTTTATTTTTAGTATCTCTCATTAGACGCGAATTGTGAGCTACCAATCCTTCTTGTGACAGCCACAATTGAATAATGAATCAAGTTAATAAAAGAACTATTTTGAAAAACTATTCTTTGCCTTGTGTTTGTTTGGTTCTTGGGCTATATTAGATTTATTCCCCTTAGAGCTTTCTTTCTCTCTTCTAAGTCTTTGGAAGATCCAGCAGATGGTGACAAATTGCAGAACAGGCAGCGGCAATGCTAGTGGCCAAGGAAATGATCAGGTAGACCATCAGGCCAACCCAATTCCACAGCCACCACCACCACCGGCAGAAGGACCTAACTGGCGCCAAATGATGGCAAATCAAACCGACCTGATTGACCTTCTCGCCTAGTCCTTGAACAACATTGCAACCGTCGCAACAGTAGCTCAGGCCCCACCTCCACACAATCCAAGGGCGAACATTTCAGATTTTATGAGGATGCGTCCTCCGACCTTCAGCAGCAGTACAGAGCCAATGGACGTGGATGATTGGCTAAGGGCAATAGGCAAGATGCTAGATATTGCCCAATGCTCGGACTACGAGCGAGTCTTGTTCACCTCTCACCAACTCAATGGGCCCACATCAGAGTGGTGGAATAACTTTCCAGAATATTTTATTTTGGGAACATTAGAAAATGGCTGAGTGTATGACATTTGGGACTTACTAATATTTATGGATTTTCAAGAATTGAATTAATCCTATAAATAGATAGAGAGGGTGACATGTGGGCCACTTATCTATGGACCAGTTCAATGGAGTAAGGTCAATAGTTCAAGGTGAACCCGGTTCATGGGATAGGAAACTAACATGTAGGGTCCACGGGGCATAGACACGGCTTATGGTGAACCATATCCACACAGTTTCGGGTTTAGGGTTTGGTACGGGTGGATGCCACATGGCCATTGACATGGCTGACATGTCAACCAAAGGAGTTGAGTTGGCGGCAAGGTGGCAGGTTACGTAGGCATGTTGAGGTGGTGGAGAGAGAGAACAAAGGACATGTGACTCCTTTGCTGGCAGTAATGGTGGTAGCTTTGAGGGCGAACGGCGGTGAGGGAAGTTCGGCCAAGGGCAAAAACGGAATCAGCACATGGCGCTGTACAAGATCATGAGGTTGCAGCGGTGAAAAATGGCGTAGATCGCCGGCGGCGAGCAAAGAAGCGGTAGTAGCAGCGGGTTGCTCGTCGGCGATGTGCTACGATGAATCTCCAGGGATTAGGAGAGGAGCACCGGATAGAACTTCACGCGGGGATCACGATGGTGGGGTCGATGAGGGCGGGAGCTCACCGGTGGTGGCACAATTATTCGACAAAGGTGGTCGGCCAGAGATGAGATAGAGCGAGGGATCTCGAGCTATGGTGAACGAAACCTGAAATTAAAGGTTGGGATGGATATATCAGGAGATGAGGCACACGGTGACGCGGGTAGAAACTCGAGAGACTCACCGAGGAAACGGGGAATACGATGAAAACGTTTGGGCGGCCAGAGACGGAGAAGATGGGGTGGGCACCAGAGATGTGGGGCACGAGAGTTCAAGATGGCGGGTGCCTCAAGAAAAGGAAGGCGAGGCGAAACCGACGGTGCAAGGGGCGCTGCTCGAGGAGCTTTGACGGCGAAGAACCGCAACGAAGAGGCGTGGCGCCGGCTTTGAAGAAGAAGGCCCCGGGGCGACGAGCTTGGCGGCGCTCCGACGATGGTGGCTAGGGCATGGGTGGCGGCGCGATGGTGCAGAGCGGATGCGCATGAGGGGCGGGTTATTTATGGCTTTGGGTGTCATGCTCGACCCAGACGCTAAGGCGGCGGCGAACGCATTGCTCACGCGGTGCGGGCGCGCTGGTGGCCGCTGGCATGTGGACCCGGGGGTGGCAGCGTGGACGCTAGGGTTTGGCGGTAGTTGGGCCAGGCTCATAGTGGTGCAGTTGGGCCGGGCTGGTAGTGGGACAGTTGAGCCGAGTGGAGGATTGGGTTGGTGGGCTGGGCGAGAGTGGGAATGAGCCGAGGTTTGGCTGGGCCAGAGGGGAGAGAAACTTGAGTGGGCTGAACGAATTCGACCCATGAAGGTTTTCGGAATTAGAAATTGATTTAGGAATTAATGAAAAGCTGAAAATCCAAATGAGGCAAAATAAATAGCAAACAATCTCGAAAAAATTCCAAGAAAATACAGGAAAATTCCTTGGATGACAAGGAAGTGAAATAAGACTAGTTTTGATTTAATTGAAGTTTATATTAATCAGATTAAATTGTTTTAAAATTCAAAAATTCCCAATTATGCTTTATTAATTTAAATAAAATAGGTGAAATTTTCAGGGATCTAAACTACTCAAAAGATTTTTGAAAAGCCAAATTTGGGGATGTTATAGACTGGGAATGAATCTTTTCAGTACCAAGTCACCTACAGCAAGGCTGCGAGGTTGGATATTACGATCGTAGTATTTGTGTAGGGATTGTTGGTAGGCAGCCGAACGGATTAAGGCTTGGTTCATATTTTCTTCGAGTAGGCTGATGTCATCAGCTTGAAGTTGTTCTTGGCCAGAGTCGCTGTAATTTTTGACCTTGTCGACCAAATCTTTAGTTTAGGTGAAAAAATGGCTTCAATACCAAAAACTAAGAAACAGGGTGTTTCGTCTAGAGCCTAACTAGCAGTTACCCAAGCCCCTGAGCGCTTTATAAGTTGGTCGAAAACTTGAGTTTTAATTCCTTGCATAATTTGGCTATTTGCCCTTTCGACTGCCCCATTGCTTTGTGGATGGGCAACAGAGGCATAACATAGCTTGGTACCCAATTCTTCGCAAATATTTTGAAATTTTGCGCTCGAAAATTGTGTACCAATATCCGTAATAATTCGACTTGGAATACCAAATCAAGTGATCACATTTTTCATCATAAATTTCTTGACTTCTTCCATTGTTATTATCCTAGTCATAGGTTAAGCTTCAATCTATTTTGTGAACGTATCAATAGCTACAAAAAGAAACTCAAAACCCCCTAGTGCTTTTGGGAACAGTCATAGGATATCGAGACCCCAGGTTGCAAAAGGCCAAGAAAGAGGTATGGTTTGTAATGCTTGAGTCGACTGGTGTATTTGCCTGGTATGAAACTAGCATTTTATATGTTTCTTAACAAGCTCTTTAGCATCATGGAGGGTTAATTGTTGGCAAGTAGAAACGTTGTCAAAAGGCTTTTCCGACCAGCGTTCTGTATAAAGCATGAGTTCCACATATGCTCCGTGTATTTCTTGAAGGAGATTTAATCCTTCTTTCTGCGATATGCATCGTATGAGAACCCCTTGAGTACTTCGCTTGTAGAGGATTCATTTGACCAAAGAATACATTTTGGCCTTACAGGATAAACAATCAACCTCAAGATCGTCATTGGGTACTATGCTCTTCTCAAGATACTCATAGATGGGACTCATCCAAGTATCATCGTATTCTAGGGAGACTGTCTCAATAGGAGATGTCTGTAGTGTTTCCATCAGGGATTACTTCTTGAGCTGTTCCAAGAAGACTCCTTGTGGTACTTGTGATGGGGAAGAAGCCATTCGAGTTAACCGGTCAGCGAGGAAATTGTCCTTTTGAGTGATATATTTTATATCAAAATCGAAAAAAATGCTTTTCAAGCTTCATTATTTCCGACAAGTACCGAGACATGGTCGAATTAGAGCATCGGTACTATTTCCTGACCTGATTCACGACCAGTTGAGAGTCTCCTCTCACGAGTAGTTGTCGAATCCCGAGCACTTTTGCCGCTCGTATGTTATCCAATAAACTTTCGTATTCTGCCACATTGTTAGTAGCAGGAAAGTTTAATTGTATAATATATTTTAAGGTTTCTCTTGTAGTAGATACCAAGAACACCCTAGTCCCCGAGCCACTTAGCATTACAGACCCATCAAAGTACATTGTCCGCTTGTGGGGCCCCCACTACTACAGAAAAGGTCTTCATAGACGGTTTAAAAATATCATCACAGACGTTTCGTGAGTCAGTGCGAGTTTATGGGTCGATGATGACGAGGTCATCCTGAGCGGTTATTAACTAAGAACCGTTTGTGATAGGCAACTATCACAGACGGTTTGTGGCTGAAACCGTATGTGATGACTCTTCTCTATAAAGCCTCCAAGCAGTGGCTACTTGTGCCATTAAAACCGGCATCATATATATATATATATTGTTCGTAGTCCCTCAGCCACTTTCGGGGGGTCGTCCACGCAGCATGAGAAGGATGAGACAGTAGCCACGGGCAACTTCATCGAGCCCATGCAGGTTTAAAAAGTATGGATGAAAGGAGATCGTCAGGACATCTAATTACCTGGATGTTGTCGATAGGTAATTGGATATCGCTATGTTCAGAAAGTGACATGGATGCGCAGGTATTCCAACTGGGAAGTGGCATCATGTGTCAGCAACCAACCATTCTTGAGCATGTAATCGTCTTTAAATCCAACAAGAACACCAAGCAACCATTCTCACATTTCAAAAGAATTCTCAACTTGTTACTTGGTTATCTTCAGAGAAACCTTGGTTATCTTCAGATAAACATTTGGCTTTGCCGGCCTTCATCTTCTCCTTAATTCTTTTCACACCATTGTCATTCTTCTGGGCCATCTTGATCTGATCCTTGAGAGTAGGTTTCACTTCTAATGCAGCGAGAAATCCTTCACTAACCATTTCTAAGTTAAGCTGCTAAAATTCGTTGCAAAGGGTCTTCATTTCGGGCTTAACTGAAATGCAGTTGCATTGCAATTTTTGGCTCAAAGCATCGGTGACAACATTAGCTTTTCCTGGATGATAATGAAGTCTCCTATCATAATCCTTGATCAATTTAAGCCATCTCCTTTGCCTCAGATTCAGATCAGATTGAGTGAAAATATATTTCAAGCTCTTGTGATCAGTGTAGACTTCATAACGATTGCCAATGAGGAAATATCGCTATATCTTCAGGGCATGGACTACTGCTGCAAACTCAAGGTCATAAGTGGGATAGTTCACTTCATGAGGTCTCAATTGCGTTGACCGATACGCCACACTTCGGCCTTCTTGCATAGAACACATCCGAGTCAAGGCGGGATGCATCACGAGAGAATATCAAAGCTTTTATGAATGTCGTGAGAACTAGCTTCGTGCGATGGTTAGCGATCCTTCAACATCTGAAAGCTCGTTTCACATTTCATTGACCATTCAAACTTCTTTTCTTTTTTCAACAATTAGGTCATTTGTCTTGCTATTTTTGAGAAATTCTCGATGAAGCGACGATAATAACTTGCAAGACCTAGAAAACTGTGGACGTCAGAAATGGACTTGGACAATCCCCAATTAAGTACATCTTGTACTTTGCTTGGATCCACAACAATTTCTCCTTTAGACAACACATGACCCAAAAGGCAACCTCTTTTAGCCAAAATTGATATTTAATTTGCTGAATTTGGCATAAAGTCGGTGTTCTCGGAGCTTTTCTAACACAAGCCGAAGGTGTTCTTCATACTCCCTTTCAGATTTGGAGTATACGAGGATGTCATCAATAAATATGATCACAAACTTATCCAAATATTCCATGAACACTGAATTCATAAGCTTCATAAAATAAGCTGTGCATTTGTCAACCCAAAGGACATGATAGTGTACTCATATAAGCCATAATGAGTTGAGAATGCTGACTTGTGAATATCTTCGGATCTCATCCTAATCTGATGGTAGCCCAATCTCAAGTCAATCTTGGAAAATATACGGGCACTGGATAACTGGTCGAACAAATTATTAATCCATGGAAGCGGATACCTGTTCATAACAGTGGCCTCATTTAACAGACGATAGTCAACACACATCCGCAAACTGTGGTCCTTCTTCTTCACAAAGATAGCTAGACATCCCCAAGGTGAGGAGCTCGACCTAATGAAACCTTTCTCCTGAAGCTCCGTGAGTTGCTTCTTCAATTCAACCAACACATTCGGCGGCATTCGGTAAGCTCGTCTTGAAATTGGAGCTGTTTCGTGCTGCAACTCGATAACAAATTCGACTTCTCGTTCATGTGGCATTCCCGGTAGTTCTTCAGGAAATACATCTGAGAATTCACATACTACTAGAACCTTCCCTAATTCCAGCAATTCCTTGCCACCAAGGGCATAGAGATGTGAGAGCTCCAATCTCGGTACCATTTCAACTTGCAGTCCAAGCGGACTAGTGAGAGTGATAGCCTTGTGGACACAATCAATTTGACCATGGTTCTTGGACAGCCAATTCATCCCAAGAATCACATCAATACCTGTTGAATCGATCACAATTAGATCACCTGAAAACTTCACCCCATTCATCCCAATCTCAACTTCACGACATTCATGTCTGCTTCTCTTTTCCGAGCCCGGCGATTGAATCATCAGAGGTGTCGGCATCAAGCTGGGTGAGATATTGTGGAGTGTAGCAAAGTTTCTTGACATGAAGGAATGAGAGGCTCAGAGTCAAACAACACGGTCGCAGGAGTTGAACTGACTAGAAAGGTGCCCAACACAACGTCGAGTACTTCTTGTACCTCTTTGATAGTGACATGGTTCACATGACCACGGCCGATGCTCTAAAGAGTGACATTGAACCTCCGATCAAAGGATGCTTCAAACTCTTGGCCATGACTGGAATCAACTGGGTGCTTCTCTGGACAAAATTCCGCAAAGTACCCCACATTGCCACAAGTGAAACAAGTAACTTTCTTGTTGCGGTGGTTTCAGCTTCTTCGCTTCCTCTCAGGTTGCACTTGCTGAAACTCACACTGAGGAGGATGAGATACTTGGATAGGAGGTCTCGGGGGTGCTGAGGCATGAAATTCAGGAGCGGTGGACTGCCATGCACTCGATTCTTGAGAACCGCGACTTGCTGATTTTTGGGCGACCCACTTGCGCTTCCGCAATTCCACAACCGCTTGCATCTTATTTTCCACCACAATGGCCTTGTCAACCAGATGTTCAAAGTCGTGGAAGTCGTGTGCAGCAAGCTCCAGCTGCATCACTTCTGTCAGCCCATTCATGAATTGGTCTTGCTTTCTTGCATCAGTGGAGACATCGTCCGGAGCATAATGAGCCAAATGGTTAAACTCGTAGAGTTACTCCCTCACGGACTTCTTGTCTTGCTTTAGCACGAGAAATTCACGCCTCTTGATGCTCAAGATGCTTGTGGGAACATGCCCCACTTGGAAAGCCAACTGGAACTCATCCCATAATGGAATGTGACTAGCAGGCTGCATGGCGCAAAAAGTATCCCACCATGCACCAGCTGCTCCTTTAAGTTGGTTGGATGCAAGGAGAACCTTCTCATTGTCGGCACACTGAGTGATGTTCAGCTTCCACTCGATGGTTCGAAGCCAATCATCGGCCACTAGAGGATCCTCGAAACGAGAGAACACAGGAGGCTTCGTGCTCAGAAAATCAGCAAATCGGGAACTGTTGGAACCAGCTTCTCCCACTGCCATTGGAGCACCAAGGCCCCTAGCAGTGTTCTGAGCAATCAGCTGCAAGATCTTGGTCTGATCTTGGCGGCTTCATTCCATCTGGTTTAGCACTTCGGCCACGGATGGCTGCGATGGAGGCACCTCATCTCTCCAACCCACGTGCTGAATTTGCGGGTCGGTGTGATCCAGATTACACCATTGAGGATTCGGGACTGATCATCGGTAACTTGGGAACCCATGGGCTATGAGTCCTCCATGATCTCCGATATTAAACGAGTTTTTCAACCCAATATCCTGTTGCCATACGAATTGTTAGCAACCGACAAAAGATACGAGGGAAAAGCATAAGGTAATTAAGTAAATGACAGGGGGGACATAACCTAGCATGAATGCAGCACAAATGCACATTTAAGCAACACGAAGTAAGGTGCTTTAGTTTAGGTGACCAGCACAAGATGCAAATGAACACATTTAGTTTTCCGACATAGTTGCTATACATTTACCTGTAGGCGATGTGCAACTACTCGGAAAAAGAAAAGAGCAAATACTCATACTATAAAATCCAGCGTCTACGAGCTAAGGATAATAATTAGGGTGTATATATATTCTAAGATAAATCCCTACTTAGTCCTAAGATAAATCCCTACTTAGTCCTAACATCGTAGCAAGTCGATGGCTTCTCTTCCTTTCACCATTGCTCCCATCGAAGACTACTTAACATGTCTATTGTTAGAAAAGAGAGACTAGCAATGAAGAAAATATTTTTTCCCAAATCAAATGAGCAAGGAGGTAAGAATTAGATGTTAGGATGGGTAAGAAGGAAAGGAATTATACCACTTAGATTTTTGTTAAATTTTTCCTAGTTTGAAAATATTCTTTACAAAAACAATTCCTAACAACGTCCATTGCAATGGCTTAAACCCTACAGTTAGCATGCTTTGATACCAACGCTGTGGGGACCCCGAAATCAAATCCTTTTTAGGTTAAGTGTTGCGCTAGAGATGCGACCATTAACAAGAAACGGAAAGGGTTTCGAGTACCCGGACATGTGTCTCATGTTAGCTCCCAGGATCAGCTGCTAACATGCACATATCCAAACAACACTATATCACTTGAATACACGATTAGAATATAACAAATAAAAATTAGCAGCGGAAACATTAAGAAAATAATGACAGAAGGTTAAGCAAAATAAAATAAAATAAACTTCCCAATGGTGTGCCACAACCCAAGGGCAACTGACTGGGATTAAAGCCGATGAACCAATCGTTATCGCCTCAACTTAAAGTGTTAACTAAGACGTTCTTACCTGCAACATAGACAAGCCAACTGAGTACAAAAATGTACTCGCAAGACTTATGAATAGCAAATTTAAGTAAATGCACTTGGTGTCAAAGGATGGCTAAAATGATTCTTTTTCAGCATAAAGCCAGGTTATTTGACCAGATAACTAGTATAGATTAAAATCGCCATTTGACAAACATTTTGAAATATGATATAGTAGTAGATTCTCCAATTCATCATCAATATTTCTAAGATTTTACCATCAAGAAATCATACCTCAAAGTGGTTATCCCACCCAGGTAAACTAACATCAATACACAAACTTCTCATTCGTGACAACAATTTATTTCCAACCATACCCTGATCCTATTTGCAACAACTAACTGTGCATGGTTTCCCACAAGCATCGTCCATGACCGGGGACACAGCTATTCGAATAGATTTATGACTCAGCTTTACCCACATGATATGAATATCTCTCAATGTCGGCCAATGCAGTCTTCCGTAGGAGTGTGACTGAGATATCATAACGAGGCCGTTACAATGTCATGTGCCAACTATTAAACCACCCGAGGATACACACCATGGCAGACTGTTGGTCGCCTGAACCATGTTTACACCTCGTTGTGTAAGTAAGTCCATGTGAAGCTTCACACAAACACAACCGACCCTGAAGAGCAAGTAAGACAAAACTTATCATGCCCCCATTAGATTGACAATACAACAGTAACAATAATAAAAATAACAATTGTCAATCTATTGGTGGTTTGATAGCAAACACACTTCAAATTAATAGGCCAAGCCTTCGGTATTAACCCAGCAAGTGGTTGCTCGTATGACTTGGTTCAACACCACACAGACCGGTCTTTAATCACCCAGACGGGGTTACATAAATCCATAACAATTTCTCATCATAACCCTACACCTGTCCAAGTTAAAATGTAAATAACCCAATGCCCAACATGTCCACAACATCTAGATCCATGACCTGAACATAGTCCTCAATTCCATCATAATTCAATTTACTCTTGATAGATGAACTAGCTCCATCAACCACTTTCGACGACATCTACTAGCATGCACTACTACAGAAATGCTAATACTGGACGCCTGATCACAGACGGTTCATCGAAACCGTCTGTATTAAACACAATCTCAGACGATTTTTATTTACCCTTTATGCATGTCATTACGCACGCTAAAAGCAAATGCGTGAAGAGGTCATATCACGAGCGGTTCATGTTTAAAACCGTCTATGAAGTATCCTGAGACGGTTCTAACAAAAAACCGCCTGCGTGATATTGTAATATCACGAGCGGTTTTGGTCAAACCGTCTGTGATACTTCACAAACGGTTTTAAACATGAACCGTCTGTGATATGACCTCTTCACAGATGGTTTTTCTTGAAAAACTGTCTGTGATAATTAACCCATCATAGACGGTGCAGTGTACATATATAGCTCCCCAACAAAGTCTTTTTGATCTCCATCTGTGAGCTACGGCGCTACGGTAATCGCGGGAGATCTCCAAGCCCGGTGAGTCCATCGCCACTCCGTGCCCGGTTTGAGTATCGCCTCACCTCACTGAGCTCGCTCGTGTGGTCCATTTCAGCTATTGTCATCGAGGAGCTTGCCGCTGTTGCCTTTGTTCACCGATCGACGACCAGCCGCCTTGGACCTTCCTCGACCGACTTCATTGACACCTTCCTCGTGATCGAGGTGAGCTACTGGAGCATAAGCATCCTTTAATTTGAGTATTTTCAGGCGTTTACGCCGAAATCGATCGCTAGTGAAGCCCATGGCACCGCCACGAGACATCACCGTCGGTTCACCTCAGGCGACCTTAGGGCCCCGAGCCACGACTATTAGCAACGCGATGTCACCCTAAGCCCAATTTGAGCTTCAAATCCTACTATTTTTAATCATTTAGTTAATAAACTAACCAGTCTATGACATGTGGGACCGCCATAGATTTTATAAATAAAATCATGAAATAAAAAATGAGTCACTGACAAGTAGGACCCACATGTAAGTTAATAAAATCCGAAAAAATGAAAAAAAATCCACCTTTAGTTCAGAGAAAAATACGCTTTCTCTGTTGGAAAGCGTAATTAAGCCTTAGAAAATACGCTTTCAAAGTCACCCTTTATTTATTTCGGGGTTTTCAATACAAATCGTGTGATGGACCGAAATTTGGATGTACCGAGAACCGTGTGAGTGAAGAGTACATTAATGGCGTGTGTGCTTTTACAAGAATGCCGAGGAGGATATGTTGAATAAGGGCGGAATATATGTCTTGTCTATGCATTGATTTGCGAGAATATGAAGATGTTTAACAACCGAGCCTTGATTGAAGCACACTTGATTGAAGGGCTTCAAAAGGGTTATACATGTTGGACCGACCACGGTGAAGAGCATATTATACAGAAGTCAACGATATGCTTGCGGATGATGTCGATTGTGGTTTCGATTCGGATAGGTGCATGATGACAATCTAGATCAGATGCTTCACGATGCAGAAGGGAACTGTGATTAGAGGGAGTATGTTCAATTCCAGGGCTTGATGGAGGACTCAAAGAAACCTTTGTTCCCGGGCTGTAAACCGGAATACACAAGGTTGTCATCCGTGCTTAAACTGCTGAAATTGAAGGCAAGCAACGGTTGGTCCGACAAGAGTTTTACGGGGTTGTTAGGTCTCTTAGCAGACATGCTTCTGGAGGGAAACGAGTTGCCCAAAACCACATACAAAGCCAAGAATGTTCTTTGTCCATTGGGAATGGAAGTAGAAAGAATACATGCATGCCTGAACGACTGTATCCTCTACCGTAATGAGTATACGAACATGCATGTATGTCCGGTGTGCAACGCATCCCGATACAAGCGTAAGAATCAATCTGGTGACGACGAGAGAATCGAGGTGAAGAAAGGACCACCTGCTAAGGTGGCATGGTATCTTCCTATAATTCCCCGTTTGAAGCGATTTTTTGCGATCCTAAAGAATGCAAAACTGCTGTATTGGCACTCAGAGGAGCGTAAGAATGATGGAAAGCTTAGACACCCTGCTGATTCCGCCCAGTGGAGAAACATCGATAGGAGGTTTGCAGACTTCAGTGCGGAACCGAGGAATATAAGGTTTGGATTTAGTACAGATGGAATGAATCCTTTCGGTAACATGAGCAGCCGACATAGCACTTGGCCCGTGACGCTCTGTATCTACAACCTTCCACCTTAGTTGTGTATGAAGCAGAAGTATATTTTATTGTCGATACTTATCCAGGGCGAAGCAACACAGGAATGATATTGATGTGTACCTAGCACCATTGATGGAAGATCTAAAAATATTGTGGATTGAAGAATGCACAGTATAGGATGCGTACAAGCGAGAGAACTTCACTTTACGTTCCTTGTTGTTACGCACCATAAATGATTATCTGCCCTTGCTAATCTGTCGGGCTAGAGTACAAAAGGGGCCAAAGCCTGTACTCACTGCTTAGATGATACCGAGAGTGTGTGGCTGAATCACTCACGCAAAACCGTGTACATGCATCATCATAGGTTCCTTCGGAGGGCTCACCCATACCGCAGGATGAAGAAACAATTCGACGGAGAGAAGGATGACAGTTCAGCTCCAAGGCATTTAAGCGGAAAAGAGGTCTATGATATGGTTAAGGATTTAGATGTTGTGCTCAGAAAGGGATGTAAATTGAGGATCCGTAAGAAGAACATGTGGAAGAAGAGATCAATATTTTGGGACTTACCTTATTGGGAGCACCTAGAAGTTATGAATTGCATCGGCGTCATGCACGTGAGAAGAATGTATGTGATGACTTGATTGGTCTCTTCTTGAACATTCGTGACAAAACAAAGGATGGTGTCAGCATGCGGCTTGACTTGGTTGATATGGACATGAGACCTAAGTTAGCACCAACAAAGACCGATAAAGGACGAACGTACCTTCCCCGCTTGTTACACTCTGTCCAAGGCGAGAAGGCTGAGGCTATGCGGTGCTTGCATGCTGTGAAAGTTCCGTCCGGTTACTCCGCCAACATGAAGAAACTTGTTTCGATGGAAGATTTGAAGTTAATTGGCATGAAGTCTCATGATTCTCATGTGTTGATGACACAAACGCTCCCTATTGCAATTAGAAGTATTTTACCGATCAAGGTCCGAGAGACAATCATGAGGCTGTGTTATTTCTTTAACACAATTGCTCAGAAGGTCATCGATCCCGAAGGACTAGATGCTCTGCAGGACGAGGTGGTGACGACTCTATGTGATCTTGAGATGTATTTCCCTCCGTCGTTTTTCGATATCATGGTCCATCACATTGCTCATATTGTGAGGGAGATAAAGATGTGCGGGCCCATGTTCCTACGTTGCATGTACCCATTCGAGAGGTTCATGGGAATTATCAAGTCCTATGTATGGAATCGATCTCGGCCAGAGGGCAGCATCGTCGAAGGTTATGCAACCGAAGAGGTCATTGAGTTCTACGTCGATTACATGGCTCAAGTCGAACCGATAGGTGTGGCTCGATCTCACCATGAGGGGAGGCTTGAGGGTATCGGAACCATCGGAAGGAAAGCAATCACTCTAGATATGGATGCGTATGCTCAAGCCCATTTCACAGTCTTGCAACACATGAGTGAAGTGTCCCGTATATCGACAAAGACAAGGGCGTTCTTGACATGAGAATCCGGTGCGGCGGATGTTTGGATACGAGACAACACAATGAGCGGTTCAACCAATGGTTGAAGGAGCGACTTCGCTAGGAGCTCGTCAAGTGATATCTTGACATGGTTGGCAAAAGGGTCAACATTCTGAGTTGTGACATGGCGAGGATCTGACATAAATGGGTACACATTCTATCTGTGAGCTCGGGATATAAAGAGCTTGACGAACAGCGGTGTCCGCATAGATGCATTGAGATCGTTAATGAGGAGCTCCTACTATGGGCAAATAGAGGAGATATGGGAGCTCGACTATGTGCTTTTCAAGATCCCCTATTTGGTGCCATTGGGTCCATCTCCCACGGTGAAGGTCGACAAATGCGGCGTCACTACCGTGGACCTCGAGCGTGTCGGATACAAAGGCGAACCATTCATCTTGGCTAACCAAGTTGTTCAAGTCTTCTATGTTACCGACCGGCAAATAAGAAGTGCCACGTAGTTCTTCATGGAAAAAGGAGGATTGTCGAGTTGAGAATGTAGTGGGCGAGGAAGAATACAATCAATTTGACGAGTTGCCTCCTTTCGGAAGCGGCATAAGGGTCGAGGAAGAAGAACGTGTGAAACTAGCTACATCTGCGTCGATCATCATGAAGGGCTAATTTTGAAAGATTAATTGAACAATATGTGTATATGTACGTTCTGATGAATGGTTAATTTTAGTTCATTTGAGTTAATTGATTTGTATTGTGAAATGGATGTGATTGTTTCTCAAATGAATGTGAATTGGATGTATATACATGTACTTGTTGTCTTTTCTGCTTGTTTAAGAGGGCATGGCTAGCATTTCCTGAGGCTAGCTAATATATCACAGACGATTGTTGATTGGAACCGTTTTTGATACATCACATATCACAGACGGTTCTACTTTGGAACCGTCTATGATACATCACATATCACAGATGGTTCTACTTTGGAACCGTTTGTGATACTATGTATCATAGACGGTTCTAATTTTGAACCGTCTGTGATGTCCATCCCTATTTATATTCGACTCTAGGGTTTGCCCGCGCCCGCCACTCAAACAATTAAGTTTCCCAACTCCTCGCTCCCTCCTCGCCCGAGCCCGTCGCTGCCGTCCTCGACACCGCCTCCTCGAGCCCGACGCGACTCCTCCCCCGATCCCATCGACGCCGTCTCCTCCTCCAGCCTGGCGCGCCTCCCCCCGAGCCCGGCGCGCCTCCTCCCCTGAGCCCACCGCCTCCTCCTCCCAGGCCAGCGCGCCTCCCCTTCGGCCGCGCGCCTCTTTGCTCGTCTTGCTCCTGCTCGTCCTTCTCCTCGACACCCAAAGGTAACCAATGCCGAGTTGCCGACCCCGACACCCCTTTCCCTAACTATTTCTATCAATAATCTGTCATGGTCCCTCATGATAATTTTACTTGTTTTAGGAATTTGTATTTGTTCCAGTTAGTTATTCATATGGTATTTGTTTTGATCTCGCTCTTTGGAATATATTGCAATGTTGTGTGGTGGGCTTGAGATGAATGCTCTGTGATGATAATAGTCTTGTCTTGAAATTGTTTTGATAATCGGGTTTGAACTTGAGCTCTAATTGGAATGCTTACTCTACATCGATAGTAATATCAAAATGTTAAATCTTAGCTTTATCTTGATTTCATTTGTTCACATGATGTTCTATTTCTTGTGAAGATGTCTTCCGCTCATTCTTCGTCATCGCCGCCTCATGTGTGCGATGATGCACCATCCTCTGGAATATCAACGCGGTAGAAGAAGAGGAATATCGAAAAGGCCCACGGGCGATTTACCATCACGAGGTCGATCGATCGGGACCCTATCAATCTTCACCGAGCAGCGTCCGCATTCTGGAGATTGGTCGGAATAGTTGCACGGGAACGGGTCAGCGTCACCTACGATTTGTGGAAGGAGTTGCCTAAACAACTGAAAGATGCGCTGCTAACAGATATTCTCACATCGTTCGAGATCCTAGAACAACACCTGGATTCCGTACGACGACACGCATTGCTACAGGCGTGCAAAGCATGGAAGAACTTCAAGAGCTCGCTTGTCAAGAACTACGTGGAGAAGGATCTCAGGCCCTTCCATAAGTATCCGTTCTTGGAAGAGTCCTGGGCCGAGTTTGTCGCGAAGAAGACGACAGATGAATTTAGGAGTGAAAGTGTGGCGCACACGGCCCTCCAGGCAAAAAACAAGCACCCCCACAGACTCGCGGCACCGGGTATGCGGGTAAAATCGATATGGAGGGATCGATACCAGCGAGCAAAAGCTGTTGAATGTCTCCCGCCATTTCGAGATCACTAATGTTCGCTCCCGACAGTGGTTATTTGGAAGGTTACGTACTGGGCCTACGGGGGAAGTCTACTTTCCAAACCCGGCAAACCAGGAAGTGTTCCAGTGCCTGGTAAGATATCAAACTACCTAGTTTGTAATTAATCCATAACTTCATAGGAAGTGAAATGACATGTCGGGCTATTGCAGGTAACCCGAGTGCACAATCTTCCCAAGGCTCATTCTAGGCAGACAGGGAGAAAGATATACTCTCCACGGCCCTAGGAAACAGTGAGCATCCGGGTCGCACGAGAGGCGCTGGTGTTTATGTTACATGGGCAAAATGGTTCCAAGCGGACTCCGAATCGTATCGGAGTAGGAAGAGAGCCAAAGCTGAGCACGATGCAAAGCTACGGGAGGAGATTCGTAAATCCCTCAGAGATGAGCTCACTGAATCCTTCAGAGATGAGATCAGAGTTGTGACGCAACAGCAGTTGGAGACCTTTGAGCAAAGGATTAGGGAATTGCAAATCCCAAATCAGTTGGAAGCCCTTGGCCCTACTGTGCTAGCCCCCCCCAAACTTTCGAGTGACCTTCGAGGACTTGTTCTGTCTCTTCAACCTCGACGAGCTCGACGTCTCAATCATATGATGTTGGACACTGTAAGTATGTACAATCACGGTCAATGTTCGTGTAATACCGATAAATGTTATATATAACTCCTTGCTTTTGTATATAGATACATGATGTCTGAAGCCGAAAGAAGGAATTCACCGGTAGGTTTCCTCAACCCACACGTGGTCTCCGAGCAAACCATCAAGGCGAATGCAACATTCATCGAGAATTACGCTATAGATTTTTTTCCTGGCTCGCCGCAACAAGGAATACATACTTTTGCCCTACAACCAGGAGTAAGTGTTGCACTACTGGCTATACTTATTGATTTGTACTTTATAAGCAACACGAACTTAGGTTTAATGACCATGCTGACATACCTATGTAGCTTCCACTGTATTCTAATTGTAATTATACCAAAACAAAAATGGGTAATATACCTAGATTCCCTAAATAGGTCCACTCACAACTTCACAGTTATCCGGAATTTAATCAACAGGTAAACACATTTTCTCCATAGAAACTATATTGTAGTCTTTCCTTCCTTTGCAATGGCTAAGGCTAACTTCTTGGAGTCACGCAGGTGTTCGACGTGTTATATGCTAGAGGATGGAATTGCAAGGAAGGTTCTTTGCAACACGATCTAACTTTCCCGGTACTCGCTAGCTAGCTAGCACACATTAATCCTATATAACACTTCGTAGTAATGCCTCTCGAACTAACCAATTCTATTTTTGCAGTGCTACCAGCAGCCGCTGGGCCGCAACGTCTGTGGATACTATGTTTGCCACAACATGGAACTACTCATCGGTTCCACGATCACCAATGATCCTTAGGTTTGTCAATCTTGCAACAATTATTTCATATATACTTACCAATTTATATAACCACGAATTTAATCTTCCTATCGACAGGTTGCGACCATCGCTGAAACTGCGTTGGAACAGAGCGAGCTCATAAAAGTTCGATCACACCTTGCGTCATTCCTGAATAGTCAGGTCATAAATCCAGATGGGAGTTTCCACAGTGTAGATTGAACTTGACTGGGATAGATTGAACTTAATGGTACATGTGTGTAAATTAATGTACATTAATGGTTAATTTTAGTTAATTAATTTGTGAATTGGATGTGCTTGTTTACGAAATGAATGCGAATTTGATGTGCTTATACGAAATGAATGCTAATTGGATGTGCTTGTTTCAGAGGGCATGACTAGCATTTCCTGAGGCTAGCCAATAAAAAGAAATAGATTTAGCAATGCAAAAGAATATCATAGATGGTTTGTAGATGAAACCGTCTGTGATAGTAGAAAATAACAGACAGTTTCATCTACAAACCGTTTGTGATACTCTACTACCACAGACGGTTTTATCTACAAACCGTTTGTGATTTTCTACTATCACAGACGGTTTCATCTAGAAACCGTCTGTGATAGTCGAGTATCACAGATGAAAAATCACAGACGATTTCATCTACAAATCGTCTGTGATAGTCGAGTATCACAGACGGTTTTATCTACAAACCGTCTATGATAGTTGAGTATCACAGACGGTTTTGAGTTTATAACCGTCTACGATATTATGTATTATAGACGGTTCAAAAACCATCTGTGATGACCTCATGTCATTACTGACCCATAAACTCAGACGGCTCACGAAACCGTTTGTGATGGCATTTTTGAACCGTTTGTGAAGGCCTTTTCTGTAGTAGTGATGGCTAAGCATCTTTCTAAAAATTATCAAACCAACCCTTATAACATATAACCTTAATTATTCAAGGTAAAAGGAGTAATCAATATTCAAGGAAGGCCAATGCAGCAAGAGGATATAACTAAATTACCCAATTGACATACAGGTAATTGAAATTAAAGCGATGCATAGAATACTTGAAAATCAACATAAATAGTTTTTGAAATTAATAGGAATTCAACGTGCATCAGAGGAGGGAACTGCTTGCCTTTGTTGGTATCACTCGAATTTACCCTCAGATGGAACTCATAATACGCCGGAATCACCGAAAACCTAACGATAAGACGATATTGCAATAAACTCCAAATAAAGCCAAAAATAACAAATTATTCAAAATTGCATGCAATTTACATAGTGGGTAAATTAAGATTTTAGGTGAATTTAGGTGAAAATTTTAGTTCATTTAGAGTTCGTATGAATTTTCTACACATTTTACAAAGTTAAAGTCATAATGCACAAATAAAAATTAAAATTTTCCATAATAGAAACTTGCTTAAAACCTAGTCCATTTAAAAATACATTAAAAATAAAAACTAACAAAATTGATTTCATCCAATTTGGAGTTAAATTGAATTAGTTATGAATTTTACAAGTTATTTGAATTTTCAATTCAACTTTAAAATCATTTCGGAAATACTAACCGAATGAAATACCTTTTTCACTCACCCTCAACTAGCCTTAGAGAATGAGAAGTGGGACTAGGGTCAAGGGTTTGACCCGGTCAACTGAGCTCAAAAGAATGCACATTCTAATGAATGCGTCTTCAAATACCAAAAACGTAAATCAGTTTGAGTGTGTAAGGATTACGCTTTCATTAAGATAAAACATACTTATCAAACTACACATTCATTTAACCAGTTGTACGAGCCCACATGTCAATCACTTAAAGGTTTAAACGTTTTCACTTAAAGTTCTAAACACGTTTTAATTGGTGGGACCTACTTGTCATATAGACATTACAAACCTGATTAGTGCTAATGATATATCATTACCTAACTCTGCCAGCGGCTCAACGGAGTTCCCCATGCGCAGTGGCACGATGAAGAAGGCAATCCGACAAAGGAGGGCAGCTCCGGGCTAGGGATCAACTCGTACGGCTGCGGAGAAACCTCGCAAACTCATTGCCGGTGGTGCTGAGCCCAACGCTCGCCGGCGACGGGCTTGCGACGAGCGGTGGTGGAACCGAAAGGCGGCGCTCGAGGAGGAGGCGCTACGGGCGTCGATAAGATTCTGGAAAGTGCGCAATGGAGTCAACTTGACGCCAGGAACTCAGTGCCCGTGTCAACGTTGACGACGTGGGTCGGTGATGGCTAGGATGGCGACGGCGGCGGCCGCCCTCGTCGTTGTGCCAAACACTAATTAAAGTCACCAGTCAACTCTATGAAATAGCGCGATCTTAACGGACAAGGCGGTGTTTAGGATAACCTACTGGAACGCCAGTGAGCTGCATAGCCAAGGCCACCGGCCGCGAAGACGAAGATGATGCTCTCGTCGATTTAGTGCACGAGAGAGACTCGGACCAGCAAAAATGGGTTCGGCGATGAGTATGGAATCCAACGGTTAGGTCATGAGCCCACGGGAGGCTTCAACTTGGCGGCACTCCTCTCGTCGACTTCCACAGCTGAGATAAGAAAATGGACATATAGGGTGCGAAAAAGTGGGAGGAGACCAATGGATAGGCCTAAAGGAATGGGGATGTCTAAGCGATGCATTAGCTATCGACATGAATGCATAAGGTGGAAATTTGGGAGGCTTCATGGCGAGCATGTACACTACCAGCACCGCTCAGAGCTAACCAGCGCACCGAGGATGACGAAGATGACAGCCCTGATCGGTGGGCCCGGCTCGTTAGAGGGAGAAAAGAAACGGTGCGGCAAGCTGGTGCGATCGAACGGTCCGATCGGAACTCAGTCGGTCCAAACGGAACTCGGTCGGTCCGATCGAAACACAGTCGGTCGAATGGAACTCGGTCGGTCTAATCGGAACACGGTGCGATTGGACCTGGTCCGAACAGTCCGGTCGGGAGCTAGGGTTTTGGATTTGAGTTTGACCGAAATGCAAAGAGTTTGACTGAGTGAAATAAAATCGAAGAAAAATTTAAAAAGTTGTGAAAAATTTTGTGAGTATTCTAAGAATCAATTAGGACTTTGAAAAAAATTAGTTTCGAGCACTGTTCATACTAAAATTTGTCAGAATTAAATTATTTTCAAAACTGCATTAGTGAAATGGTTTGAATTTTTGTGAGATGAAAATAACTTATAAAAATTTAATAACAATTATATTAATTCATGATAAATAATATAGTATTTAAATAAATTATTTCCAACAACTTTTTAAGAACACATTTTTCTGGATTCATATTAATGCTTGAATTCAAGTTGAAAATTTGAAATTTCGGGACAAACTTTATTATAACAACAAAAGTTTTACATTGATCCATAATTTACACACATAAATATGACATGCTTAGCTAATCCATCTTAAGGGTTTTTAGAGGGCGTTACACCGCTGGTCGTGGGATTCGTACTAGGGTCCCTGAACGAGTTTAGGATTTATCTATTCGGCGACAAAGTCTGCCAAGATCAAAGATTTAATGATCTATGATTTAATATCCGTTTGAGACACTCAATGGAGGTCAAACTCCCTAAGTTCAACCGACCACTTTGCCATGCGGCCCGCTACTTCCCTATTCTAGAGGACCTCTCCTAAGGGAAACTCAGATATCACAATTAACTTGTGCACTTGGAAATAATGCCTTAGTTTCATCGAAGACATGAGGAGGGCATATAGGAGCCTTTGGACCTGGGGGTAATGCTCCTTAGGCCCATGTAAAACTTCACTAACATAGTAAACTGTTCGTCGAACGTTTTCACGTTATGCGGCCAGCACTGCGCTCACTGCTTATGGTGTAGCAGCTAGGTATAATAGGAGCACTCGTAAGATACCTATTCACATCCTCAAAGGCGTTGTTTGCCTCCTGTGACCACTCCAAATCCTCATGTTTCCTCATAAGTTTAAAGAAAGTAACTCATTTTTCTCCTAGTTGTGGGATGAAATGACTTAAAGCCGTCATACATCCTGTGAGTTTATGGACTTCTTTCTTTGTGATTGGAGGGTGCATTTGTTCAATGGCTTTTATGTTTTCAGTGTTTGCTTTGATTCCTCGTGTAGAGACAAGGAATCCAAGCCACTTTTCTAAAGAGACTCCGAACACACACTTCTCAGGATTGAGTTTCAACCGGTGTTTTTCGAGGTTGTCGAATATTTCTTGCAAGTCAAAGATATGATTAAGACGCTTGATGCTTTTTACGACTAGATCATCAATATAAGCTTTCAAATTTAGGCCTAGTTGAGGAAGGAAGGTCTTTTGCATCAAGCGTTGAAAAGAAGCATCGGCATATTTTTAGACCAAATGACATTTTGACATAGCAAAATATTTCAAATGGTATAATAAATGCGGTCTTTTCTTCATCATCTAGGCATATACTTATCTGATTATAACCTGAATATGCATCTAGAAAGCTTAATATTTCGCAACCAGCAGTAGAATCAACCAACTGATCAATACGAGGAAGGGGAAATCATCCTTTGGACAAGCTTCGTTAAGATCAGTAAAGTATACACACATACGCCATTTACCATTAAATTTCTATCCATTACAGGGTTAGCCAACCACTTTGGGTGATCGACTTGTCTTATGAAGCTTGTTTTAAGTAGCTTGTCCAATTCATATCAAATGGCGTCTCGTCGATCAGGTGCGAATCTCTGTAATTTTTGTTTTATGGGTTTCTTGTCAAGCCGTAGAGCTAGTATATGCTTGATCACCTCTCTGGAGACTCCGGGCATGTCAGATACTTGCCACGTAAAGCATCTGCGTTTGCTCAGAGGAAGGTGACAAGGCGCCTTCCTATGTAGGGTCAGAAGTGACCCTAACGCGAACGGTCTTCGAAGGCTCCTCTGTATTCAATGGAACTTCTTTGACTTGGTCGTTCGACTTTGGTGCAAATTTAGGCTTTGACTTCTTGGTTGAACATTGCCTCTTGCTTGCTTCTCGAGTTTGTATTCGGCCAACCATCTCGAGGGATTTACGATCGCATGTAAGCACCACCTTTCTATCACAGTAGACTGTGATTACTCCTTTGGGATCTGGCATCTTAAGACATTGATAATCGTAATGAGCAACCATCAGGAATTGTGCCAGAGTTGGTCAACCGAGTATGGCATGGTATGCCATGTCGAAATCTGTGAAATCAAAAGAGATTTTCTCCATCCTAAAATTATTTGGTGACCCAAATGTTATAGGAAGAGAAACCTAAAAAATGGGTTTGGCCGAAGACCCTGGTGCGATCCCATGAAATGAGTATCGTACATGCCTGATCTTTGTCCTAGGAGCTTGCATCTCGTCTAGGGCACTCGTAAAAAGTATATTCAGTGAACTCCCACCATCAACTAACACACAATTGACTTGACAGTTGTTGATGGTGGGCTCAACCACGATAAAAAAATGACCAGGTCGGGTAGAGGGGATCGGACAGTTACCTTTCTTGAAAGAGATGGTAATTTTTGACCACTTTGGTACTTTATTGATAAGAGGAGGGTCGATGGAATTTACCTTACGTTCGATAGCTTTAAACTGTCATTTCGACTCGTATGCCGAAGATCCTCCATAGATGTGATCGATGGTGTGCTCTGGATCTTGAAACAGTATGTCCTCATCATCATCTGACTGCTTTCGACCACTTGTTTGCTCGACCTTTTTAAGTGTAGGAAGCGGTCCCTTGCTGGAGTAGTAATCCTCAAGTTTGCATTGAAAAACTCGGCATTTGCAAAGGTCCTGTCCTTTTTTGTGGAAAGGAGACTACCTAGGTTTGTCGTTTTTCATTCGGGATGTTTACCTTTGCTCCGATCGGGGTATGGTTTAGAGCTCCAAAGCTCCTTGTCGCTCACAGCTAAGATCTCCTTAGAGCTTTTGACTTGAAACTTTTGGCCTTTAGTCTTGATCTTGGATTTTCCAGCCTTTTTATCTTTCTTCTTGCTGCCTTCGCCCACTCCTCGAGTATCCTTATCGTCACGCTCAATCATGCGATTCTACTCGTCCGCTTCTGTGGCAGTTGCATAACAGTCGGCCATTTCAAAGAGCTCAGCGATGGTAGCAAGAGGATTTAGAGTGATATCATCCGAGATCCTTCGATTGTGTACTCCTTGCTTGAATGCTTTGATGACAGAAGAGTCAGAAACATTAGGAATTGAATTGCGAACCTGACTGAAACACTTGATAATTTGGCACAAGTGAAGAATCTAGACCCGCCATTATGTGTTAATGGAGTTTTGGTTATTAATAACAAATCTATTTGTGAAGCTAACACTCTTATAGATATACCAATTGTCTAGTCTCTGCTTGGATATAAAGGTGAAAATCAAATGAGGTATGCATTACAAATGACAAATCCATTTGTGAGACTAATACTTCTATTATTATACCATATTTAGTCTCAGCTTGGATATAAAAGGAAAAATCCAAACAGGTATGCATTCATAATAATAAATCTATTTGTGAGACTAACTATTCTATTGCTATATCTCATGTTTAGTCTCAGTTGGATTTAAAGATCAAGATGTATGCTTTCGACATTATAATTCTTATATCTTGTTGCATTCCTCGGATCCAAAATATCGGATGAACTCCCCCAAAAGTCTATCTTGAATATGTGCATATGGTTCCACTACATATTTGTGTATGCACACATTTAGGGGGAGTTCACTCTATGTTTTGTGGTTTCATTAGTATTGATCCATATTCCCTTTCCACATATATTAAGAATCTTTACTTTGAAATATATCATAACTTGTGTAGTTAATATATTCATATGAGTATATGAGACTTGTGTAGTTCATATACCCTTTGAGTATATTCAACTTGTGTAGTTCATATATACTCATACCAATCTATTCAATTAATTGCAATTAAAGTGATTATCATCAATTACCAAAAAGGGAAAGATTGTGGTGTCTTGTCCCACCATTATGGGTTAATGATATGTCATGGTAATTAATGATAATCATATTGTGGAACTAACATTTTCCATGAGTTGGATAAGTAGGTTAGGTTCCATGATGATAAAGCATCGTGTGTTGATTGTCATCAAGTCAAGATTTGGGATAAAGGAAATCATCATGTGTTGATGATGTTCGAGTCAAGATCCCGAAGTGAAGAAGATCATCATGTGTTGATGATCATCAAGCCAAGTTCAAGAAAAGGATGTCATCATGTGTTCATGAGCATCATATCAAGATTCATGAAGAAGAGGAAGTCATCATGTGTTGATGATGTTCAAGAAGAGAAGATGATCATGAGTTGATCATCAAGTCAAGTGAAGAATTCATCATGTGTTGATGAGCATGCAAGTCAAGAACCCGGACTTGAAGTGAAGATGTGCATCATCAAGCTTCAAGTGTTTTCTCAAGGCAAAGGTATGACTAGCTAGGGCTAAGGATGTGTTCCTAGTCTTTTACCGGTCTTGGTGTTTGGATGGAAGACCAGATTGCTAGTATAGATTGCCGCACTACAAAGAGGGCCTTGACTAGTAGCTTGAGTTAGTCATGTGTTGATAGCTCGTTGTGCTTGCTCTAGCTCTTTTTAACATGTTGCCAATATTTGCGAATGTGTTTTGCAAATAGTTGTGGCTCATGGATAACCCTTGTAGCATGTGACTATAGTTTGCAAATGTGTTTTGCAAATGGTCTAGGTCCATGCACCTTATCCTTGTGGCATGTCACTTTAGTTTGCAAATGTGTTTTGCAAATGTCTTAAGTCCATGTACCTTTTAGTTGTGGCTTTGATTCTAAAAGTTGGCAAATGTGTTTTGCAACTTGTTGAGAATCTTGCCTTCATGCTTTGTTTGCATCACGCATCAATTTGGCAAATGTGTTTTGCAAATTGAGTTGAAGCGAATGCAATCTTTGTTTTCTCTGGAAAACGGTAGTACCGACATGTGTTGTGCGGAACTACCACTATGCGGTATGGCCGGTGGTTCCTTGGCGGAACTACCGCAATCCTGTTGAGCATGTGTTGCTCTTAAGGTGCGGTAGCACTGGTGTGTACTGAGCGGTACAACCGCGATGCGGTAGTATCGGGCTCTTGAGCGGAACTACCGTGTGCCGATTGGACCGTCCAAACGTACCCTTGATTGAATGGTTTAAACCGTGGTCCGAACGGCCCAATCGATCTGAGCCATCCACGTGTGAAGTCCGATCGGAACTAGGTGTTTCGGTTAGATTCGTGGATCAGTAGTACTGGCGATGTGTGCGCGGAACTACCGCAGGCCGGTCGTTTCGAATCTTTAATGGCGGTACGTAATTTCCAAAGAAGCTCCATTTTGGTTTCGGTTGCAAACCCTTGGAACAGTAGTACCGGACTTGTTGAGCGGTACGACCGATGATCGGAACTACCGCGTGTTGAACGGCGGTAGTACCACTCCACCTTCTCAACAGCTAGTTTTGTAGCCGTTGCTGTGTGTTAGAGGTGGTGCGGTAGTACCGACCATTAGTTGGCGGTACTACCGTTTGAGCTAATTTTTCAGCAATTCATCTCCCAACGGCTAGTTTGTGTGTGTGGGCTATAAATACCCACCTTGGCCGGCCTTGGGGAGGTAGCTGAAGTCCCATTCTATTCCTTTGAGCTAAGAGCAAGTTCTCTCCTCTCATATGTGCATGTGTTGCACTTAGTGAGCTTAGAGAGCAAACCCTAAGTGCGTGTGTGGCCTTAGGTAGTGGATTGTATATCCATTGAGCTTAGATACTTGATTAGTTCAAGTGAGAGTCTAAGACTTGTTACTCTTGGTGTTTGCCGACACCTAGACGGCGTGGAGGCGTCGTGCGTCGGTGATCTTCTCAAAGAAGCTTGTCAGAAGACCCGGACGGTTTGTGAATAGTGTGGTGCTCGCCATCTCCGGAGTGGAGGAAAGAGCAACCCTAGTAGAGCGAGGTGTTGGTTTGTTTTGGAGCAGTCCAAGTAGTTGGACTTACCTCGGAGGTGTTGACTTAATTTGTGCGGCGGTCCAATTGGTTTGGGCTTACCTCAACGTGGATTAGGGGAGATCGGCAAGTCTCCGAACACCACGGTAAAACATCAACGTGTCATCGTGGTTTGCATTCTTGTGCTTTACATTGTGCAAATTTATATTCCTTGTATTAAATTGCTTACATATCTTTGTATGATTGCAATTGTTATCAATAGTCTTATTGTTGTTGGTGCACTTAGTTGAACCTAGGTGATTTAGGTTTTGATTGTGCAAAACTGTTTTGATATTAGCTTCCGCACTAGAAATCGGTTTTAGCCAAAAGAATTTTTAAAACCACCTATTCACCCCCTCTAGTTGGCCTCCTCGATCTTATAAGTGGCATCAGAGTTTGGCCTCTCATTTACTAGACTTAACTGTCTAGAGAGTAAAGGATGGCTAGTGAGGGTTTCTCCGTTAGTAGAGCACCACACTTTGATGGTTCAAATTATGCACATTGGAAAATTAGAATGACCATCTTTATTAAGGCCATGAGTCCTAACCTATGGAGAATTGTTGATGCGGGTTTTGCTACTCCAATTGATCCACAAAATCCTACTCAAAGGGAAGAGCAAAACTTGTATCTCAACGCTCAAGCTTTAAATGCTCTCTATAGCGCTTTGAGTATAGAGGAGTTCAATAGAGTGAGCAATCTTGAAAATGCTCATGATGTTTGGACAACTCTCATGGAAATTCATGAGGGGACCTCTACGGTCGAAGAAGCTAAATTGCATAGGTTAAAGCTCAAATATGAGTCATTTACCATGTTGCCTCATGAGAACATCAATGAGATGTATTCTAGAATGATCAACATAGTAAATGAGCTCAAAGGCCTATCTTGCGATTTAACCGATCTTGATATTGTGCGCAGGATGCTTAGGGCGCTACTGAAGAAGTATGAGACCTTGGTGACATTATTCCTCAATTCATTCGAATTGCCAAGGATGACTCCTACCGCTCTCTTCGGCAATCTCCTTACAAATGAAATGTACAAGAAGGACAAAGATGAGCTCAAGGAGGTGGCCTCAACTTCAAACAAAGGAATTAATGCTTTCAAAGCTAACTATGAATCAAGTAAAGATGAGGATCACGATGAGGAAGATGATGACACCGAAGAAGAATTGGTCACTCTCATGAACAAAATAGAAGATCTAATGAAGAGACGTGATTCTCATAAGCATTCAAGCTCATCTTCAAGTACAAAGCACCACAAGACTCTAAGGTGCCACAATTGTCAAAAATTGGGACACATTGCTTCAAGGTGTACTTATGATGGTGAAGATGAAGAAGAGCCTAAGTCATCATCAAGAAAGAAGAAGGATAACAAAAGACTTTTTGTCAGGCTAGCTATAAAGGATGATTCATCAAAATCTTCAAATGCAAATGAAGCACCATCATTATTTAACATGTCTACTTGCTTCATGGCAAAAGGTAAAAATGAGGTAAATAATGATGATGAGCCCTCTTATGATGATTTGATGGATATGCTTGAGGAGCTTAATGAGTATTTAGGAAAGGAGAAATCAAAATTTAAAGTTTTAAAGAAAGAGTATGTCTCACTTCAAAATAATTATGATGTTCTAAAAGATGAACATGAAACTCTCCTCCTAAATGAGCTAAAAAGGTCTAATGTGGATATAGGCATTATATGTGATTTACTAGATGATATGCCATGTGTAATTACTAACCCTTGCATCACATCTAAAATTAGCATATCCACTTCATGTGATGATTTGCTAGATATACCTTGTTGCTCAACATTAGATGCTTCTATTTCCTCTATGCTTGTTGGGACTAATCTTGTAGAGAAAAACAAAGAGTTCAAGGACCAAGTTACAAAATTGAAGAATGACTTGGAAAAAAGCTACAAAGGAAAAGCCACTCTTGATGAAATATTGAGCAAGCAAAAGTGCTTACAATAAAAGAGTGGAATTGGCTTCACTCCCAAGAAGAATAAAGAAAATATCAAGACAAGGCACAATGTAAGACACACGAAGAATGTCAAGTGCTTTGATTGCCATCAAAAGGGACATCTTGCCTTCGTATGCTCAAGCAAGATGAATGACAAGAGAGGACTTGGTTTCATCGCTAAGAAAAATGTGAAGAGCAACCCAAAGCAAAGTGGAAAACAATTTAACGATATCAAGTGCTTTGGATGTAATGAGAAGGGCCACAAAGCATCGGTGTGCTCAAATCAAATGGATGTCAAGTCAAGACATTCAAAGAAGATGCAAATCGGCAATAAGCAAGATAAGAAGACATCAAGGGGAAGCAAAAGCCCAACTTGCTACAATTGCCGGGAAAAAGGACATTTTAGTAATGAATGTTCCAAAGGTATCTCTCCTAAGCCCATTATTTATAATGATCATTATTTGCTTAGGAAAGATAAATATGGCAATGTGTTTGCTAGAAATGTTAGCTCACATAAAACTATTGTTAGGGCCATTTGGGTGCTCAAAAGTGTTGTGACTAACATTCATGGACCCAACCAAGTATTGGGTACCAAAATACACTTAAATGCTTAATAGGTACTTGGAGAGGCATTGGAGGTTTGGCTCACATGAAGAGGTGGAGTTCACCATGTGCAAAATTGGAGCCAAGCTTGAAGATTATCAATTTATATCAAAAACCAATGCTATCTCGGTAACAAGTATTTACATTGAAGTATCTAGCCATTTTTCCTTGTGTAGGTTGCATTTATGAAAATCTTATAAAAGGGTGTTCTTGCTCTTGTGCTAAATGTTCATCAGTAAAATCTTAAGCAAGATGGAAATGGCACATTAAGGGGGAGTGCTAAATCATGATCATGTATATCACATCCTATGTGTGCCCAAATTAATTAAGTGCTAGCAATGTTTTCAAAATTGAGCCTTTTAGCCAAAAGTCAAAATTTCATAATTATGAGTAATCCTTTGAAAAACTAGTTGCAAAATGTATACAAATGCTTTTCAATGGTTTTCCAAAGGTTTTGGTTCAAGAAAAATCTATTTCAAATGAAAATGAGTTTCTAGCTAAAATTCTAGATCATAGTATCTTGTTTTTGACCTAAACTAGATTTTTGTATAAAATCTATTCTAAAAGGAATTTGACATTTGTTCCAAAAGAAAAATCCTAGAGTTGGCTATTCTAAACATTTTTGGTATTCAAAAGATTTGCAAAAGGCCAACCTAGCAAAAGTTATTTGATTTCGAAACTCGTCCAAAATTCTGGTTTGACCTAAGTGGTCACCTTCTAGCACTTAAGTGAGTTTTACCATATGAGCCAAAATTGTTCACATGAATAGGTCCATAAATGTATTCATAACTCATACATGAAATTGGATGCTTTAAATTCTTCCAAATGCTTAGTTTTGCAAAATTTGGCTCTCTCTTTGAAAAATTTCTTGAAAATAAGATTTAATTTGCAAAATCAAAACACTAATTCATAAAAACTATATTCATTGAAGTTTCTATCTCCAATCTAATGCATAATGATCCTAGAAACTTTTATTTGAGTATAAAACAAAGGATCATTTGCATATCTCCCAATTCTCAGTTCTATCCCCGAAGCTCCAGAATTTTCGGAACTATCGGTGTTATCCCAGCGGTACTACCGGCATTTGAGCTGTGGTACTTCCGATCATCGGTACTACCGGCCTTTGACTTGCGGTACTACCGATATTTCTGTTAATGCAGCCATTTGAATCCAATTCAATTCGATTCAATTCTAAACCTATTTTGGCCGCCTCTGTAAAGTCAAGTTGATCCTTGGTATACTCTCAAGCTACCCCCATATACCTTCTTAACTCCATATGCCATTTTAATTGCATTGTGATATGTTTATCATAAAAATGCACTTTATTCCTCAAGTGGTATTCTTTCAAGTGGAAGCTTCTTTTTGATCATCTTGACCTCGGCATGAGAATCATACTTGTTTTTACAAATGGTATTCTTTCAAATGATATCATCTTATCCATTCATGTGGTATCCTTCAAGTGGTATCTATTTCATTCCTTGCCGATCAAATCTTTTCAAACCAAGCTCTCTCCGATACATGATATCTCTTCAAGTAATATCTCTCCAAGTGGTACCAACTTTCTACAAATGGAATTTAATTATTCTTGGTGTAATCTTTTCTCTCAAGTGGATTCTCTCTTCCTCTCTTATCTTAGGATGCTTTCTTTGAAGATCTTTGTGAAGAGAAATTCAAGCCTTTGCAACTCTAAGTCTTGTCGACGCATGTTATCTACTCGTGGTATCAACATATGGATTTACAAGTGTTATGTACAAGTCTTATCTACAAATGGTATCGTCGACTCGTGGTATCTACAAGCGATGATCAAGGACTACCTTTCAAGTGTGATCAACATAAAGCCATCTTTGGTGCTTAATGGCAAAGAAGGAGAAATTGGTTGCAATTTATGGTCAAATGAGAGAAATTGAAGTCATCATGAGTTTTGTATAGTCAAAGGGATGACAAAGAGTGAGATATTGATTGAATGAAGAAAGCTTTTGTGTGTCAAAAGCAAAGAAAAGATTGGACGAAGAAAACCTTTGTATGTCAAAGGAGAAGAACCTTTGTGTAAGGGGGAGTTTTCCTAAAGTTTTGTAAAAAGCTAAATTGAAAAACTTTTTGAATTTTACTTAAAAATGAGTAATCTATTATATGGGAAAACTATTTTGCAAAGACTCCCTTTGGCTAGAGTTTTATTTTGGATTTTTGGTGTTTAATGCCAAAAGGGGGAGAATGTTTATTTGATCAATTCATTTGGATTTTCTCTTGTGTTTTCTCCTTATCTTTTGCATAGTCCAAAAAGGGAAAAGGGGGAGAATGTTTTCACCTTATTTTATGCATAGTTAGCTTTGTGTCATGCATGCAAATAGTCAAATAGCTTAAATTCTTATCTTATGTTGACTTATATCCAAATGTTGTTATTGATCAAGGATTTGTCATCAATCACCAAAAAGGGGGAGATTGAAGAATCTAGACCCGCCATTATGTGTTAATGGTGTTTTGGTTTTTAATGACAAATCTATTTGTGAAACTAACACTCTTATAGATATAGTAATTGTCTAGTCTCAGCTTGGATATAAAGGTGAAAAATCAAATGAGGTATGCATTCCAAATGACAAATCCATTTGTGAGACTAATACTTCTATTGTTATACCATGTTTAGTCTCAGCTTGGATATAAAAGGAAAAATCCAAACAGGTATGCATTCATAATAATAAATCTATTTGTGAGACTAACTATTCTATTGCTATATCTCATGTTTAGTCTCAGTTGGATTTAAAGATCAAGAGGTATGCTTTCGACATTATAATTCTTATATCTTGTTGCATTCCTCGGATCCAAAATATAGGATGAACTCCACCAAAAGTCTAACTTGAATATGTGCATATGGTTGCATTACATATTTGTGTATGCACACATTTAGGGGGAGTTCACTCTATGTTTTGTGGTTTTATTAGTATTGATCCATATTCCCTTTCCACATATATTAAGGATCTTTACTTTGAAACATATCATATGAGTATATCATAACTTGTGTAGTTAATATATTCATATGAGTATATGAGACTTGTGTAGTTCATATACCCTTTGAGTATATTCAACTTGTGTAGTTCATATATACTCATACCAATCTATTCAATTAATTGCAATTAAAGTGATTATCATCAATTACCAAAAAGGGAAAGATTATGGTATCTTGTCCCACCATTATGGGTTAATGATATGTCATGGTAATTAATGATAATCATATTGTGGAACTAACATTTTCCATAAGTTGGATAAGCAGGTTAGGTTCCATGATGATAAAGACTTTGGATGGCATCATGTGTTGATTGTCATCAAGTCAAGATTCGGGATAAAGTAAATCATCATGTGTTGATGATGTTCGAGTCAAGATCCTGAAGTGAAGAAGATCATCATGTGTTGATGATCATCAAGCCAAGTTCAAGAAAATGATGTCATCATGTGTTGATGAGCATCATATCTGAAGAAGAGGAAGTCATCATGTGTTGATGATGTTCAAGAAGAGAAGATGATCATGAGTTGATCATCAAGTCAAGTGAAGAATTCATCATGTGTTGATGAGCATGCAAGTCAAGAACCCGGACTTGAAGTGAAGATGTGCGTCATCAAGCTTCAAGTGTTTGCTCAAGGCAAAGGTATGACTAGCTAGGGCTAAGGATGTGTTCCTAGTCTTTTACCGGTCTTGGTGTTTGGATGGAAGACCAGATTGCTAGTATAGATTGTCGCACTACAAAGAGGGCCTTGACTAGTAGCTTGAGTTAGTCATGTGTTGATAGCTCGTTGTGCTTGCTCTAGCTCTTTTTAATATGTTGCCAATATTTACGAATGTGTTTTGCAAATAGTTGTGGCTCATGGATAATCCTTGTAGCATGTGACTATAGTTTGCAAATGTGTTTTGCAAATGGTCTAGGTCCATGCACCTTATCCTTGTGGCATGTCACTTTAGTTTGCAAATGTGTTTTGCAAATATCTTAAGTCCATGTACCTTTTAGTTGTGGCTTTGATTCTAAAAGTTGGCAAATGTGTTTTGCAACTTGTTGAGAATCTTGCCTTCATGCTTTGTTTGCATCACACATCAATTTGGCAAATGTGTTTTGCAAATTGAGTTGAAGCGAATGCAATCTGTGTTTTCTCTGGAAAACGGTAGTACCGACATGTGTTGTGCGGAACTACCGCTGTGCGGTATGGCCGGTGGTTCCTTGGCGGAACTACCATAACCCTGTTGAGCATGTGTTGCTCTTAAGGTGCGGTAGCACCAGCGTCAACTGAGCGATATGACCGCGATGCGGTAGTACCGGGCTCTTGAGCAGAACTACCATGTGCAGATCGGACCGTCCGAACGTACCCTTGATCGAACGGTTTAAACCGTGGTCCAAGCGGTCTAATCAATTTGAGCCGTCCACGTGTGAAGTCTGATTGGAACTGTGTGTTTCGGTCAGATTTGTGGAGCAGTAGTACCGGCGATGTGTGCGCAGAACTACCGTAGGTCGGTTGTTCCGAATCTTTAATGGCGGTACGTAATTTCCAGAGAAGCTCCATTTTGGTTTCGGTTGCAAACCCTTGGAACGGTAGTACCGGACTTGTTGAGCGGTACGACCGATGATCGAAACTACCGCGTGTTGAACGGCGGTAGTGTCGCTCCACCTTCTCAATGGCTAGTTTTGTAGCCGTTGCTGTGTGTCAGAGGTGTTGCGATAGTACCGGCCATTAGTTGGCGGTACTACCGCTCGAGCTGATTTTTCAGCAATTCGTCTCCCAACGGTTAGTTTGTGTGTGTGGGCTATAACTACCCACCTTGGCCGGACTTGGGAAGGTAGCTGAAGTCCCATTCTACTCCTTTGAGCTAAGAGCAAGTTTTATCCTCTCATATGTGCATGTGTTTCACTTAGTGAGCTTAGAGAGCAAACCCTAAGTGCATGTGTTGCCTTAGGTAGTGGATTGTGTATCCATTGAGCTTAGATACTTGATTAGTTCAAGTGAGAGTCTAAGACTTAATACTCTTGGTGTTTGCCGACACCTAGATAGCGTAGAGGCATCATGCGTCGGTGATCTTCTCAAAGAAGCTTGTAAGAAGACCCGGGCGGTTTGTGAGTGGTGTGGTGCTCACCATCTCGGAGTGGAGGAAAGAGCAACCCTAGTGGAGCGAGGTGTTGGCTCGTTTCGGAACTGGTCCAAGTGGTTGGACTTACCTCGGAGGTGTTGGCTTAATTTGTGGGGCCGGTCCAATTGGTTTGGGCTTACCTCAACGTGGATTAGGGGAGACCGGCAAGTCTTCGAACACCATGGTAAAACATCGACGTGTGATCGTGCTTTGCATTCTTGTGCTTTACATTGTGCAAATTTATATTCCTTGTATTAAATTGCTTACATATCTTTGTATGATTGCAATTGTTATCAATAGTCTTATTGTTGTTGGTGCACTTAGTTGAACCTAGGTGATTTAGGTTTTGATTGTGCAAAACCATTTTGATATTAGCTTCCGCACTAGAAATCACTTTTAGTCAAAAGAATTTTTAAAACCGCCTATTCACCCCCCTCTAGTCGGCCTTCTCGATCTTACAACATGGTCTTGTGAGAATCCTGTCGTATTTTGTGTAGGTCATCCTCCTTTCTGGCGATTATAAGCACCACGAAGTTGGCTAGTAGTAGATCGCATAGATGCTTCCATGAATAGATCGACTCTTGTGGCGGTTAATCAGCCACAACCGAGCAGATCCTTCGAGCACAATAGAAAGGTAGTTGGCCATGACATGCTCTCATCCTTCTACTACTCGAACAGCAGTAGTATAGATTAGAAGAAACTCGGTGGGATTTTGTGACCCATCAACTTCTCCATGTTCACTGGTTGGAACCAGGGTGACCAGCGAACTACTCGAAGTTCAGGCGAAAACGCCCGACATCCAGTAATAATATCATAATGTCTTCTTTGCAGGAAAGAAGAGTTGACATCACCAGGCGATCGTACTCGACGATACCCAATGGAAAGTGGACTTGACCTATCATAGATCTCAGCCCTACGAGGGTAATACTCCTCATACTCTATCTGCTGATGCAGATTTCTCGGAAGAAGTGGTGAACGACCACTTCCTCGAGAAGTTTGTCAATCACCAGTTGTTCGAGGGACTCTTCTCCGACTAGGGTCATGGTTAGGAGATCGACCAGACCTGTTGTTTTGTCGTTCTGCATGAGGAGAGTCATCTGAATAAGTAGCGTTCAATGGAGTTGTCCCGTTCGACTACCAGGACGGAGTTGTCAAGTCCGCTTGAACCTGACCATGGTGTCCCGAGGTCTTCGTGTGATCTCTTGAGCAAAGAGGTCATAGCTTGGTGCTTGTCCAAGCTCTTGAGTTGGGTTTTTGATCAGGTCATTGATTCATCGAAGTTCTTGAGCTTTCTTTGACTAGTATTGGATGCGCCCAGGTAAGGACCTCTATGTAGCAATTCTTCTTCTTCGAACGGTTTCAGGATCATAAACGTCTGAGTCAGCCGGAGCATGGCTCAATGGAGAGCGACAATTTCTACGATTTCGGCCACGCTCATGAAGGTCGAGATCCCGTTCATTACCGGAGGTGTTCTCGCCATCACCACTAGAGCTCGAACTGGGTATGCGATGGGAAGCATCCTGAGCCTAGCCTGCTAGGTGCTATTATCTCCACTCGCGTCTGAGTCCTCCTGACTCGAGGAGCAGTCGAAAGATAACGCCTCGTGACTTGGAGCAATCCCCTCCAAGAAGGGGAATTCTGGGTTATAACCGTCTCTGACTAAAGGTGAGCCCTATGGGGGCGTGGTCGAATCAGCAGGTGAAGCGGGCTCGACAATGCACCACGTGGGGGTAACCGAAGGGTGACGATTATAAGGTGTTGATTGAGTCCCGGAATCATGGATTTCAGGATATGCTGTGCTAGGTCGAACGACCTCAGACGGGCTTGAACATTTGGAGAGGGAACCCTCGTTGTGCTCTGTACTCGTCGTGGCACGATCCTTACCCTAGTTAGATGGACCCTTGCCCTTTAAGGACTCTGGTTCCTCATCTGGGTGTAATGTGATGGGGGAGAGAGCTCCCTCATCAACCTTGTCTGTGGCATGATCTCCTAGGTCTAGTGAAAGATCCCTGGAAACAGTGTTGCCATCGGACGAAATGATGCACTGCTTGTACTAGTAGCAGGCATCCATGTCAAGTTCTGCGTAGTCCGCCAAATCAAACCAATTCTCATCATTTCACTCTCTTGCTATGAAAGCAATAGAGTTGAAAAATGAAGACAATTTGTCGAAAAGGAAATGAGAAATCGAAAAATCCCTATAGACGGCGCCAATTGTCGATGGTTTAGTATCGATCTTACAAATGAATGTTGGGGACTCTCCTTGAGTTAAACCATATAGAAAAAGATACGAAGATTTTATACAGGTTCGGGCCTTCTCCTGAGAGAATAATAACCCTACTCCTTTGTTGCTGTATTGACTATGCTTTACAATAGGGAAGAAATCACTAGAACTAGGGCTTAATGACTTCTATCTGCTGATCTTGTCTTGCGTTCGTTGTTGTTGTTCCTATCCTCGGTCCACCGGCTTTACTTCTTATATAGCGCATGAAGGGGTGGCAGTTGTCCCGTATCAAGAGGCGTCTCACCATTTGATGAAATGCACACGTTCAGTGACGGTTATTGTTAGAGACTAATCCTCCTATGTCGTCTTGCATTTATGTCATAGACAGAGGCTTAATACGTATAGTTATCCCAGAGAATAACAACACATATTAACTACTATATATTAAAGACAGCGCATAAGTGTCCCTAATCGATTGGGCCCACATGTCTGTAGGCTTTGTTGACCATAGAGTGGTCGTAGTTGACCTGGTCGTTGTAAAACTTACGACCATGAAGTCATCGTAGTAAGGCTTACGATCATGAGATGGTCGTAGAAAATCTTAGGACCCCTATATAGTCGTAGAAGTACTTACGACCATATATACAGGGTGGTCGTAAAATGGTTTATGATCACTCAGCTAAGCTTCTCCCTTATTACTGATAAGGGGTATCCTTATGAATTCGAATAACATGAAGATATTGCTATCTATAATAACAATTACATATAAAATAGTTTAATTAATTAAGGATTATTAGATCCTTGTCAGCATGCATGAAACTTAACACGAGATCTGAGTCTAAGGCTTAAACGTCTTGTTAACTATAGACACACGCACTATGGGTTAGACCAAAAGAGCGACAAGGAGGTGAATAGGAGCCCACTCTTTTTCTCCTTGGTAATGAACTACCTTTTCTCTCAAATAGCTATGAGAAGTTACAAGATTAAGGCATCAAGATCACAGTAGAAGACTTGAGCTGATCCCGAGAAGATCAAACCCCATCGTTCTCGCCCGGTCTGCCCGCCGAGCCAAGGCCGGTTGACTGCTGGTGAGGTCAGTCTGACCACCGGCTAAAAATCAACAAGACGAATGATCCACAAACCGACCTAACTTTTGTCGTAGTGATCCAAATCACTCGGGGTTTCAGACATAGCTCAACAATAAGGCCAATAACCTATTCCAATATCGAGATGATCATTGCCAAGGTTCCATGAATTTTTTGATTGAGGGCAAGAATGCTAAAAACCGAGAGAAAAACTAATCTTGATATAAATGCTTGCTCATGGGTGGAAGATGGTCCAAATGACCTTAGATCAGATCCCACAAGTCCTAGGAAGCTAGATCACAACAACACAACAAGGTAAAACTCATAGAGCACAAAAACCCCAAAATCACCGAACAGAGAGCAAGAACAACAAAGAACTCATCTTGGGACAAACTTGCTTGGATTGATAGGAGAGATTCTAGGTATACTAATGTGACAATGGGTGTCCTGATATTTCGATGAGAAGGATAACTCAATTTGGTGGAGACGACTCTCACGATTCTTCTACCAATCATACACGACCAATATGCCCGCAATCGCCGAACCAACTCGTGATTGTTATCGACCTGACCATGAAGGTCTATTCCTGCATGCAATCGAAGAACAAGATAATAAGCAATCTGAAATTACAAATAGGAATTAAGATTGTATTGATAAGTGGAGTTCTGAAGAACAATTTCGCTGTTGATCTCGTCGAACAAGAGGACAATGTATAAAGTAGCAAAGCTAAACTTCAATCAAACAACACCCGAATTCTAAAGTGTCGCACACATGAGAATATATGTGATGGCAAGGGGAGTGGGCACATGCCCCTAGGGTTACAAGGCCCATGGGCCCAAGTGTAGGTGGCGCATCACCCTTTGTCTCGGGCTCAGAAATAGCACCGGATTATTTTGGCGATTGCGACAAACAGAAGGAATTTGGTGGTGGGACCAAATCCATTGGAAATAGGACGAGATAAGGTTTCCATCAAGTACTCGTGCACCTTTAACGGACTCCGTGTGTGAAAGTTATGCTTGTTTGAAGTCAGTGCTGTCTCCGGAGGTCAAATTGGATTCCAGAACGTATCCAACTTGAACCCTTTAGGTGTTGATGCATTCCTCCTTGTATAGCTGCACAAATATACATTTTCATTATTAGGTAGCTTCATATTCTCATTTAAAACAAATTGAAACTGAAGGAACGAATTCACCTTTTGTTCAATCTTGGAAGCTATGGTCGTATGTGTTTGTAGCATGGTCACATCATATATATCCACTTCACTATAGAGGATAAAAGCTCACTCATGAGCACCCAATCTTTCAACATATCTATCTAAACCCTAGCCTCCTATATTTTCTCCATTTTTCTCAACTCTTAAATTAGGGTTTCCAAAGCTTCAATGAGTGTCCAAATCCTGCACCACACCCTATATAGTGGAGGCTAAGTCTAAAGAGAAAACCCTAACGGGCACCTATTAAGCCCACATACAAACGACTCTACACTCACGCGCTCTTTTCAAAGCGGATGACAACTTGGGTCTCCTGAATCCGTCTCTTAGTGATATTCCCCTTGTCTTGACTGAAACCGCCTCTCCTCTGCAGCGTCTTGCGCCGTGGTTTCTCCAATGTCACCAACCAGGTACTTTGGCGAAGATACCAAAATACCTCTTCTTGACCCTTCTCCATGAGTCATGACTGAGTGTAATCATAGCGAAGCAATTCCATGCTTCGCCACGCGTAGGTTCATTAATGACTTTCTATGTGTCGGCAAGTCTATCCCATTTGGCTCCCACTAGACCATCTTGGCACTTGCACTGGCCCCAAACCACTTGATATAACCCGTTGCATTGAACTTCTCGTTCGGTCGTTCTTGTCCATCTTGCGTCATACTTGAGTCCAACTACTTCACCCATCATACTTGATTGTTCTAGACCTTAACTCTCATAGCCTAGTCCTGATCATCTTCGCCATTGATCGTGGTTGACTCCAAGCGTCCCTGCACAACAACATACTAAGAAATTGATTCCAAGCATATATAAATTCTTCGCAACTTGACCCACATTAGCCAAACACATGCATCATGCAATACCTATGCACCGAACCCCATGACTTTGGCCACCCAAACCTCAGCACAACCCACTGTGCATGAACTACCCTTGGTTGGTTAGACCGTCGCCCCTCGGCCGGTCTGACCTCCAAACCATCGGCTGTCAGACCGCCAACCACCAGCTGGTTTGACCGCTCCTGGTCGGTCTGACCACGAACCTCGGTAACTAGTAATAGGGGACCACCCAGACCGCCCACTAGTCTAACCGCCAACTCCCTACCGGTTAGACCGCTTCCCAAAATCCAAAACACCGATATCTGGACTTTACAGCAAAACTCTGTCTAGTTTCGCGTCTAGTCTCTATTTTCAATGGCACCTAGTGCAAACACACCCCCAAACACTCGCAGACAAGTGTTTGGTCCGCAAAACCCAAAAGCTCATACCGCCAGTCTAATCACCACCCACTACACCATGAACACCCCTTTCGCAACGCATGTATGCGTTGCTATATGTCCAAATAACCATTTCTATGATCTATACCAACACATTTCGTATGCGTTGTCATTGAGGCCATTGCAAAGGTTTATCACAATACATATAAAAGTGTTGGTAACTAGTACAAAACGTGTTGCAAGGTAGCAATAGATATATCTAGGTATTGCCAGCACTTTTATGCGTTGCTATTTTGCACAGCAAATTATTTTTATAATTGTTTACGACCCATATTAGTATTCTAAAAGATCCGTCAATTAAGCTAGGCCCACAAGGATAAACACATTTTTGACAATAAATTGTACTCGTATAAAGAGGGAAGTAAATAGATGTATTTATTGAGAGAATGATACATTTGCGAATGTGACATGTACAAAGTACAAACTGGAGTACAAGAATTCTATGAATTATTCTTAAATTATAATACACGATATCTAACATAATCTAGCTCTTTCATCTTTGTTGTCCATCACTGTTCTGCTGTCAATGTGAAGAACTATCAACTTGTCTTGTTGACCTGCATGAAAAATGACAACATATAAGTAAAACTTATAGGCAAAATTTGATATATGCCATCGAGAATCTCGCCACCTCGAGATATGCCACTCAGTTTTTTGAAATTCGATATTTGTCACTCTAGTTTCTTTTTCCTTTGACATATGCCATTATCATCCATTCTCTCCCATTTTCTTTTATATTCTCTAATTTTCCATATATTCCAAAGGTAAACTACCGGTTTTGCCCCTCTCTATTCTGAACACGCATCCATTAGACTTGTGTGTTCTTTGCAGAACTGGTCCTCGCCCAAATAGGCGCCGCCTCCCCCCAGTCGGCTGCTCCCTAGTGAGACGGCGCCGTCGGTCCTACGAGGGTCAAGGTCCACATGATCTGCACTAGCTGCAGCACATGGAACTCTTGGAAGTCGATAGATGCCAACATTTTTAGTAAGTCCTAGGTGTTAACATCAGGAAGAGAAAACCTGCGGACAACCTGTATTGTTTCACCATTTATGTACACCTTAAAGTGGATCCCGCCTGTAGAGGCAATAAATCAGACGCCACATTTTTACTGTTCCGGGGAAAGTGTCAGGATATGTAACAAAAGTATAAATATAGACAGAAATGGGAAATCAGAGCCTACCATGATTCACAAATTCCTGGAGAACAAGAGGAGGATCAAACATCGACAAGGATGCCTCATCGTATACCGTAGATAGCTCATGAGATTTAGAAGTTCCACGAACAACCAATGGCTTGGCAACTGCACAAAGAGAAGTACATTCAATAAAAAAAAATCCCACTAACTAGTTCTACACATAACAAACAAAAATTCCATGTAATTAATTAAAACAGAATCCCGAGTGCAAATCTCCAGCAGCAAAATAAGTTTAAAGCTATAGCCAGAAAAAGGGCCCAAATATTCATCAATGAAAACAATGTGATCATTGAGAATGATCAACTGGAAGGAGATTATCAAAATATCAAAATTGAGCATCAGTCTGCCTATCTCCCCCACTTGCATTCCCAGCCAAGCCTCCTTACTCTCCTTCCCTATCCACCTTGGTGTAAACCGACAAGCAAGTTGCAGGCCATGTTTCCACATAGCATGCACATAGAATTGGGTTACATATTGCCTAACAAACTGAATAGTCATATAGGATTTGTGCAGCATATTATCAAAGTTTCTCATTTCATATTTTCCTTCCCCGTTTGACATAAAGTACATACATCTCTGTCTCTATTGCCATTAATAAGTATTGTCTATAGAATGGCAATTCGATTGAAAAAATCAACAGGCGCAATATTTTTCAAAAACAAAACAGATATCAACAACAGATGATGGAAAAGAACAATTACATCATAGTCTAGTGTGATGTCATCTCATCTTTTACCTTAGTCAGTGGCTAAGGCTGTGCTCCCTTGTCTGGGTCCTCACGGTTCTCCACATAAGCTGTACAACAATCAGGAATTAAGAGTGGAGAAGAACTGCATACTTGAACATTGTGTACTTTGTGTTCAGTGTCTCATGCAATGAATGTCTTCCTCCTCGATGAAACTTAACTATTCCCATAGCATTTGAGTTCCTTCAATGTTTTGATGGAAGAAAATGTGCGAGCTACAGAAAATCAAAACAAGAAGCGCTAAAAGGAACACACATGAGATTGGCTTTCTGTAATACAAACATCCTGGATAGTTCTCTTCTTTGGCCTCACACTGCACTGATAAATATCCCTAGATTTAAGATAACGATGCACATCCTTCAGAGATCGGAATTCATAACCATTGACTGGATCAATGTAGTACTGTAGAGATCAAAAGAATTAGAGGTAGAACAAGGGGTTAAATAAAAAGTAAACAAAACAATGTGAAGCAAAATTAGATTTATGTAAGGCATTCTGTAACATAGAAAACTCAAGTAGCAGTTAAAGCTACTCGTTATCCCCATCGAATACATACTAATAACCCATTGAGATCCTCAACTTCTTGAGAGTCCTTGAGAATGATTGGACTAAAACTCAGGTAATTATAGTTGACTAGTACAATGTTGAGACGCAGCTTAGAAGCACGAGAGATATTAAGCGCAAGATATTTTCATAAACATGCTAGGGATACAATTTTTTCAATTCAAAAATAAACTAGGTTGGTTAAAATGGCTTAAATATGCATATACTGTTTTAGATAGAAAAGAGCAAGAGAAGAAAGATCATTACAGCATACCACATCACTCTTATGATTTAATCCATTATTTCTTGGCCTGTCTTCTTTCCACCATCCATCAGGCAGCCCCTCAATGACTAGTTCATCCTTGCTCTGAACCTAGTAATGAAATAATTATAATGACTTAGATATAGTGTTTTAGATAGAAAGGAGTAAGACAAAATGGATCATAACAACATATCAGATCATTCTTATGATTTGATCCATTGTTTCTTGGCCTGTCTTCTTTCCACCATCCATCAGGCCCCTTCATGACTGGTTTATCCTTGCTCCGACCCCATTTTCGTGCCCAAACATTTCGGATCTTAGCAACCCCATACTCGATTGCGGCGGCACCGGCGTGAGGCACGGCGACGGTGGCGACGACCTCGAGTGCGGCGGAGTCATGAGGATTTTGGAAGGACAAAGGTGGGGAAGGGCGCACTCGCCGTTGGCCTTGATTGGCGACAGCCTTGAGTGTAGCGGCGGCGTGAGGCTTGGGGAAGGGGAAAGGTTGAGCACGGCGGGCGAGAGAGGTGAGCGGAGGTTGGAGGGGAGGAGGCGGGTGAGGCGACGGGGGAGAGAAGAAAACGCGAGGAGAATACGTGGATCGGGGGAGATGGGCGAGGACGAGAGCGGGTGGCGGCTGGCGAGGGCGGTTCAGCTGCAGGCGAGGGCGTTGCGACGGTGGACGAGGGCGGCACGGTGACGACGAGTGGGGAGCGGCGTAGATTTGGGGGAAAGGGACGGGGGCGGCAGATTTGTTGGAAGAAAGGAAGGGATTCTTGAGAAAGGTGAAGAGGAAGGGACTAACCGATTAAGGGAGGAGAGGGGAGCAGCCGAGCAGTTTTATTTGGATGTGGGAGGTGGTGGGCTGAGTTGGTCCTGCAACGCATGTGCTTTCCGTTGCGAGTGTGTTGTTGTATGTATGTTTTTCTTATAGTGACCTTGTCCGGTCAGATCGTTGGCTCCCAGACAGCAAAAATGCCATTTTACTAAACCAATGGTTTCTCCCCAGAACACGTTGACACCGTTATCAATTGTTCAACACTAAGATTAGGACCGTACCCATGGTCTCCTCACTAAGAAAATCAACCACACTAGTGGTGGCTACATAGGTTGATTACGTGACTAGTGACCTTGCAAGCAGCACGAGTACTGTGCCATCCACGTTGGCTAGGGTTGATTGAGCCTAATGCAAGTATTAGTAGGGTTATGCGTCTGATCTTAGAATCTCGAGGTTTTCGGTGAGCAGGTGGCTGCATGGCATTCAATAAAGAGCTGGAACTAGGTTTCGAAAGACCATTCCCTCCGAGTTGGTAGAAATTGGGAGCTTCGCTGTGGTCTCGCGGTGAGCTCAATTTCTTTAATTCTATCTTTTTTTCTTTTAAAGAAATATTTTTTGTGTTCCCTTCGTTTACGTTTACATTCCAGAGCATAGTACGCTAGTATAAAAAAATCGCCATTAATCGGTATTTCAAAACCATGGTCGATTGGAAGTAAAAGTTGCAATGTGCATGCCGACAGTGTTACGCTGAAACAAGTACTGTCTCGCAACAAAATATTATAATCAAAATCGTCTTTCTCACCGTTTTTACAAAGCGCAATATCCAACCTGTCAATCAACGGCGTCCATTCATAACAGATGATGGAAATGACAAGTTTGATGAACATAGAGCTACCTCAATATTTTAATGTAGAGGCCAACGATGGATCGAACACCATTATTTAACATTCTTTGTCCCCTCTGCTTTCACAAAGCCAAAGGGCATCATTTTATATATAGTGCTTTAAATATTTTTTTGTGGTACGTACTAACTACAATTGATATTCTCTTGTAAAATGCATACCGATTTGACCTCTGTAATAACTATAGGACTCCCTAAACCTAGCTTGTTTCTTGACGCAGCAAACAAAAGAGATGTTAGATTTCTAAGCCCTAGCATCTCTGTCTACTCACTAGGTGTTAAAGACCATGTGATTGACCAAACACTTCAGATCCTATCCTACCCTCACGTAACCCTGATCAATCAGTCTCTCCTGCTCTCCTGCTCCTCTCATACGCTCAATAAAATTTTTAAACACCATAAAAGTAAATAGCTCTAAATGTGTAATATTAATAAAATACTATTGATTATAAATATAACAATACCAATTTTACGTTACATAATTAGACATTTTAAAAAATATAATTGGTCAAAGCTCGAAGAGTCAAAAATCAAAATTGACAAGTAAACACCAACAGATAGAGTAATAAATTCTCGATGTGTTTTACTAGCAGTTTCTTAATATTTTTTTTTGTAAGACTATGAGTATGCTTGGTTTGTAACCACTAAAAAATTATATGCAAAATTGCGGTGCGGATAAATTATATTGTCCTCACAATAGTGGCAGTTGTTAAATGTATGACAGTGGGCAATTGACTGTGAAAAAAAAAAACTTGCCACACTTGATCATACTTGACCAACTTGGATTTTGCAAAGCGTGACAGTGAACTAAACACCCATATAATAATATTTTATGTAATTTATATATTTTCTCCTGATGTTCACTGTTCATCTATCGAGCGAAATTTGGAGTCAAATTGAAAGATTCAAGAGTGGAAAATGTTGAGACACCGAATCTAAGAAGTAGCTAATGTTGGAATGTACAAATCCCTATTAAACTACGCATTACAGCTATTTAACCACTTTTACAGTTTTAAAATACGTGTAAAGAGTGAAACTCTTAATTTTCTCAATCGACAGCTATGGTGAAAACAATAGTTCCCAGTAGAGTGGTTAATTAATTTGAAACAGAGGAAGTAACATTCAACCATGACCAGCCATCCAAAGCATTCTTCCATGTCGCTGAAAGCATTTTTGAGAATGGCACATTGATTACTTTCTCGTTTTGTTTGCTTCTCAGGTCTCGTTTGGAAGCAGGAATTCCATAGAAAACTATTTAATTTATGCAGGAATTAGAAGAAAAAAAATCCTTGTATTCCAAACGCGCCTTAATCTTTGCGTCTTACATTTTACGAGGTGTTATATATGTGTGGAATGAATCTCACAATATCTATGATGGACTATAAAGTTTTTTCTTTAAAAAATATACTCTTCTCGGTGTAAGGCCTGTGTAGAATGTGATATATTTTTAACTCTTATAGCAAATGAATTGTTTCGTACACAAATTTATACGCTAAAAACTACATTACTCTAGCGCAATTGCGGAAAGCATTAAAACAAAACACCGCACATTTACTTGTGACTAGCCAGAGGGGGTAAAAAAGAACACACAAAATGACATGGTGAAAAAAAAGAGTAGGAGAGAGACATGGGTATAGAAATGAGGGACCATTTTTTTACTTTCGCAAGAATCTATCTTTTCATCTTTTCCCAGTGGAGAAAAAGAGGAGCTAGGCAGCTGGTGAACAACAGATACACACGTCCACAGAGAGAGACAAGAAGGCGAGAACACCACCAACCGAACCAGAGGTGAACTACTGTGACACATGCAAAGCACATATGTAAGGAGTAAAACACATGGAGTAGGAGTAACCTGTCCTCTCCCCGGCCACCACTACTTCCCATCAAATGACAAGAGCCGGAGGTGAAGTTGCGACAACAACACACTACGGCACAGCACAAAGCAGCTAAGCTGCTAGCATGTACAAGAGACTGAAAAATCCCTAGCAAATGGGCAGCAAGAATCCAACAAGAAAAGATCATGGCGCACACACCATCGATTCTAAGCTGCTAATATATGGAGTTCACTTTACATTGGAATTGCGCATAATTCTATATTTTTTTCCGTTTTTAGAGAGACAACAACTAGAGATCTAATAAAATACTACAATGAACGCCGTGATAAACTGATAAATTTGCTACGTACATATTTTCGGTGGCTCTGACCTCGGACATATGGAGTGGCCGCGCTAGAAAGGATTATCTTAGTTTAGTTGCTCATTATGCTAATGATGACTGAGTAATAGAGAAAAGAATTATATGTTCAAATTAATTGATGTAGCACACATGACTGAGAATATTGTGGGCTGTATTATCAAAGTCGTGGAAGACTTTGGTCTTACAAACAAAATATTCTCAATTACTCTAGACAATGCCGCTGCGAACACTAAGACCATAGATATTCTTACTCCAGTCTTTCGTCCATATGCCGATTCATTCTAGCTGCATTAGTGATGCGCTTGTCATATTATTAACCTTGTAGTCAAATCAGGTTTGAAGAGGTTGTATGTGTATCTTGAATCTTTTCACGATGTGATATCTTTCTTGAATAATTCTTACGTAAGAATAGAAGCATATAAGAACTTCTGCAGGGCAATGGGTGTATATCCAAGAAAGTTCGATTTGTACATGCTAGTAAGATGTAACTCTACTTACCTGATACTTAAGAGTTTTTTTACTATATAAGAGCACTTTTTTTGTTTTTATTCAAACGCACTATTAGAGCACTACTGGCGGTAGTATACTATTGACTGAGCAACATTGGTTTATTCCTGAGAAAATACTACAGTTTTTTTTTTAAAAAATTATGAGGCCACTATTGCTTTGTCCGCTGTCTACTATCCAACATCTCCTATTATTGGGCATAGTATTTTACAGATTGCTACTCAATTGAAAATGTATGAAAATGACTCAGTTTTACGTGAGTCTATTATTGCTATGATAACTAAATACCTTAAATATTGGAGAGAAAACCCTTTCCTATACGTATTTGCATTTATTTTAGATCTTAGAGGTAAAATTGAAGCATTTGCTAATGTTCTTGATTTTCTTCGTGATGCTATAGGGCTAGACTATTCTAACTATTTTGCAGAAGTTCGTTCTCAATTACACGAGGTTTACCAAATGTATGAAAATAAGTTCCAGCGAGTCCGCTTGCAATGACCTCCAGTAGCCCCCACCTCAAGTAACAAGACAAATATGTGGGGCAGGATTTTCGGTGGCTCTTCCTCCAGGTCCAAGTCTTCTTCTTCTACAATGCCGCCTGCTCAACCAAGAATAACCCCAAGAAATGAGGAACTATCAACCTATTTGGATAGCGATACGGTGGATTTCAACTCACAAGGCTTCGAAATTTTGCAATGGTGGCATGCCCATAAGTTAACATATCCCGTGCTATCTATAATTGTACGTAATGTGTTAACTGTTCCTGTCTCGACGGTTTCCTCTGAGTCTGCTTTCAGTCTTTCTAGAAGAATATTGGAGGAGAGAAGAACACGTCTCACGAGAGAGATGGTGGAGATACTTCTAACCGTGAAGGACTGGAAACAAGATGATTAGCGAATACAACACTCTGTGGAAAATACAGAGTTGTCAGATGTGTTCGAAAATCTGTACCTTAACAATGACACTTAGAACAAAGATATATGTAGAGCTATATGCTATACTCTTTTTCCTTTGCCAAGATTTTCTCATGTTGAATTTTTACTTGGCAAAGGTTTTAACGAAGTAGCCATTTCATTATTAATGAAGCTCTTTATTACATTTTCAATATGTTTGTCTCATTTTTTTTACAACTTTCATATGTATTTATGAATTCTACACATTTTTTTTTGATTTTTTTGGAATTTTCCTGATTATTTTTTGCATTTTCTATTTTTTTTTGGAATTTTCGAGTTAAGTAGGTCGTAAATGGCCCAATGGACCAAACAGACTTATACCAGCACGGCAAACCGCTCTTTAGGTCGTGCTTAGGTCACCATCCAGACACGTGGCACGATTTGTGCCGCTTGTTTAGCCACTTCTGGTAGCTAGCTTAATTGGATTATCAATTCATGCAGCTCTTTTTTGATTTCTTTTGGGGTTTAGTTTGTTTGGGTCGGGTACTATACTACCAGCAGCAACGGCGCCACCAGCAACAGCGGCAGCGGCAGCGGCGGCAGGAGCATTGGCCTATACTACTATACATATACATCTCCCTCTCCGCTGTGATTTGACGCGAGAAAAAGGAAAGCCACCAGCCACACACGCGCGCACACATACACCATATACCCCCACCTTTCCCTTCCCCTCTCCATCCATCCCATTAATATCTACTACCTCTCTCTCCTCCTCCTCCTCGAGTCTCGCCATTAGAGGGGAGAGGGAGCTGGGAGAGAGAGAGAGAGAGGTGCCCGTCGTCCCTCTTCAGCAGTTGGGCTCTCTCTTTCTCTCTCCTTGTTAGGGTAGGGTTTGTTCATGGATCAGAGCTTTGGGAATCTTGGAGCTGGAGGGAGCAACAGCAGCGGCTCCAAGGCGGCGTCGTCGTCCTTCCTGCAGCTGCCGCTCTCCACGGCCGCGGCGACCACGGCGCCCATGGGCGGCGGGGCGTACTACGGCGCGCCGCTCGCGTTGCACCATGTGGCGGCAGGGCCGTCGCAGTATCACCACCACAAGCACGGCACCGCCGGGGAGATCTCGCCGGCGGGGGCCGAGGCCATCAAGGCCAAGATCATGGCGCACCCCCAGTACTCCGCCCTCCTCGCCGCCTACATGGACTGCCAGAAAGTACACACATATTAGTTATCCCTATAGCATGACATGACGCATCAAAATTGCAAATTCGATTTTCCAAGCTATGTACGTAGTAGTTCTGTACGTAATCCTCAATCTGCAAATTGATTTCGCAGGTCGGTGCGCCGCCGGACGTGCTGGAGAGGCTGACGGCCATGGCGGCGAAGCTGGACGCCCGTCCGCCTGGCCGCCACGAGCCGCGCGACCCGGAGCTCGACCAGTTCATGGTTCGTTCTTCCTGATTCCGATCACTGGCACAAGCATGCCAATTCCAACACAATCATCATATCACGCCATGGTCGCTTATGGCTAATTAATCTTGATGTTTCTTGAACCGTTAATTCGTGTGTACTAATTCCTTGGGTTAATTAAAATTGCGCGTAGGAGGCGTACTGCAACATGCTGGTGAAGTACCGGGAAGAGCTGACGCGGCCGATCGAGGAGGCGATGGAGTTCCTCAAGAGGGTGGAGGCGCAGCTCGATTCCATCACCGGCGGCGGCCACGGCCACGGCAGCTCCTCGGCGCGCTTCTTGCTCGCCGGTAAAACTATTCCATCGTTCGTTGATACTTGATACCACTACATGTTTGCGTTTTTTTTATAGATATATCTCTCTCGATCCATGTGGTGACTTACCGCATTCGGAAATAGTTGTTCCGGATAATGGAGGTGGTTGCTTTGTATCATTGCCATTGTTAGCCATGCCATGCTTTGTGGATTTGTTTATTGGGGTTAGGAGGGACTAGGGAGAAGGCAAGCCTTTGCATGCACTAATAAATTAACAATTAATTGTATGGACTCGTAGTAGACTAAATTAACAATTAAGCAAGCATGAGTTTTGGTTGGCATCGAGGGCACAGTGAGGAACCATGTCTCATGGGTCTCCTCCTCCTCTCGTTTAGTAGCTCTAGCCCCCATTGTTTATTGCTTTAATGGTGCCTGCCTGCATTATCTTATTGCCTAATGGAGTACACAGATGCTAGCCTTTGGAGTCATCCTTCTCTTTAATAATTTGGTTTCCTTTTTCTCTTTCTTCTCTCTCATTAGTAGTACCGCTACATGACAAGTGGCTAGAAGCCTTGTCTTAGGGTTCCAAGGCAGGCAGGAGAATCCATCTGTGTCGATAGTACCCTTATCTTTATGTAGCTTCAAATCATTTGCTCTCTTGCTCACTAGCATCGATCCCATTTCTATCTTTTGTTTTTTTTTCTCTCGCTTACCGTGCATCCCCAACTAGACCTGTCCAAATGGGCCGTTATTGGGTCAACCCGAAGTATAACACTGTTGGTTCGGCCTAGATATGCTAGTATTGCCGCCTCGGCCCGACGCATTGTGTCAAGCTTAGGTCGTGACCTCGGCTTGGAGGAGGCGCGCGGCGGCAGAGGAGGTGAGGCAGCGGCTCCTGTTGTCGAGGAGGAAGCGGCGTGCGGCGGCGGAGGAGGTGCGCATCGGCGGAGGAGGCGGCGGCGGTGCGCAGTGGAGGAGGATGAGGCTACAGTTCCCATTGCGGAGGTGGTAGTGGCGTGCGGCAACGGAGGAGGTGCGAGGTAGCGGAGGAGGTAGAGCGCGACAAAGGAGGATGAGACGGCGGCTCCCGTTGTGAAGGAGGCGGCGGCGGGCGGAGGCGGCAGGCACATCACCTTTTTGTAGATGGGCTAAACAAGTTGACTCTTGCCTGTCGGACTAACCGTGCCCGGGCCAGTACGACACGCCCGTGAGCTCAGGCTGCCCGTTTGAACACCTCTAGACCCCATCTCTCATCTCTTCTTTTCTTAAAGTATTGTGGTTAATTTAGAGATGAAAAGATCCATTGGGAGTATCGTGTTTAATTTAGAGATGAAAAGATCCATTGGGAAATGCTGTTATGGGCTAGATAACCAATGTTCCAGCACTGTACGTCCTTCCTGGAACTGTGGCAATCTACTGCCTGTACTGCTCTATCCAGCTCTGGATCCATGTAATGATCTTGGGATGCAGCACAGATGTGCTACTGCTGACCGTTCGTGTCTTCCGGGGTATTCAAGGGGCACTGTTGTTTGAAGGTTGAACATGTACAGTGTGCAGGCAGATTTTGTGCAGAATAATAGGCTACACCGGGGGAGATCTGTAGCGCTGTTTGTAGACTACCGTGCATGCTTTCTCGGTTTCTCCATTGATCTGGCATGCCCAGGGAGATCAGCCAAAGTCGATATAGGTGTAATCCGTGTTCAGAATTTCGGCCGAAAATCGGAAATTTCGGCCGTACCGGTGGGGCCCGGTAGGAATACAAACCAGTCCAAAAAAACCGGTTTGGTTGAATTTTGTCCCAAAAAATCGAATTTGTTTGAATTTGATTTTTTTTAAAAAAAATTAAAATCCGAAAAATTCAAATTTTGATTTGAAAAATTCAAATTTTGATCTGAAATTTGTTTTTCTGATTTTCGGCATTACCAGCCCGCCCCAGTAAAAAAATATTTCTGGTATCCAAAACCCTGGGTGTTTTCTATGGTTGTGGTACATGTTCACATACAGATTTCATTCTAGAAGATAGGGCCAACTAAAAGTGCTATGTTCTCACTCATTTGATCTCATAGCCATTTCTATTATGAATGGCATAGTATAGGAACATATGATATTATTCATTGGAGTTGACTGTCAAACTGGAAGGTGTATCTAGCTAGATAGGTTTCTTGTATTTGATTCTTGAGAAGTACCACGGTAGAAGCTAGTAGTTACCTGAGTGAGTAACTTGTACAAGTGTTAGGGCGCATACCTACTTGTGCGTAGCATATTCTCCCTTCGTTCTCAAATAATTGTCACTATTCCACATTTGCACAGTCTGAAAGACGTAATTTTGACTTTTGGTTTCTATAGCAACATATTTAAAAAAAATATAAAATTATACTATGTATTATCACAAGTTTTTTTTATAACAAATCTAACAGTACCATTTTAGTGTAATTAATCTAGATATTAAGAAAATATTATTGGTTAAAGATTGCAAAAGTGTTTGATGGCACACTACCTACTTGCAAAAGTGTTTGATCACGGTGGTGTGCGCCCCTCCGTGTCTACAGGAGATGTTGCTCTTTGTATAGTGTAAAGCTCAGGCAGAGTGTATATGTATTCTTTTTCTAAGCTGAGCGTACATATGATGGGATCGTTGCACGTATGCTTGTGAGTTATGACAAGGCACATGATTAATCATTCATAACTATAGTTATATAAGCTGAAGAACACTTTGGACCCAAATGTATACGATTGCTTGGATGATTCCCTTCAAATCATTTGCTTCTTGCTCACTAGCATTCCCATCTCCCATCTCTGTTTTCTCTTGCTTAGCATGCATCCCCATCTCTTCTTTTCTTGTATTAATGTGGTTTAGAGATCAAAGATGCGTTGGGAAATGTTGTTATAGGCTGGATAACCCATGTTCAGGCACTGTTCGGGCTTCCAAGAACTGTAGCAATATATTTTTGCTCTTCGTCTTTGCCTGTACTGCTCTATCCAGCCCTGGATGCAGCACAGATGTGCTGGATGTTCGTGTCTTCCAGGGCATTAAAGGGGCACTGTTTTTGTTTGAAGGTTGGACATGTACAGTGTGCATGCAAATTTTGTGTAGAATAATGGGCTACACCGGGGGAGATCTGTGCACTGTTTGAAGACTGCTGTGCATGCTTTCTCATGGATGTGGCATGCCCAAGGAAACCAGACAAACTTTAGGTTCTATATCTCGTTGTGGTACATGTTCACACAGGTTTTCTTTCGGAAGAAAGGGCCAACTAAAAGTGCTCTGTTTTCACTCATTTGATTCACATCGATTTCATTTATGAATGGCATAGTACAGGAACATATGAGATGTTATTATTCATTGGAGTTGAGTGTCAGACTGGAAGGTCTGTCTATCTAGGTTTCTTCCATTTGATTCTTAAGGGGTACCTGGGTGAGCTGATGTAAGATAAGGGGCCTATCAGATCCGCTCGTGTCTTTATCTTATTCACTACACATGGATCATTGCATTGTTCAGCAAGGTTCTAGATCAGGATGGCGTTTGTATTGCATCATTGTGTCAATTATAAAGCCACCTTCCCCTTGCAAAAGGGAAAAAAAAGATCAGGGCAACTTTTAAATTAAGCAAATGACTACAAAACAACGCATTTACCGATTAATCTATTCTATATTATTTCCTGTGATGATAGTCAAAATTTAACACACTGTGCATCTCTCAGTCGTTCATAAATACCAGTTTTCCACCATTTCTTTTAGTGTTAATGTCTTAATGATGTAACAATAGAGCTTAAATTGTGTATTTTTCATCTTCATGCCACAATTGATTTGCTTTGTTGAAAGTTGGAACGTTACCATTGATGTGCCTAATATATTCCATAAGCACATCTGACAGGGCTTTATTTTTAGTTTAACTTTTTGAAAAGTCAATCTTCACATGATTGATAGTTTCCACTCATTCAGCAGGATAATGTATTATTTTCTGTTAAATAATTTCTTATGTGTTTTGTGAAGCTTATCCTAGATTCCTAGGCACACATCAATAAATGTAGCAAATGAGAAACCTTATGATTATTATTACTGAACATTACTTCGTTTTCGTGTCAGAATTTGTCTGATGGATTGCTAAAGAATGCCGATAAAAACCATTATGTTTCATTACATAATTCCGGAGGTTACGAGCCAAGCCTCTATAATTTTTGAGAAGCTAAGTTTTGGTCGCTAATTTATTATTATTACAACACGACTTCATTGTGTGCATGGAAACACAAGTCACCTTATGTTTTGCCATATTCTATCCCTTCTTATTCTGATGTGTTTCTCACTCATACCGAGTCTGAGATAAGACAATAATAGTTTATGTGAACTCAACTGGTTGGTTTGTAAACATCGGCCTCACTGTTTCTCTGGAACTTGTGTCTTGTTGGTATGTCAGAGGACATCAGTACGAAAAAATCTTGTATATGAGGTTACTGGTAATTCTAATACACACTTCATGGTCACTGCAATGCATTTTACTGCATGGAAGTGTTCAACAGATATACATGAACAAGAACAACCATGAGAAAGTGTTGAAAACTGACAAATTCTAGCTCCTTTTTGTGCACCCAAATGGTGAGCTGCATAGACGATAGAAAATAATATTTAGGAAAAAATTTCATGAACAAAGATACAGAATTGGTTTCCCAAAGAAGACATGGAATCACAGCCAAGGATCAAAATACCGGCACCGGGTAAAATTCCGCCGGGCGGCCGGTAACGGTTACCGGCCGCTAACAGGAAAACCCGGGAAAAACCCGGCAGAAATTCGTTTGAAGAAATTTCAATTGGGGATGTCACCGTCGGGATTTTGAATTTGAATTTAAATTTGAAATTTTTCGGCCGGTTTTTAGGATCCCGGTTCCCACCGGTAAAACCGGTAACCGGCCGGCCGTAACCGCCAGGATTTTGATCCATGATCACAGCTAATCTACAGAACTTGCAGCGTTTGTAATTCTGCAGTTCTTGCTTGTTAAGCAACCACATGAGATCCTTTCTCAGTTGCAATGTTCAATCCAAGGTTGTAAAATCTGTACATTAAACAATATATGGATGCATGCACAACAATTTATAGATATTTCTTGTGATTATTTCCATCCTGGTCAGGTCAAAAGCTTCTGTCATTATACAATTTCCTATATGTAAATCATCTACTTTGCTTGCCATCTGAACTGAAGTTATGGTCATACATATCTTTATTTATTTTTGAGGTAATGTTGATATATTCAATTACATTTGCCCTAGATAAGGTTTAATATAAGCGATACGATTGCTGTGGTGGTATGCTGAATGGTTTTGTTTGTTTGCTTTTCTTTCTCCATTTTTATTTATTGTGTATGCCTTTCCTGTAGGATCCATTCTCAGTTTGGCAATTCCTGATTAAAACTATGAAAAAAATGTCAATTCTCTATTATATTTTCTTGCATGATTTTTCGGCTTTTATGAAAATAAATATTCCTTAAAAAGATTAAACCAAGTATCATGCAAGATCTACCCAGAACAAATGTATTGTTTTGTCAAGATTATGGTCCTAGCTTAATTTTTGCTAGCTTCACTCTGTTCTACTTCAATGAACAACATGAACATTTGCACTTCGGAACTCGTCTGTCATCTAATGATCAGATTGGTATCAGTTCCCACCAGACAAATCAGTGTTCTTCCCATTTTCCATGTCTTTTAGTCCTCTTATTCTTATCTCAAGTACGTATTTTTTTTTTGTCACTTACGTGGCAAAATCGTTGTAATTGTAACTGTAGCAACACTACTACAGGTGCAAGGTTCCACTGTTGCACTCTACTACTGCAATCCTAAACGGGTAGAATTGTGTACACACTGCTATGGGCTTTCTGTATCCACTCCATTGCTGTCTGACAGTCTAAACAGGAACATGTTCGGACAATACAATAAAGCTCTGATCGACAAAACATGTCATCTTACCCTAACAAGTTTTTGTATGCAGATGGTAAATCTGAAGGTGTAGGCTCTTCCGAGGATGACCTGGACCCAAGTGGTCGTGAAAATGAGCCACCTGAGATTGACCCACGCGCTGAGGATAAGGAGCTCAAGTACCAGCTTCTGAAGAAGTACAGTGGCTACTTGAGCAGCCTTCGGCAAGAGTTTTCGAAGAAAAAGAAGAAAGGGAAGCTCCCAAAGGAGGCCAGGCAGAAGCTACTCCACTGGTGGGAGATGCACTACAAGTGGCCTTATCCCTCAGTATGACACTCTGATCCCTTCAATACACAGCATCATTATCTGAAAAAAATGACCAAAATGATACTGACCTTAATTGATGTCTTGGCTGATGGTAGCTGCTGTTTTACATTAAATTGGCACTCATTTTCATCTTGGAATTGCATGGAATCATATACAAAAGCTGCATCATATTGATACTATAACCTTATGTCGATGTGACGGGTAGGAGACGGAGAAGATCGTCCTTGCAGAGTCGACAGGCCTAGACCAGAAGCAGATCAACAACTGGTTCATCAACCAGAGGAAACGGCACTGGAAGCCTTCGGAGGACATGCCATTCGTCATGATGGAAGGCTTCCACCCGCAGAACGCCGCCGCCCTCTACATGGATGGCCAGTTCATGGCCGACGGCATGTACCGCCTCGGTTCGTGAACCACCTTGGACTGATTGATCCAATGAAGACAGGATGGCGTCGAAACATATCTGTATTCAGCATGCGTTGCAATGCATGGACATTGTTATGGAATTTTTGGAACCTTCTCCGCGGATTGACAAGGGCTCGCAGTAGTGTTGATGGCTTATAGTTCTCCAGTAATATTGTTAATTTCCGTTCGACGGCCTGTAATTTAGGTGTATTTGAATCTCCTTGCTCGTACCCAGGTAATAAATTTGGTGATCGTCTGTTTGTATGATTGTACGTTTCAGATTGGTGAAACATGTTCAAAGTTGCCTATCTGAACCAAGTTTATATATATTGCTGTAGCACCTAGCTCAACAGAATGCTATCTATATATATATTCCACTCTAAATTTAAACCATAATTACTTATAATTACTGTCGGACTCTGGACGTTGAATACCCGAAATCCTTTTGTGTGTACCATACAATCCTATGATCAATGGCTAGTACACACATCCACAACATTGGTATACACATTCATACAAAATTATATACAACATGAAATAAATATGGTATATAAACTTAAGCTATTATATAGTTCACATTACAGGGGCCGACCGGCCAAATTAAAAGACAAGTATCAGAAGTAGCAGCGGAAATTTAGTAGATTAAAAGCAAAAGCCCTGCGGCATGCCTATCCAAACCTCAGGCAACTGACAACGAGTGAACCCTAGAAAGATCCGTCCATGTACCACCGGTACCGGGACCGAAGAAGGCGTCGTCCGGCATATGGTCATCCTCATCCTTTGAATAATAATTTAAGCAAGATTGAGTACATTGCGTATTCAGCAAGACTAGTAGTGTATCGCAAAATTTATATATATATGCATAGCTAACAAGGTAGCACCCTTGTACCACCTAGATGCTACGACACCTGTTTATTTGGACAATGTGAAGCTGTGCTTGTGATTGTGCATTTGGCCGTATAAGCATCGCCGCCCAACTCCGGCTAGCCGTCGGTGTAGACCACCTCATCCACTGTAACCACCCTCAATGGGTGGGCAATACTATTGTGGACTCGTTCATGCTCTTGGCCGGCGCCGCCATGGCGCATAGCGCTGGCGAGCCACCAGGCAATCGCGCGGACGGGGAACTCTCGTTGTCTTATGCAAACCAACACTTGTGTGTACCATACAGTCCGATGATCAGTCGCTAGTACACACATCCACAACATTGACATACACATTCATAAACAATTATATACAACATGAAATAAATATGGTACATAAACTTAAGCGATTACATAGTTCACATTATAGGGGCCGACCGGCCAAATTAAAAGACAAGTATCAGAAGCAACAGCGGAAATTTAGGCCCCATTTGGTTTGGCTTCAGCTTCCAGCTTCCGGCTGGAAAAGCCGAACCAAACGGCCGGATTTTTGAAGCCGCTTTTCCTGCAGTCGCTTTCATTCTTAGAAGAAGCGAGAAGCCATCATGGGCAGCTTCATGCTTCCCACCACCCCGCTCAGATTTACCTGGAGTTCACAATTATTTACCCGCAACTTGCCATCACATAAAAGCCTCTAACCCGGTCGAACCCGAACCCTAATCCCCTCTCCCCGTGCCCCCGAGCGCCTCCTCTTCTTTCTCCCTTGCTGCCTCCCTCTCGGCCTCTCCCGGCGCCTCCTCCCTATGACCTCTGTCACGTAGATTCCTCCTCGTGAGATCCAGATCTGGATCTCATACCCACCCGCCTCCTCTTCGTCCTCCCCCGGCTCCATCCTCACCTTCGGCCTCCTCCTCCTTCACCAGCTCACGCCGCCGCCATCATCCTCCTCCGAAGCGGTGCCCCCTCCCCGAGCGGCGCCGGTCTGGCACCATTCATCCTCCCCACGCGCGGTGCCCTACTCTCCTCCTCCTCTCCAGCGCCGGCCTCCACCTCCTCCTGCACCGCCCCTCCTCCTTTCACCAGCTCAGCGCCATCCTCCCTCCTCCGGCTACCTCCCTTACCGCCGGCGGCGGCAACCCAACTCCTCCCCCGATGTGGTGGGGCCTCTTCCTCGGGCTCCCTCCCCCGGTGCCTCCTCCTCCTTTGCTACCATGACTGATCTGCCATCTTTGTTATTCTTCTAGTCATTGAATCTAGGTATTCTTGTGTATTTTCTCTATCAAAATTTAGAAATGCAAGGTGCAAATTACTTGCCCTATCTACTAACTTTTGCTCAATCAAATATTGTTGAATGTGAACCCATTTCATTTGTATGCTAGGTGCAAATTTTAGTTTTATTTATGACATTGATTTGCGTATATTATGGGTATCATTGTGACATTGAAACCAGTGTCAAATTGTCCAAATGAATGAAAGAATTGAGTTCTTCCATGGTTTGTTCATCCATTTGGAACTGGCTGGTAGAGTAGACGAAATGGGTATTAAGGAAAATCCCCCTATTTGGATTATTTAGAAACAGAATCATGTGATATTGTGTTTTTTGCTATGTAGAATTGATGTTTCCTACAACCTTTTGATCTGTGGATGGATTACAATACATGTTATTAATAGACAATGTTATTTGATTCTTGTACATTCATGTTGGATATCAAAATACTTAAATTCAAATGATCCTGTTCAGATGTGTAGATATTAGCTAGAATTATGTACAAATCTCTTTTTTTTTTCTCCAGATGTGTAGATATTAGCTATGTATGGATGTATGATTTTTCAGTTCAGTGTTTAGATTGATGTATAGATGTACAGTCGAATGTAGAAACTAGGCAATGGCAACAAAGTTGTCATCTTTGCTTATCATTAGTGTATACTGAATTCCTTTTTCTAGTCAATATATATTCCTTATCATTCAGATATCAACATACTCTGCATTTCTTTCTAGTCAATATATGCATACATGTCGCTGTTTGAATGATACATGCATTGATGTTACTGATATGTTTCTGAATGATACCTGCATCAACTATGTAATATCTCGTTCAGATAGTAGAGAATTAAATGAATTAGAGAGGAAATTAAATAGAATTATTTAGTAGAATTTCAGAAATTTTAGGTTAGAATAAGAACCTGGGCCTTCGGCCCATGGCCCCATGGCCCATATAGGGGGCGGTCTAGCATTAAAGAAGACCAATGGAGGTGTAACCCTAGCTGCCCGTCTCTTTTTCTCTTGCTGCCGCATCCATCTATTCCCCTGCGCCTCCTCCCTACAGCCAGCCGCCAGTTCCTTGCGCCACCAAAAATTCCTTCGTGCAAGTCCCGCTGCTAGCTTTGCCTCCTAAAGCACTACCGCCATGATGGCTCTGCATGCCTACACCAAGATGCTTTGCATCTGTTGTCCTGCTGCCAAGCGTGCATGTGCTGCAACCTTTTTCTTGCGCCCAAACTGCTGCTCTTGCTGCAGTTTTGTATGCTGCCGAGGGAGAGATGTTGCATGTTGTTGCTGATTTGCATGCTGGAGAGAGAGAAAAGAAGGTGTTGCATGCTGCAATGTACTGCCACTGCTAGATAATGCTTGCTGCAAGGTTTGTATGGATGAATGTGGTGTCCAACAGTGCAAGAGAGAAAATAGAGAGAGAGGGTATGCTGCCAGGAACAAACAGAGCCATGGAGAGGAATGAGGAAAAGAAGGAAGGAAAGGGATCATGGCCTGGGATTGGTGTTCATCGCGTTCAACAGCGGGTACTTCAAGGGTAATCTCAATTCCCCTTCGATTAGTTGCGTAATTAGTTAATTAAGCAATGTCGGTAATTAGGCCTGTTCAGGACACTTTGCGTTAGACATACGTTTTGATGTAGTTAAGTGCGGATTCAGTTCTGGACGTCTCCTAGAGTAATGTAGAGGACGTCACCATGTTTTCGTGAAGTGCTAGAATGCATTATTTGGACCCCTGTAGCAGAAGTTATGATTTTATTAGTGGGACTGTTCTGCAGATTTGTTGGTTTTCTGTCAGGTTTTAGTAATCTGAGTTAATCAATTAGTTAAAGGGAGAATTGGAGAAGATCAGTATAATGAAAGTCGTAGGGTAGTGTTCCAGCTTTTCAGAAAGCTCAAGAACGTGAGATTTGGACACTCATAGCAAAAGTTATGGTATTTTTAGTGTACTGTCCAGAGAACTCGACACGAATTCGACGTTTTGTTAACTAGCTTGGTAGGGGCAATAGATGGCAGATTCAGAAGAGCCCCTCAACTAGGTTTAGTTGGAAAATTTAATTACCTTTCCATAAAGTCCAAGATCTTCTTGTTTGGACTCCTGTGACAATAGATATGGATTTTTGAATATGACTGTCCACTGAGGGGACAGATTGACGTTTAGGAATTGGGGTTGGGATCGAGTTAGACGTTTTTGCGAGTTCGTGATTGTTGCTACATAGTTTGTTTTGGTCCGCTACTGTCGTCTTAGCGTGCGTTATAATTATTATTCAGGTGGTGGACTGGTCCCGGGGACAGCACCTTCTGCACATCCCTCGTTCCCTCGCGGTTAAGGCAAGTATAATTATGGATATAATAGATATTATCGAATGTCATTGATTGATAATCTCTATGAGTATTTGTGTTGTTCATGATTGATATGGTGATATGATTGGTAATGTTCATGGTTTCTAGTGCTATGAGTTATGTTAATCATGGATGTTTGAAAGTTGTGAAGTCTATGATTATGAGCTTTTGTAGTATGAATAGGATATTCATATGCAATGTTGTTGCGAATGCATGTTTGTATTAATTTGAGAATTCATACATATACATCATGTTGGCTTATTGAAGTCTTGGTCATGTGATGACCAATCAACTCTTGAGGTCCCCATCATGTTAATGACGGGCTAAAGATCCCCAAGCTTGTAAAGCATGGGCTTTGGTCCCCATACTTGCGGAGTATAGGCAATGGTCCCTGTTCTAGATGGCACAGGCATGGGTGTGCATCGACGGATGCGCACTTTGTATTACCGGTAAAATGCCAAAGGGAAAGAGAAGGATAAAGATCATGTTGAGCATATTGCATAGCATGTGTGTGTAAAGTAACTGATATGTGGTTTTGTGGAGTATAGTTGATGAGTTACATGCTTGTATGCTGTTGATGTCATTTATTATATTTGCTGAGTCTTTGGACTCACCTTTTGTTATTTGTTGTGTTTTAGGTACTGTTACGAGATCGGCATGCATGGGGGAAAGGAAGGATTAGTCTTGTTGCACTTTTGCACGAACTACCCACCGTGAATGAAAGGAAAATTAATTAGAAGATGAATGAACTATTTAAAGTACTCTTAATGATTATTGCTTGCTTGGAGTAAACTGTAATAAATGAATAGAAGTTTGGATGCTCATGATCTCTATCTTAGATGTTTAGTTGCTATGGATGTCATAGTAACGAATAGCTAGTTTTGATTATGTCTTGATCATATTGCAAATTGGATTATCTTTATATATTATAACTGTTTGTTGGAACCTCTGGTATAGGTAACTATACAAAGGAGGTTCTGCCGAAATTTTGTAAGGTGTTTTGGTTTAATTTAGTTTAATTTATTTGATTTAGTAGCATTCCAGGCCTTTGTTTGGCTGGGGTGTTACAGTTGGTATCAGAGCAGGCTGTAGGTCCGTGGTATTGAAAATATTAAACTTAACACACTAAGGACAGTAATTGGGGATGGGTTTTTGCATTGCATTTACGCTTCCTTTGAGTTGTATTGATTATTCCTGTTATGAGATGATCTGATATATCTATATTATAATACTATGACTATTATGTGTGGGGATAACCCACGTTGAGAGGTGGAGGTCGTGGTTGTGGTCCTGGGCTGTACCAGGTTACACCACCATTCGTGGTATAGGATTAGCGAAGTGTCCACACCGGATATCATAGTACATGCATTGATAGCGAGTATATTTAGAAGAGTTGTTCTCTTCCTTGAAATTTGAATTTGGTCAACTCTTACCTAGTTGTGGCTGATGAACTTCTCTTGGATTAGTAGTCCATTCCAGTTGATGGGATTCTTTGAGAGACGTTGCTGTGCTCCCATTGGTTTAAGTTGCCCTGTAAAGCAATCAATGTTTTTCCAACCGATGAGTTATTCTTGTGGCTGGTGAACTTGGTTAATTGTCAGGATTGACCTTTGTATTGGAGTTTGTCTTTCTTATTGGAAAAACTTGATCCTTTTATTGCGCTTGATGATTTGGATAATGAAAGTTTCCTTTTGCAAGTCCTTTATTGCGTGGAAGCTTTGACTCAAGGTATCTCTTTTGGGTATTTTGAGTATTGGAGTTGGATGCTTCTCTTCTATGAAAGAAAACGTTGAAACCTTTATCGATTCTTGTCATGGTTAAGCTAGAGGTTACAATCAAAGAAATTAATGGTTGTTATTTGGGTTATCAAGTTGAGTCTGTAGTGTGGTGCATATTTGATCTTAACTAAGATCCTTGGAAGGGAAGTTGTTTAATTTGATGGTGTCTTGTAGTAGTTCTTGATGAACTGTGTTTAAGGGTATGGTTATACCCAATTTTGTAAGGTGAACATGGCATCTGCATTTCTCTTTGTTACTTCTTTATTTTTAGGAGTACGTGTGAGGGTTGGGGTGCCTAACACTACCGATACCGGTCCCAAGCCCGGAAAAAAGTGGAGGGGGCATGAATTATTTTATGTAATAATTATTTATTGTTATATTTATTCATTGCAATAATTGTTTTTAATAATTATTTGCTATAATAAATGTTTGTTGTAATAATTGTCTGTATTTTTCATTTTTTCGATGAAATAATTGTTGATGAAAAAAATGTGTGTATTCATTATTGTTGTAAATGAAATAATATTGTATTCATTATCCTTTGTAATAATTGTGTGTAATAATTACTTATTGTAATAATTATTTATGTAATAATTGTTTGTAATAATTATTTATTGTAATAAATGTTTATTGTAATAATTGTCGTTAAATACGCTAATTGTGGTTTATTGCGTTGTTTACGGTATATTATCGTTAATCGTGGTCAATTGCGGTAGTTGTCGTTTATTGCAGTAGTTCTCGTCAATTGCGATAGTTGTCGTCAATTGCGTTAGTTGTCGTTAATAGTCGTTAGGTGCTTGATCAGTGCAACATGCTTCAATTCGGTACTTGATCAGTTTTATGACCTAATTAAGGTTGGTAAGGTGTACTTGATATCTAGAGGATCAGTGAAACTTGCACAAAAATAGTTTACAATGACTATGAAGTAACTTTGAATGCCTCAACATTTACAGAAATTTGTTCGATTCTTCTTATTGTCGTTAATCACGGCCAATATCGGTAGTTCTCGTCAATTGAGGTAGTTCTCGTTAATTGCGTTAGTCGTCGTCAATTGTCGTTAAATATCGTTAAATATTGTTAAATGTCATTAAATGTTGTTCATTGCATTAAACGGTATCGAACAAGCTATTATTGTCCTCAGGGGCATTTCAAACATTTCACATCTCGAAAGCTGCAGCCAGCCTACCTAAAAGCTAGACAGCCAAGCACCAAATCAGAAAAACCCAACCATTTAGCCCGCAGTCAGAAAGCCCTACAGCACAGCCGGAAGCCGCTTTTCAGAAAAGCACAGTTGAAACAAACAGGCCCTTAGTAGATTAAAAGCAAAAGCCCTGCGACATGCCTATCCAAACCCTCAGGCAACTGACAAGGTGTAAACCCTAGAAAGACCCGGCCCTGTACCCGCGGTACCAGGACCGAAGAAGGTGTCATCCGGCATATGGTCATCCTCATCCTTTAAACAACAATTTAAGCAAGATTGAGTACATTGCGTACTCAGCAAGACTTGTAGTGTATCGCAAAATTTATATATATGCATGGCTAACAAGGGAGGAGACTTTATACTACAAGTTGTTTTCAGCATTATGCAAATTTTATTTGCAATATTAATACATAGTATTTTGCAACGGAAGTTTAAAGAGCAGTTAAATAGATAAAGAATCAACAAGTAAGTAACTTGATAAATAGCAAGTCACAATCCTCCTTGGCTGTGACCACCACCTTATTTTCAGCCATAGACATGACACTCATTTCAAATATCATAAAAAATATCCATCCCAACTTTTCCAACAAAAACCATTTTTGTGAAAATAGAGACTATACCCGTTAAGACTGCACTAAGCATGCTCATGACCGCGAGCATGACTACGTAACTTGATTTACACTCTGCAAAGGTGTACAACTTTATCCACAGTATACAAATTCTCTAGTTTATCCGTCATCCGTCGATACCACCGATCACGATCTTTTAGTAAGCGGTCTAAGCACGTAACAAAGACTTTACATCACTTAGTCCTAGCCTTCCACTAGGCTAGCAATGAAAACACTCACTTCAATCCTAGGTACCTAATGTCAAAGTGAGGCATTAACCGTTGTGTTGGCAAGTTTTGTTCCCGACACCGTGGTGAAGGGAGCCCCTTCGAGCATGTCTACCCTGTCATGATCGTACTACTGCGGCCTACCAACATGCAAGGCTAGACGTCGATGACTTAATTAGCTAAGGCTGTCCCATACCATCACATGTGGTTGTACGCTTAAGCCTAGATAGGACTTATCGGCGTTCGGTCCTTAATTGATCCGAGCGAGGATCTCCCTCTATCTACATATGAGAAACTCTGTCACATTCATCAGTTCATATTATAACTAGTCCGCGTCGCAATCTAGGTTTTTCATTTTTATTTTTATACAAAATTAACAGAGGTAACTCCTCTGGACCATCATTTCAAAATCTCCCAAATCATATTCAATATTCCATCCACTTTTAAATTTTAGTAAGCATTTATGCAATATTCACGTTTGAAAAACCCAATTCGACATCATTTATTGCCTAAAACATAACCTAATGGCTAAAATAGTAAGGATACCAATATTTTAAGGAGGATCATGCATTGAATAGTAATATAACTACTGTTATCCCCAATATAGCAATTTTTAAGCAAACATACACGCATGTGTAATAGATTTTGCAAAAAAGAAGTGCAATAATTGAAATAGTAGGATCAACATAGTCAAAGGAGGTACTTTCCTTGCTTTGGTATGTCAGAGTATGAGGATGGAGGATCGTCATAAATTTCATTCGAAGTATCGACATCTATTCAAAAAGAGTAGATAGCAAATTAATTATAGCAAAATAATTTCAAAATCAACAAAATCCAAATATTTCTACATATTCAGACAAAGTACGATTTTATAATAATTTAGAAAAAAGATTAATTCAATTTGGAGTTTGTATGCAAAAGTTATTAACGTTTTAATTTGCTTCAGTTTGAAAATTCTAGAAAATAAGAAAATGGTGACGTTGGAACCATATCTTCTGAGGTTTACGATTTCTAATAGAGAAAGTGTATTTTCCTCTGAGTTCTTCCAAGATTTACGCTTTCCAACAGAGAAAGCCTATTTTCCTCTTAACTGAAAGCAGATTTTCTTATTTTTTTTCGAATTTTGTTAACTTACATGTGGGTCCTATTTGTGAGTGACTCATAATTTTATTTTCTAAATTTTATTTATAAAACAAAGGTGGTCCCACATGTCATAGACTCATTATTTATTAACTAATGATTAAATCTATTTTGATTTTAATTAACTGACGGCTAGGGTCCACATTGTAGCCTCTCGGCTTTAAAGCACGTTTTAAAGCCGAAAATAGTGAATGGATCCCACATGTCAGTGACTCATTTACTAAACATGTTTAAAATTAGATTACCTTTTCAACTGGTCCCACACGTTAGTGACTTAGCATATTTAATTACTGTCATTTAATGCTAATTAGTTCTTAACTACGTGGGGTCCACTTGTTAGAGAGAGAGAGAGATGGAGAACAGCGCTGCACGTAGCTGAGTGCCATGGCTAGCTCGCCGGCGGCGAACCACATGACTACTTGGCTCGGGGATGGCCAAAATGAGTTCCCCACTCGACGGTGATCCCACCAGGTGGTGGTGGAGGCCAGAGAGATGGACTGAGACGGTGCTACGCTGGTGAAAAGTGGTGGAGCTTCTCGGGTTCGAAATGGTGTTTGCGCTTGGAGCAAATCGGCGGCGAAAGATGGTGTGCATGCATTGGCTTTAGGGGGCAACTACGATGCGATAGGCAGCGGCTTGGGGACCAATAGTCACCGGAGTAGCGGTGATACTGTTTCCCACAACAGTGCCGTTGGTGACCACGGTGAACTCCATGCTATGCTAGCTAATCTACTTATCTAATGCGTATAGAAGCACTAGGGGCTACTAGAAGCTCACTAAGACGGTTGACAGTGTCGGAGGATGGCCGGAGTGGCTTGGCGACGTTGAATAGTGGTGGCACAGAGGAGGCTCTCGGTGCTAGTGCTCTACAACGAGTAAGGTGCTACAAGAAGTAGTGTATTAGATTCATGAGATCCTAAGGATGGTGTAGATGCGAGGAGTTGGATCGAGACTCATCGGGCCTCGAGGAAGAATGAAAATGGTGGCAGTGGTCATGAGAGAGAAAGACGATGATGAATCTCGGATTCTTGGTGATCCTTCCTGCGTTGAGTGAGGGGAATGCATCAAAGAGGTATGGAACACGTGATTACGCGATCAGAAGAGGTCCAAACCTTCTGGAACAGTGAGGATGTGGGAGCTCAAATTGGGTGCACGGGCTGAAGTTTGGAGTGACGATGGTGTTTCAGTGCTACACGGCTCTCGGAGTTGCATTGACCAAAGGGGAAGGATGAGTAAGATGAGAGGCACATGATGACACGCGTGTCATGGGCAAGGAAGCTCACCCGAGGCTACGGCAGCAAAAAGCTTGCTCACCGGCGTTGAGAATGACACACTCATTATCAACGATTCAGAGAGCTAGAAGCTTGAAGAAAGCACAAGATAGAACGAGGGGCGAGCTAGAGAGATGGTGATGCGCTCGAAAGCTTAAATAGCAACGAGTGGCGCGTGAGATTCACGACGAGAAAATGCGGCCGCATTGAGAAAATCGCGGGCACGCTCTGGCCTCTCCGTCCGTACGGGAAAAGTGAGCATCAATGGGTCACTAGCATAGGCATGGAGCAGGTGGAAACAACGGGGGCAGTTGAGGTGTGAAAACGATGGGTGCGACGTTGCAAACTACGGGCGAGCGATGAAGTCTTGTTGGCAGAGGCTAAGCGAGGTTGAAGAAGGTCACGACATGCGGAACTGGCGTGTCGACAATAGAGTAGAAATGGCCGGCATGGGCTGGAGTGTCTTCGAGGAAATGGGTTGACACGGATTCAGCCCAATGGCGCGAGCGAGAAATTCAATTAGAGTTTGAAATTTCCAGAAAAAGGCTGAGATTTACCAAATTTTTATACCCACCAATGTGCTCCATAATTTATGAAATTTTTTGGACCATCTCCTAACACAATATAGTTAATTATGCAAATTTAGCATAATTTTATGTGTTTTGTATTTTTCTCAAAAATTCCTTCAAGTTTCTATTTTCATATTATTGCATTATTTGTTTTGAAAAATTCTCCACAGGAAAACATGCTTAACTCTTTATTTCCTTACTTATTCTAATACACTTACCTAAAAGGGAATAGTTGGGATGTTACAATTACAATAACCTTTGCATGGCTAGAAACCCACAATGGCTTACCTTACAACAAGCATAATAAGATAAAGAGAAAAACTAAAAAACGCTATAGCATTGCTACGGGAGAGCTATCAACTGTTCAATCCAATTCATCTGATGCTTAGCATCCTTTGCCCCATCCCCACCCCAAACTCACTTTTATCTACTCATCCTGAATACCTTATCCACTACGAACCCATCTCGAGTGTCTCATTCATCTCTCTCTCTCTCTCTCTCTCTCTCTCTCTCTCTCTCATTCTCATCCAGGGAGAGCTGCGGGCAAATCACGCAGGGTGAGCGGTGAGCGGTGGGCCGTTTCTTGAGCGACACACAGCGAGTGGTGGTGGGCTAGTCCTCCGTGCCTCGTGTGGCCGCAAGAATGTGGGAGGCCACGGTCTGGTGCGATGGGGAGTGGCGGCGAGTGGGCTCGGCCAGAACGAGGCGAGTGGAGGCGGCTACCGGAGATGCGCTCGATGACGCGTAGGAAGGTGAGCGGCCACAACAGCCTGATGAGCACAGAGCCGTGGATGAGCTCGATGGTAGGCGGGAAGGCTAACGATCACGACGTCCTAGCGAGCATGGAGCTATGAGCACACAGGGATTTTTTTTTGCTCTTGTTTGGTTTTTTTATGAAACTTGTTCAAACTTCTTGAAACATGTTGAAACTTGATGAAACTTCTCGAAACTTGAGTTCCAAAATCTGAAACTTGTTGAAACTTCTTGAATCAAGTTGAAACTTGCTAAACTTCTTAAAACTTTTCTATCCGAAACTTGAGTTCCAAAATCTGAAACTTGTTGAAGCTTGGGCTTAAATCTTTCTTAGAATCTTCTAAAACTTCTCGAAATATGCGAAACTCACTGAAACCTGAAACTTTTAAAATGTTTTCACGAGACTTCTTGAAACTTAATGAAACTTGCTAAAACTTCTTGAAACTCTTTTTGTTTGAAAGTTGTTGAAACTTGACTTTCAAAATTTGAAACTTGTTGAAACTTTCTTGGAGTCTTCCAGAAACTTCTAGAAATATGCAAAACTAACTGAAACCTGAAACTTTTAAAACATTTTCACGAAACTTCTTGAAACTTCATGAAACTTGCCGAAACTTCTTGAAACTCTTGTCTGAAACTTGTTGAAACTTGAGTTCCAAAATCTGAAACTTGTTGAAAACTTGGGCTTGAAACTTTCTTGGAATCTTCTAGAAACTTCTAGAAATATGCGAAACTCACTAAAATCTAAAACTTTTAAAATGTTTTCATGAGACTTCTTTGAAACTTCTTGAAACTCTATTGTTTGAAACTTGTTCTAAAATCTAAAACTTGTTGAAATTTGGGCTTGAAACTTTCTTAGAATCTTCTAGAACTTCTAGAAATATGCGAAACTCATGTGGAAGTCCCTCTAAATAGCGCGAAGGAGGAGGACGCCAGGGAGGTGGAGCGCGCGACGGAGGAGGATGGGAGGTGGAAGTGTGATGTCCGATGGAAGGAACCGATCCAACGGTTAGATGCTATACCGTCGGAAGGGCATCCCGACGGTATAGTGTGGGCTTGCAGCTCCATAAGATAAATGCATTAAGGATAAATGTTCACATAACTTAGGACCTTGTGCCCAAGAATGCCGAGGCCACACGCCCGAGAACGTCTGGAACCATGTGCTCTGGGACATTGATTAGTAATAATACTAATAAATAAACCATTACTATAACATAGTTATAAATCATCATCACTATGTGAACTAATATCACTCATTTTCCACATCATTAAGATAATGAAATCAATGTTCACTAAGTAAACTCTAGATAAATGCACCAAAACTCTAGATATAATTGTAGCAACTAAATAATGATAACTTCATGATTAATAGCATGTGGTACCTATGTGCTACTCCCATTCCATGCAAGTCACCTTTAATGATCACCTAAAAACAACAACAAAGCAAGGGGTGAATCCAAAACTCAGCAAGTACATAATAGAACAATCACTACTACAGAAAAGGCTTTCACAGACGGTTCAAAAACGTCATCACAGACGGTTTCGTGAGCCGTCTGAGTTTATGGGTCAGTGATGACATGAGGTCATCACAGACGGTTTGTGGTTCAAACCGTCTGCGATAAGTAATATCACAGACGGTTTCATCCACAAACCGTCTGTGATAAGTACATATCACAGACGGTTTCAGCCACAAACCGTCTGTGATAAGTACATATCACAGACGGTTTCATCCACAAACCGTCTGTGATAAGTACATATCACGAGCGGTTTCAGCCACAAACCGCTCGTGATAATTATATATCATGACGGTTTCAGCCACAAACCGCTCTGTGATAAGTACATATCACGAGCGGTTTGTGCATTTGAAACCGTCTGTGATGACTTTCTCTATAAAGCCCCAGCGTTGGTGCTTGTACCATAAAATCCGGCATCATATATATATTATATATATATTGTTCGTAGTCTCTCAGCCACTTTGGGGGGATCGTCCACGCAGCATGAGAAGGATGAGACAGTAGCCACGGGCAACCTTATTGAGCCCCTGCAGGTTTAAGAAGTATGGATGCAAAGAGAGCGTTAGGACATCCAATTACCTGGATTGGACGTCGCTATATGTTCAGAAAGTGTCGTTGATGCGCAGGTACTCCGACTGGGAAGTGGCATCATGTATTAGCAACCAACCATTCTTGAGCATGATCGTCTTTAAACCCAACAAGAACACCAAGCAACCATTCTCATATTTCAAAAGAATTCTCAACTTGTTGCTTGGTGTTCTTGTTGGCTTTAAAGACAATTACATGCTCAAGAATTGTTGGTTGCTGATAGATGATGCCACTTCCCAATCGGAGTAGTTGCGCATCAACGTCACTTTCTGAACATAGCGACGTCCAATCCAGGTAATTGGATATCCTAACGCTCTCCTTGCATCCATACTTTTTAAACTTACAGGGGCTCAATGAGGTTGCCCGTGGATACTGTTTCATTCTTCTCATGTCATGTGGACTAATTCTAAAGTGGTCAGACTACGATTAATATATATATATATATATATGATGCCGGTTTAATGGCACAAGCACCACCGCTGGAGACTTTATAGAGAAGAGATTATGAATGGAATGGTAGGACGTACCTTGTACGCAAGAGGTAGGAGAACTTGACCGGCATGAACAAGGGGACTATTAATATGAACTAATTATCAATTCAATTTCAGCATAAGACTATTGACACCATTACATCACGAGCAAGGGACTATTAATATGAACTAATTATCAATTCAATTTCAGCATAAGACTATTGACATCATTACATCACACAACAAGGAGGACTATTAATATGAACTAATTATCAATTCAATTTCAGCATAAGACTATTGACATCATTACATCACAGAGCAAGGGGACTATTAATATGAACTAATTATCAATTCAATTTCAGCATAAGACTATTAACATCATTGAGCAGTTCATCAGCAAGAGAACAAGACCAAGGGTGTCCAAACCCACCACACCAGTAGTAGCCCTCGGCATCCATCGCAGAGCACTAGCTAGCCATTTTCATCACAGAGCAAGGGGTAGAGGCAGAGAGGACCTTAGTACAATAAGCAACCACGGTGGCGACCCACCACCAAAGACAACCCTCATCCATTGCCTTTACCTTGCATAAATCACACAAACATCAGGACACAACTTAAGGCTCATGCATAAAAATCAAACTCAACAAAAGACATTAAGCTAACAGATCTAGAGGAGAATAGAGGGAGGATGGGGAAAGCAAAGCCCGGCCAGGGCCCTAGCGGGGCGCAACGGGGTCGGGCGGCGTCGGCGACGAGGTCGAGCGGCGTCGAGGTGGGGAGGAACGGAGTTAGGGCGGCGCAAACCCTAGCGGAGCTGGGAGTGACGAGTTTGGGCGTCACCGTGGTATTGGCTGTGACGCCGCAAAAGACACTCTTATCGCACGAGTGTCTTTTGCGGTGTCACCAGATGCTACAACCGTCGGCAACAGGAAGAATGGCGGCGTCGGCGGCGACGGGAGGAATGGACAAGAGTAAGGCGGCTGGGAGTGGCGAGTTAGGCGCAAACCCTAGTGGCTTACGGGCTAGCTCCTACTTATAAAGAGACTTATCACAGACATATCACGAGCGGTTCCATTATGGAACCGTCCGTGATATCCCATATCCTGACGGCTCCATAATGGAACCTATGCGTGAAATGGTTTTTCTCAAGTATATTTATCTTGTATATACACTTACATGTCATGAAGAAATTACATGTTTATATTAAAAAAGCGTAAACCTATAATTAAACAAGGTTTTTCTAGTGGCGGAGGTAGGTGCTATCTCCATCTCGCAATACTTCATAGGCGACGGTGTCGACATCGGACGGTTCCTGATCATTAGCGAACGAAGCCTGAAATGCGTCCACTTGTTGACGCGCTCGCTCAGTGTCTCCAAGACCCTCAGATCGTTGAACTAAGAAGAATTGAGCCCATAGGCTCTCTTCCCTTGCTTGAGGGTCTCGGCACAGTCGACTCGGCCGCTGTCGCCTCGATTACAGTCAAGTGATGGCAAGCCTCCGAGAGGCGTAACGTCGTTTTGGAGGACTACGTCGATGACTTGATAAACTTCGCCGAAAGTGGGAGATCACCCGGAAGACACGGTGGAGGAGGATGTCAAGACGGCGGAAGGTGGCCATCACCTGCTCCGGCAAATTCTCCGTCGGCAGAGGAGTGAAGACATTGTTGATCAAACAGTGTTCTTCCGCAGCACGGTTCAACTTACACCGAGAGAGGTGCTCGTACAGTGCGGCCAGGAAGGCCATCAATGCCGGCGACAAGGAAGAGGCAGCCATTTCTATTTTTTTATAAGTATGTGGGGATGATCATCTTGGATGGCGGATGATCCTTTTTATAAAACAAGGAATAAATTCGGAGCGTGAGACGAAGAGACGCATCGGGGAGCTGAAGCGGATCGATGCAATGAAGAGACGCATCGAGGAGCCGAAGCGGATGGCGACGAACAGACGCATCGGCGATGAAAAAACTCACCGTGGAGCTGTAGCGATATTATCACAGACGGTTATTGTTAAGAACCGCTCGTGATACTAATAATATCTGAGCGATTCTTGTTGTAACCGTCATGCTGCTTCCTGACGGTTGTGTTTTAAAACTGTCTGTGATACTAATTCATATCACAGACGGTTCTTGTTCAGAACCGTTTGTGATACTTCACAGACGGTTTTCAACATGAACCGTCTGTGATATTACCTCTTCACAGACGGTTTTTAGCACAGACGGTCTCTAAACCAAAACCGTCTGTGATTGAATGTAATACCGACGGTTTTGGTCAACCGTCTGTGATGAGGCGTCCGGTATTAGCCTTTTTGTAGTAGTGAATAAACATGCAACTTATGAGTCATGTTGATTATTATTATCATCATCTTTTTGTTAGTGCAATGCAATTGTACTCTACATTCTCATGCTTATTTTCTCATCTCATGGCTCATACCATCATAGCATAATTGAACACTCGCGTCAATGTTCACCTTTTCATCAGCCCATCCTATACGGAACCGGGGATCTCTTCACTTCCTAGAGTCCTACCACCATGGTAGATGTCATATGCCCACCCAAGGTGGTCTACATCATTCATGACATGACTATGCACAAGATGCAAGAATGCAAGTTGTTCCATTATCCATTAACATGATCCATTATATATCATCACGTTATCAACATTATCATTGTAATAAGTATGGATAAAATATAAATATATCATGACAAATTAATCAATAAAGACAAGTGACACGCAAACCGATGTCTATTATTCTACCATGTACTTGTCTTTTAGCCATGGAAAACGAAACGATGTGAAGGAGGCACCGAACCCGAAGGAACACTCCCTGGAAAAAGTCAATACTTACCTCAAAACACGCAACAATAGTACAATAACATAAACCAAACCAACATCGCTCCTACGCGCAAACTCGACATAATTAACCCCTCTTCACTGTACAACCCACCCGGTGTCCCAGTGATCAAACAACATAACTTCTAATTTTGGAATCCAAACATAGCAAACCATATAATTTATGGAATCTACACAAAAATTGCTACACTTTCCTATTTATGAAAATTCTCTGATTAAGTTTTCTAAGCCCTAGTTTCTAACCCTGAAGGTCAAACTGAAACATTACATAACAACAGGCTTAACAATTTTATATCTATTTTCCATCCACATAAAAAGTATCAAACCTTACTACTTCAGGAAACTATGGAACATTACCCAACTTTTCCTAGTTATGACCATAATTTAATTCGACCATCTACTATAGATAATAAAGCAAACAACATGGATGCTACCAACAGTGATGAAATTCTGGACAATAGCGCTCCAGAAGCCATAACTTCTACAGTACTTAACCAAATACATTGTTCTTGCACTCTATGGAAAGCTTAAATAATAACCTGCAACATTCATACATGAAAAGGCTATTAAACAGACATAGATAGCCCAAAACTCTTCTTTCTTCATTAGTTCGTCAGGGTGTTCTTGGACGTGTTCCTGTTGACACATCCATGTTTTGTTAGGGTTGTAAGCTAGGCAAGCAGCTCCAACTTCCTTATCATTCTAGTGAGTCCTTGTCTTCTCGTCCTTTTGATTTAGTTCATTCAGATGTATGGGGACCTGCGCCTATTATCTCGAAAGGTGGGCATAAATCTTATGTGCTCTTCATTGATGATTATTCCTGTTTTACATGGATTTTCCCTATATCTAATCATGGTCAATTTCTTGCGATCTATCGTAGCTTTGCAACGATGGTTCGTACTCATTTTGATTCTCCCATCCGTACTTTTCACTGTGATTCTACTAGCGAGTACTATTCTGGCGCTTTTAGATAGTTTCTTTCTGAGCAGGGCACTCTTTACCAGTCTTCTTGTCCTGGTGCCCATGCTCAGAATGGGGTTACTGAGCGCAAACATTGTCATCTAATTGAGACTGCTCGCACTCTTCTCCTTGCCTCTCATGTTCCACCATAGTTCTGGGCTGAGGCTGTTTCTACGGCTGCATATTTCATCAATATGCAGCCTTCCACTGCTCTTAAGGGTGTCAGTCCTATAGAGCGTCTCTACTCTCGAGCCCACCTAGTACACTCACCTTCGTGTTTTCGGCTGTACTTGTTTTGTTCTACTGCAGCCTCGTGAACGCACTAAACTATCGACCCAGTCAGTTGAGTGCATGTTTCTTGGTTACAGTTCTGAGCATAAGGGTTATCGTTGCTGGGATCCTTCTGCTCGACGGATCAGGATTTCATGAGACGTTGTCTTTGATGAATCTCGACCTTTCTTCTATCGAGATTCATCCCCTCCTGTTTCTACCATTGAGTCGATTTCATGGTTGTATCTTTCTAACTCTTCACTAATTTCTCCACTATCACAGTCTTCCCCTGGTCTGTCTCTAGTGGTTCCTTCTATACCTCCGCTTCCGGTCTTTGCGCTCCCGCAAAGACCGCCTCTTATTCCTACAAAGACCACCGTCTCGTTTCTCTGGTATTCACTTCTCCAGGTGTCCTTGTCCTTCACCAGTCTCCTCTCCTGGTGTCTTGCCGATACCCACATCTGATCCTTCTGATGATGCTCCTCGTTACGTCCTTCGTGATCGAATATCCCTTCGACCTCCTGATCGTCTTGGATTTGCTCCGATAGCTCATGCTCTCTTTGTCACTGAGCCTAATTCTTATCGTGAGGCTGCTCCTCATTCTGAGTGGCAGCTCGCTATGGCAGAGGAGCTTGATGATCTTCGATGTACAGAGACTTGGGATATTGTACCGACACATGTGTATGCTCATCCGATCACGTGCAAGTGGGTGTACAAGATTAAGACCCGGTCTGATGGTACTATCGAGTGCTACAAGGCTCGTCTTGTGGCTCGTGGCTTTCAGCAGGAGTACGGTCGTGACTATGATGAGACTTTTGCCCCTGTTGCCCATATGACCACTGTTCGCACTCTTGTTGCGGTTACTTCTGTTTGCCGGTAGTCTATCTCTCAGTTGGATGTTAAGAATGCCTTTCTTAATGGTGTTTTGCATGAGGAGGTCTACATGCGGCCACCACCAGGTATTCATTCTGATGGGCACGTCTGTCGTCTTAAATCGTTCTCTTTATGGCCTCAAACAGGCTCCTCGTGCTCGGTTTTGCGCTTTTACCTCGATGATTATTCTTTGTCGGTTTCTTTGTCGGTTCCCATGATCCTGCTCTTTTTGTCTATATCTCATCTCGAGGTAGGACACTACGTCTTCTGTATGTTGATAATATGCTCATCACTGGTGATGATTCCTCATTCATCATGCATGTGAAGAAGCATCTCAGTGAGCAGTTTTTAATGACTGATCTTGGTTCTCTTACATGCTTCCTTGGGATTGAGGTCTCTTCCATGCCTGAGGGCTACTACCTCTTCCAGCATAAGTATGTCCAGGATCTTCTTGATCGGTCTGGTCTAACTAACACTCGCATCGCTGAGACTCCCATAGAGTTATCCCTACAGCTTCGTGCCACTGATGGTGATCTTCTTAAGGATTCTACTCGATATCGTTATCTTGTTGGGAGTTTGGTGTACGTTGTGAGCACTCGTCCTGATATTGCTTATGCTGTTCAAATCTTGAGTCAGTTCATGGCTCGTCCTACCCATCTTCACTACAGTCACCTTCTTCGTATTCTTCACTACTTGCGTGGGACTATCTCTCGTCATTTGTTTTTCCCTAGCTCTACCTCACTCTGACTTCAGCGTACTCGATGCGACTGGGCTAGTGATCATTACGATCGTCGTTCTCTTTCGCCTTCTTGTGTTTTCTTGGCTCCTCCTGATTGCCGGAAGACTAAGAAGCGATGCGATTCCGTTCGAGCATAGAATTTGAGTTGAGAGCTATGGTAGCGATGATGCAGAGGTTACTTGGTTGAGGTGGCTACTTGCAGATTTTGGAGTGTCTGTGATGGGACCTACGACTCTTTTGTCTGACAGTACAGGTGCTATCAGTATTGCTCGGGTCCCGGTGAAGCATGAGCTCACCAAGCACATTGTTGTGGATGCTTCATACACTCGCTCACAGGTGCAGGAGGGAATACTTGCTTTACAGTTTGTGCCATCAGAGTTACAGGTTGCTGACTTTTCACGAAGCCACAGACTAGGGCACAACATTTGTATTTTCTCTCCAAACTCAGTGTGTGTGATCCACAATGAGTTTGAAGGAGGGTGTTAGAATAGGACTCTATTTGTATTTCCTTATCTGTATATGGCAACCCCCTTTGTACTCCCTATATATATTGCCCATTAGGCCCTCTTGAATATACACACAATATTCATAACAGCCCATACCTCACATCTCCCTCTTTTCCTTAAAAATAAATATGCCATACTAACTACTATTTATAATCTATATGTTGAATTTAGTCAAGTTATAAATTAGGATTTGCAATGCATTGAACAGTTCATAAAATGTCTGTAAATTACACACAATGAGATGATTTAATTTTTTTTGAGGATCTAGCTCATGAAATATTCATGAGCTAACTTGAGCTTGAATGGAGAATTGTGGTCCCTAATTTCTTATTCACTATCGATCCTATGTGTGGTAACTCACTTCTTCAAAACAAGGGCATGTTGGGTTTGGGGATTTTTAGAGACAAATTGAAGCGGCCAAGGAAACCCACGCTGAATTAACTTGTGAGGTTAGCTTAATTTTTAATGATCAACCTAATTTGCATGAAGAATTGTCGTTGCTAGCTAAGGAGAGGAACATGGTTGCTGTTGACGGCCAAGGAAGAAAAGCTACCGTGAATGGTGAGTTGACAAGTGCATATGTGCATGGCTTGAACTCGGCAATGCATGCATGTGTTTGATCTAAATCATGCATGTGTGCATGTTGTGTGATTCGTATTTGATCCTGGAGGAAACCAGGAAGGCAAGGTCAGAGATAGAGACGATGCTTTCCGTTGAGAACATGGGAGATCAGGGAGAGCACGTGGAGTCCGATTGAATTAAAGCTTGCGCATGGAAATCCTTCTTTTCGTTCAGTCCTCTCCTTGCACAATTTGGGTTGGGGTCCACCCATCCATGGTTGACTACATCCATATGGTGCACCAAGAGTCCAAGACTATTTACGTTATTTCTTTAGGAAACTGAGTCGATTATGTAAAGCTCCGAGATGTAAAAGGATTTTATGTTTATTAGAATCCAGGTCGAACACGTAATCATATACAAGCGTAAGAGTCCCAATCGTCTGTAAGGCGTTAGTGTCTGTGTTGGCTATATAAGCCTATGGTGTGCGTGTTGGAAATATGCCCTAGAGGCAATCATAGAGATGATTATATTTCATTATGTTCATGACATTGGATAATGTGTTATCTTGTTCCTAGAATAATATTGTTAATATTTATTATCAAGTATGTGACTTGGTTGTGAAACTCTATATTTCTGCGATAATTTTTCTTATACGATCCCTGGTCAGAAACATATGAGGACACATATGAATAGACTAGTATATGTATTGGTTGATGACTATGTTTCACGAGTCATAGATATGGAGATATCAAACCAATAATATGGACATATGTTAGAGAACATGATGTTGGATAAGAACCACCTTGAGACACTATTGAGATTGTTATGATTCCATGTGTCGTTAGTTGGTCTCAAGCAATGTTGATGTATAATCCTTAGACCTGAGATCAGCATGGTTTCCTACATGTGTAATAGCACTCTTAGGGGTTGCCAAACGCTACACCGTGAATCGGGTAGTTATAAAGGTAGCTTTCGGGTATCTTTGTGAAACATGGAGAGGAATGTATTTGGTGGGATATGGGATTTGCCCTCCTAACATAACAGAGAGATGTCTGGGCCCTCGTTGTGATCGGATAAAGAAAGTGCATGGCCATGCCACTAGTAGTCGAAGTGTTCGACCACGTAAAGTTATCGACACTCGATCGAGAAAGAATTGAGCGATCCATGGATGACACAACATCTCACGGAGTTCAACCGGACATCGTGAGGCAAAGGGAGTATACACGAGTAGGTCACTTAGTTTGAGCGATTCTGATTTGGTCGTATGGAATCTGAGCTGATCGTGGGATAGTCGAACATAATCCTGAGTGGTCGTAACACAGTCGTAAGGAGTTCTGAATGGTCGTGACCACATCTTGGATTGGTCGTAAGTTATGAGGACCTGGTCGTAGATCATATTGCATTAAGGTTCGTCCGATATAATTTGTGTGTATTCGGGAATCGATATGCTCGCTAGGAGCCGCCTTCGACTCGTGATCGGAAGCGGTTTACGAGTCACAACCGAACTACACATGAACCTATAGGGTCACACACTTAGCGGGTTGGAACAAACCAAGACGAATCGATTAAATGGCGTGTCCGGATAGGATCCGCCACGAGCACTATATAAGGAGATGCATGAGGCTGTTTGGGGATGCGAAAAACACCATCGAAACCCTAGCCGCCATCTTCACGAGAGCTCCATTGTCGGTGGTGCTAGCACACCGGCGTATGGTTGTTCCTCGCCGGGCGTGTGGATACCGTAGGCGCTACTACGATTGTTGCGCTTGAGGGCGATCCGCAATCTTCACAAGGAACTACGAGAGGTTCTTTGGAGGGGACGATCGACTACGACCACCGCATTGACTTGCTGGACGTTGGACGATCGACTACGAGCACTACATCGACACGCTCTTCGTTGGAACAGGCTGCTCCAACCCTTCTTCCGCTGCTCTGCGCGTTTGGTGGTAACGATCTATGATCATCTACTTGCTTGGCTTCCTGGTTTGCGTGGTAGAATTTTTGTTTGTAGCTATCGTAGCCTACCCACGACCCAACAGTGCGCCCAATGTAAGGGGGATTTGAATTACGAATTGAAAATACGTGTGTTTTGGCTGTGTCGTTAGAGTTTATCCCTCTATCGTGATTGTTCTTGAGGAATTCATCGAGGGTTTTTCTTCAAGTGCGCGGAATTCGACTGTGGTGTCGATTTTCATCTGTTGGATCTATTGATCCTATATCTCTCGTTCACGTGTTGTGGTGTACGTGGGTAGAGGAATTCTATATAGGGTTTGAGTTCCAACCTACCGAAACCATCTATGGGAATCTATATGATTCAAACTTCTAATTCGTGGGCAATCCTTTGTTCACGGTTTCGGAGGCTATGAATGGTCACTTTTATTTCGGGTCGTACTGATCTAGGGTGATTCAACCACTTATCAAGCTCATTACTATGCTACGAAAGTCATGTTATCGCACGAAAGACGGAGCGTTACTACTCCACTGCCAGAACTGCACACCAACTGGAGCTTTACTGCACGCACTACTACAGAAAATGTCTTCACAAACGGTTCAAAAACGTCATCACAAACGGTTTCGTGAGCCGTCCGAGTTTATGGGTTAGTAATGACATAAGGTCATCACAGACAGTTTTTGAACCGTCTGTGATGGAACTATCCTGAGCGGTTTGTAGATGAAACAAATGCGTGATAGTGATATCCTGAGCGGTTTATAGATGAAACCGTCTATGATATATATTCTCTATAAAGTCTCCAAGCAGTGGCTGCTTGTGCCTTTAAAACCGACTTCACACACACACACATATATATATGTATGTATATATATATATATATATTGTTTGTAGTCCCCCAGCCACATTTGGGGGGTCGTGAGGAGGATGAGATAGCAACCACGGGCAACTTCATCGAACCTACAAGTTCAAGAAGCATGGTCGCCAGAGAACACGTGGACATACAATTAGCTGGATGCCGTCGATAGGTAATTGGACTTGATATCAAGGAATGGTTGGTTGTGGCATCCAGGTAATTGTATGTCCACGTGCTCTCCTGGCAGCCATGCTTCTTGAACCTGCAGGTTCCATGAAGTTGCCCGTGGCTGCTGTCTGATCCTCCTCACAACCCCCTGAAAGTGGCTGGGGGACTACGAACAATATATATATAGAGAAGAGATCAGAAATGGAATGGTAGGACGTACCTGGGACGCAAGGGAGGAGAACTTGACCAGCATGAACACGGTTACACGGAAAAAGGTAAAATGAATGGCGAGGGACATGTGAAGAGGTGTTGTAATAGTTTTTGACTCATTTGGTCTTGTTTTGGAATAGAAGGCACACCAATTAATAAATAATTGATGATCAGAGGCACAAGCTAGGTAAAAATTTCAGAAATTTGTATGTTAATTGCAACTTTACAAATTAGCCTAACCTTTACAAATCTAGAAAGTTAATTGCAGCTTTCAAAAGCAGAATACCATATAGGAACATACCATAAGATTAGTTACATGTACAAAAATTTGTATATGTACAGACTGATGTTTTGCCCCATCCGAACCACATCCCATGTAAGCCAACCAAGCACAAAGAACCAGCATCAATAACCCTTAGTATCCATCAGAGAGCATTAACCAAACCCACCATTTTGCCCCCATACATTTTTGTCAATCTGAACCCACAACATGAACTAAGCAAGATGCACAGAATGCACCTACACCAATAGCCCTCAGTTTACATCACAGAGCAAGGGGAGGGATAGTGATAGAGTAGAGATGAGTAGTTACCTCAGTGCGACGCAATATTGACGGCAACACCTCCTCGATGCATTAACCCATCTCTATTTCATGTACCATGCTTAATCAATAAATTAACCCACATTAGTAAATAATCAACTCACATCAGTAAACCAAAACAAGCTCAAGCATGAAACTAAAATAACAGAAAGAAGAAGTAGGGGAATGGGGGATTGAGTCCAGGGAGCAGAAAGCCCCAAACAACCGGGCCTCAAACCACAGCTGGGTTAGAGCCGAGATGTAACATCCCAAAGTTCTGTTACCAAAATAAAAATTAATAAAGTTATTATTTTGTTGGATTTTCTGAAATTTGAAAGAGTTTAATTGGTTTATTTGAATTTCTGAAGTTTTAAAAGTCAAAAATAAAATTTATTAAAGTTTTTGAAGTTTGCTTGGATTTAATTTGAAAAATAAAAATTTAATTAATTTCTGGAATTTTTTTTGGAATTTTTAAAAAAAGCTTTTTCCTAATTATTTTAAAGTCAAAACAAATTTAATTGCAAAAACTATTACCAATTATAGGTTGAAAATATTTTATTTAAGTCGAAAATGCTCTTGAGAATTTCTGTGAATGTTCTCATAATTTTTTGATTTTATTTGCTATTTTCTAAAGCCTTTTCGAATTAACCAAATTATTTAAAATGTTAAATCAAAGAAATTCCTTCAACAGTGTAAGGGCTGAATTCACCCTTGGCCCATTCTCCTCTACCACACCTCCAGCCTGATTGGCCCATTTGGCCGCGCTCGCTCCAGTCGTCGGATCTGAATCTGACAGCAGCCGCTCCCCTCTCTCCTCTCTCTCGCTACCTTGTGGGCCCGCCAGCCACAGCCCTTCTTCTTTCTTTCATTCTTCTCCAACGCGCCTGAGCCGATGCCGCCATTGCCACACGCGCAAGCTTCAAATCCGCCGCCTTCTCCTCCCCGAATTCTCGCGCATTCAAACGCGGTCAATCCCGCACATCTCGCCGCCTCTCTCACGGGTCATTTCCCCCTTCACCGCGCGCGGAATCTCCGTAACCGCGATGTCACCGCCGGAGGACCCGCGGGCCCTATCTCCTTCCCTGGTGGCCCTCGGCCCCTATAAAAGGGAGCACTGGGTGCACACTCCCTCACTCATCATTTCCCCCTCACTCACCCTTCTTCTCCTCCCTCCAATCGTCGTGATTTTGAGTTTTCGTTTGCGCCGCCGCAAACCCTTTCTTCATCGGCTCCGGCGCCGACTGTGCCTCTCCGCCGCCCTCGTCACCACCGCCAGCACCGCCATCGCGTAACCTACCCGGTGCTCGCGCCGCTTTCGCTAGGGCGCCATCCGAACCATCCCGCCACCGCAAGTCCGACATCATCGCCGCACATCTCCTTGTCGCCGGCGAACCATTCGCGCCCTACTGAAACCGAGGTAAGCATTAGGCTCCCCGCACCCTCCTCTATCCACTCGTGCCCTTGCCAAAGGCTATCTCGCCGTCGTTCACTGGCGAGCTCGCGGCCGAGCCGCCGCCGGCCATTTCCTACGTGGCCTAGCCACGTGGCTACCACATGGACGCCACCTCAGCGCCCTCGCCTACATGGCGCCCACATGGCATGCCCACGTGTCATGACGTGGCACCCCCTATCAGCTGGTAAAACCAAAATGTCCGTTGACATCACCATGACGTCATAAGTCGACTTTCCTTCACAAAAATAATTATGAAATTCCAAGAAATCACTAATTCATCATTTCATGTAATTTTGAAACTTCTAGGGGTTCGTTCTCCCTCATACGAACTCTGATTTCGTCGATTCAAATTTCTAAATTCATATAAATTCATTATCTAGCTAACTAAACTAAAATTATTTAATTTAGAGTTCATTTGAATTTTGTTTGAATTTGGCCTATTTTCGCGTTTAGATTTCCACGACTTCGGAAAGTCAGATTTCGACACCGTTTGAGAGCAACTAATCAAGCAAAGCAAGTTATACCTTTGATCATATTTGAATTCCAGTATTTTAAATTATTTAAATTCTATTTTAAATTATTATTGCATGCGTATTTATATTCAAGTAATTTAAATTCCCGTTTTAAGCTTTATAGTTATTCCCAAATCCCTTGTATGGCCAATAATTGTCAAGAGAGGTGGTAGGGAAAATCTTTCTGATTGCGATGTAATCTGGAGTTAGAATTTGATGTTTGGATAATAAAAGTAGATTGTGGGTAGATGTTAATGATAAGGAAAGAATGTTGATGGATATCGGATTAATGAATGTTGAACCACAGAAATAGGTAATTAAGGTTATTGGACTATTGACGAATATGAATGATAGAACTACCCGATTAATGGATATTGGGCTATAGAATTTGATTATTGTTGAGATTGAATTTTTGGGCATCAGATTATGGAAGATGGAATTATAGGATTATATGATTAATAAACATGGGATTGTAGATATACATCATGGATGGATATTGAATTATAGAATCACGTGATTGGATTATATGAATACATGATGATGGGATTAGCAACTCATGATGTAAAACTTTGGTGGATTAGTTGAATCAAGCATTATGTATAAAACTTTGTGGAATTAGTAGGAAGAATTGGTTATATTGGACTATCGAATTATATTAATGTTGGATTATAGGAGTAGAATGTTGTTGAATATTGAACTATAGGACTAAATGATTATTGGACTAGTAGCCTTACATAACTGTTGGATAATAGGTATGCATGACTGTTGGATAATAGAGATATATTATTATCAGATGTTGGATTGTAGAAGTAGAATATTGTTGGAGATTGGATGGACAATGTCGGATTACAGAGATAGATGATTTATGGATATTGGATTACTCGAAGTTGGATTATAGGAATACAATATTGGAGGTTGACCTACTGACGTTGAAATTGACAATTCTTGAATATTAATCCATCATACTGTAACACCCTGGCTATTCAGAAGCCAAGATGTCACCTAAATAATCTAACATACAACCATACTGCGGAAGAATTTAAACAATATCTCATCTCATGACATAAAGAGATCAATATTTAATAGAACAATGGCAGGATTATAGTCTGAATCCAAATAAGTATATCAAAGGGATGATCAAGGATCACAAGCAGTACTTAATCAACCGTAACATGGATAAAGATATCAACCACATCTAACTTTATTTATTACAGTTTATCACTAAAGGAATGAAAGATAGAACCAAGTCCTATTATGGAAACTGGAATATGGTGAAGTGAACGAATAGTGCGTGTCTACTCCCTCCCAATAGAGCCATCAACAACGATCACATAAAATAAACAAACAAAGCAAGAATGAGTTCGAGACTCAGCAATTACAGTGAATAATAGGACATACAACAAATATGAACAAGGCAACATCTGTAAAGAATATGAACATAACACCGAATGAATATATGAATGGATGGAATGGATGAATTGAATGAAATGAAAGGACTGCACACATGCTTATACCGGTATAGCTAGTGACACACCCGTCGGTGTTCACTTAAGCCCGCATTTAATAAAATACGGGGATCCAAATCCCGTATGAAGAACGTTTCATACGGGTGTCCAAATCTGCCTACATTGGAATGATGGGTCTTATGTGCCCATACTAGAATTGATGGGTCTTTATAATCCACTCCCGTGGATGGAACATGACAATGGATGCATGGAATGAACTATGGTTAATGAGAGACATCATCTCTAATCATGGAAATAACACATATGAAAGGAACATAAACATTTAATATTATCATGGATCATAGAAAAACACCATACAAACATCAAGCATTCAACATTCACTAATCATAAGAACATCAAAGTACTTGCCTTTCGCGTTGCGACGCGTTTGTAGGCAACGAAGGTGCCCCTAAACCCGAAGCCTCTCCGCCTACACAAGTAAGTACTCAAAATAAGAATAACATGGTACAGGACACTACCATCAACGTCCTACAACACCTTCTCGAAAACCCAAGAGTTAGCTATTAGACTTATTCTGAAAACAGACAACACAAACACAGAAACGAATCTGGACAGCAGCACAGAATAAACCATAACTATTGATCTAGGACTCGGAACAAGGTGAGCCCAGATCATATGGAAACTTAACGAACATAACTACAAAATCCTAGTTGACGAGATCTCCCAATTCGGCCAAAATAAAATGCTAACAGGCAGATGAACTTATAAGACAGATTCTGTCTAAACGAAAAAGACAACAGTAAAGAACAGAGCACAACGTTTGATCTACAACTCCGATTAGGGCGTTCTTTATCATTATGGAAATTTTATAAAAATTCCTATAACAACCTAGTAGGGTGAAAACCTTGAATCTGCCATTAACATAATCATAATTTAGGAGACAACTTGACAGATCAATCACGTCAGAATTCTGGATAGTAGGAATGAAACTATCATAACTTTTGATTCGTATGTCAGAATTAGGTGTTCTTGACGGCCACGGAAAGCTAAGAACATTATATAAATATCTCTAGGAGATGGAAACCTCCAATTCGGCATCTAAGAACCCGAAATGTTCCACGTACTCTACTGGACAGAACTGAACTACAACAGGACGAATTCGATCCAAACCAACTAATCTAATTTCACATCTAATCATCATCAAACAGCAGGGAAACATCTCATTACCCTTGAAGACCCACGGAATGATGATGAACGATCCTTGAAGAAGATGATCCTCCTTCTCCCCACCCTCTCCTTCCCTCCTTTGGCTGACTAAGCTGTTGCCCCCTCCTCTTCTCCTCACGTTGGCCAGCAGCGGGGAGCTCTGATGGCGAGACGGGGAAGCACCACGGCAGGGCAGCACCCAGGGGAGATGGGGCAGCAGCAAGGGGGAGGAGATGGGGGCGGCACCAAGGGGGAGGAGGCGGTTTGGAGTGGGAAAAGGGGGAGGAGGGCAGCCGGCCTAGGGTTAAGGGGTGGGGGCGCATGGGCTTGGGCCTTGGGGCGCCTCCCCCCTTCTTGGCCCACCCGTGGCCAGCCACTAGGCTACTCTAGCCTGGGCTGGAGGCCCAGGTTCTTAAATTCCCCCAAAATCCTTGAATTTTCAATTAATTCCCTCACCCGATTAAAATTATCTCTAATCGAAACTCGGGGTATTACACATACCTTGTCGCCCTAGATAAAACTCTTGTCAATACAATAGTGTTAACAAGATTTTTATGATTGAAAAGCATTATGCTTAGCCATGCTTAGACCAAAAATGTTTGATTTGGGAATTTTTAGCCAAAAATCAAATGTTGTTTAAAATGTATCCATAGCATCGGCGTGCCATGGAAGTTTGCAAATAATTTTGGAAAATAAAATAAAATTGAAAAACTGGTTTGGACTTGGGCGAACTGGATAGTTGGTGGGTGCAAGTTTATGCACGGGCTCAATGCAGTGAATGGTTCAGGCCTAGGGATTGTTTTGGAAGTCACCCAGTCAATTAAGGACCGGTCTGCGAGCTGCGGATTGTTAAGCCAAAATCGTACTACCACATGTCCTGAGTATGGGGAGGGGACCTGGCCGATTAATTTGCAACGTCTCATCATGGTCGTTCCATTCAGTTGAGTGGGTGGTCTTTTATGACCTACGTACATGTATTCCCACTAGTGCAAGAGGGGGTTATCGTTTGATGTGAAGCTTACGATAACGAAACCTTAGCGAGGTATAACTACGGTGGGATGGTGCATTGTAAAGGCCTTGACACGTGCTCTAGACTGCTTACCTAAGGTAGTGAGCTGTGGTATCGACGGATGCCAAACAAACTAGAGAATTCATGTCATGTGGGTAAAACTGTACAACCTCTGTAGAGTGTCAATCTATTTGAATAGCCGTGTCCACGGTCATGGACATGCTGAGCAAAGCCTTTCACGGATTAGACTATGGTTTTGTTTTAAAAATGGTTTGACAAAAATGATTTCATGGATGTCTATTCCATGTGGGAAATTTGGGCAGAAAGCCTGGTGCGAGGGGGGTAGTCCTTCGCCACTTGTGTACGGAGATTTATCCTACACTCGAGAAATAATGATTAAAAATGAAATTTGATTTTAATTATAGTATAACTGCTTTTGAACTTAGTATTGTATTTAAAATGTCAAATATTGCTTTTGCGCAAATAATCCTATAAGCCATCCTTTGTTATATCCTTGCATGCATTAACTCTGTTATTGGGTGTAACTTGCGAGCACGGTAGTTGTGCTCATCCTTGCTTTATGCAACTAAATTTTAGAGGAAAAGGACTTTGCTACCGGTGTGGATCTCGGCGACTAGGCGCTACCCGATCGATTACTGTGGCGAATCACCGACTCCACTACTTCTTCGTCTTCCGCTGTGTTCTTTAATGTTGGCTTGTAAGCCTCTTTTGTAATAAACTCTGTTGATTATTAATATAAGTGTGCGATTTATGGATGTTACCATATCTGTTTACTGTGTGAACTAGCTACTGATCATGGGACTAGTTCAGAAATGCACAGAGGATTTGGGGTGTTAATCCCGGGTCTGACACGAGCGCAAGGAGGCATAGGGGTCGGGGAGAAGGCGCGACTTGGGTAGAGTCGTTGATGTAGGGAGCGGCGGCATCGAGGTCGGTGGAGAGGTAGCTGTGGTCACGCACCTGTGAGGGGGCGAAGACTAGTCTTTGTTGATGTCGAGGCGGTGGCGTCGAGGTCGGGGGCACTCGGGTGGGGAGGGGAATGAGCGAGAGTAATTGCGTTGGGGACTGGGGAGTGATGAGTTAGGGTGCAAACCCTAGCGGGCTCCTACTAATAAAGAGATATCACAGATAGTTCTATTACAGAACCGTCAGTGATACTTATCACAGATGGTTCCATAATAGAACCGTCCGTGATATGATCCCATATCACAAACGGTTCTATTATAGAGCCGTCTGTGATATGGTTGTTCTCAAGTTCTATCTTTTGAGCATATTATCATGTATACATTTACATGACATGAAGCAATTACATGTTTATATGTCAATTTTGTCATTTAAATACAGCTGAAAATATGCTTTAACTATGACACATATCACAGACAGATATTTGTTCCACTAAACCATCTGTGATATATAGTTCAACATATAATATGGTAACTTCACCTTCAAACTAGATTTTTTTTCATTTTAGAATTTACATATAGCCAAACAGGTGACCAGTTGCTTCTTAAAAAGATTAAAAAAGTACAAACCTAAATAAACAAAGTTTTTTAGTCGCGGAGGTAGGCTACTATCCCCGTCTTCAAAACTTCATAGGTGGCAGCGGCATCGGACGGTTCGTGATCATCAACGAACGAAGTTTGAAATGCGTCCACCCGTTGATGCGCTCGTTTGAGTGTCTCCCAAAGACCCTCGGACTGTTGAATCAAGAAGAATTAAGCCCATAGGCTCTCTTCCCTTACTTGAGGGGTCTCGACATGGTCGACTCGGTCACCTGCCACCTCGATTAAGCAGTCCAAGTGACGGCAAGCCTCCTGGAGACGTGCAACATCATTGTGGAGGACCACGTTGATGACGCGGTTAACTCGCTAGAAGTGGGAGATCACTCGGAAGACGTGGTAGAGGAGGATGTCAAGACGGCGGAAGGTGGCCGTCACCTGTTCTGGCAAATTCTCATACAGAGGAGTGAGGACACTGTTGAAACAGTGTCCTTCCACAGCATTCGCCAACGTATGGTCGGAGAGGTGCTCGTACAGTATGGCCAGGTAGGCCATCAATGCCGGCGATAAGAAAACAGAAGAGTGATCCATTTCTGCTTTAGAAGTATATATATAGTAGAGTTATATGTGGGGATGGTCATCTTCGATGGCGGATGATCCTTTTTATAAAACAAGGAATAAATTTAGCACGAGAGACAAAGATACACATTGGGGAGCCGAAGCGACATTGATTCGATGAAGAGACACATTGGCGAACGAAGAAACTCACCAGGGAGCTGAAGCGATATTATCACAGACGATTATAATTAGAAACCGTCTGTAAAGTCTATAATTATCACAGACGGTTCGTGTTTAGAACCTTCTGTGATACTTCATAGACAGTTTTTAATATGACCATTTGTGATATTACCTCTTCACAAATAGTTTTTAGCACAGCCAGTAACACAGATGGTCTCTAAACTAATTGTGATAAATTTAGCGGGCCTTGATGTTATTCTTGGGATGAATTGACTATCCAAGAACTTTGGTCAAATTGATTGTGCCCACAAATCCATCACTCTCACTAATTCACTTGGTTTGCAAGTTGAAATGATGCCGAGATTGGAGCGCCCACATCTCTATGCCCTTAGCAGCAAGGAATTGCCAGAATTGGGTGAAGTTCTAGTGGTATGTGAATTTTTAGATGTATTTCCTAAAGAACTACCGGGCATGCCACATGAATGAGAAGTTGAATTCGTTATCGAGTTGCAGCCCAGAACAGCTCCAATTTCAAAACGGCCTTACTGAATGCCGCCGAATGAGTTGGCTGAATCGAAGAAGCAACTCACGGAGCTTCAAGAGAAAGGTTTCATCAGGCCGAACTCCTCACCTTGGGGATGTCCGACTATATTTGTGAAGAAGGACCATAGTTTGCAGATGTGTATTGACTACGGTCCGTTAAATGAGGTCACCATCAAGAACAAGTATTCGCTTCCACAGATCGATGATTTGTTCGACCAGCTGTCCGGTGCCCGTATATTCTCCAATATTGACTTGAGATTGGGCTATCATCAAATTAGAATCAGATCTGAATATATTCCAAAGTCAGCTTTCTCAACTCGTTATGGCTTGTATGAGCACACCATCATGTCCTTCGGATTGACGAATACACCTACCTATTTTATGAGCCTCATGAATTTAGTTTTCATGGAGTATTTGAATAAGTTTGTGATCATATTTATTGATGACATCCTCATATACTCCAAATATGAAAGGAAGCATGAAGAACACCTTCGGCTTGTGTTGGAAAAGCTCCGGGAACACCGACTTTATGCCAAATTCAACAAATGTGAATTTTGGCTACAAGAGGTCGCCTTTTTGGGTCATGTGCTATCCGAAGGAGGAGTTGCTGTAGATCCAAGTAGAGTTCAAGATGTACTTAATTGGGGACAACCCAAGTCCACCCCCGATGTCCGCAGTTTCCTCGGTCTTGCAGGCTATTATCGTCGCTTCATCGAGAATTTCTTGAAAATAGCAAGACCGATGACCCAACTGTTGAAGATAGAAAAGAAATTTGAATGGTCATCGAAATGTGAAGCAAGCTTTCAGATGTTGAAGGATTGTTTAACCATTGCACCAGTGCTAGTTCTACCGGATATCCACAAAAATTTTGATATCTGTTGCGATGCATCTCGCTATGGTCTTGGTTGTGTTCTTATGTAAGAAGGCCGAGTTGTGTCATATGCGTCAAGACAATTGATGCCTCATGAGGTGAATTACCCCACTCATGATCTTGAGCTTGTAGCAGTGGTCCATGCTCTGAAGGTGTGGCGATATTTTCTTATTGGCAATTGTTGTGAAGTCTAGACCGATCACAAGACCTTGAAATATATTTTCACTCAAGCCGATCTGAACCTAAGGCAAAGAAGATGGCTTGAATTGATCAAGGACTATGCTATGTGACTGCATTATCATCCGGGGAAAGCTAATGTAGTTGCCTATGAATTGAGCCAAAAATCGCAATGTAATTGCATTTCAGTTAGTCCCGAAACGAAGGCTCTATGCAACAAATTTTAGCGGCTCAACTTGGAGATGGTTAGTAAGGGATTTATTGCTGCATTGGAAGTGAAATCTACCATCGAGGACCAGATCATGATGGCCCAAAGAAAAGACAAGGGTATAGAAAAGATTAAGGAGAGGATGAAGACCGGCAAAGCCACTAGTTTCTCTGAAGACAACCAAGGTGTCTTATGGTTCAAGAAACAATTGGTTGTGCCAAATGATGCGAAGCTTAAGGGATTAATCCTTCATGAAGCCCATGATTCTCTCTTTTCCATTCATCTAGGAAGCTAAAAAATGTATCAAGACTTGAAGCAGAAATTATGGTGGACTTGGATGAAACGTGAGGTTGCACGTTTCATTGTCGAGTGTGGCATATATCAACAAGTAAAAGCCAAAAACCAAAGGCCAGTGGGCATGCTTCAACCCCTCCCCGTTCCCGAGTGGAAATGGGATGAAGTCGGGATGGATTTCATCACCGGACTCCCAAAAATGCAACAAGGGTATGGCTCTATTTGGGTGATTGTCGACCGATTGTCGAAAGTTGCTCATTTTATCCCCGTCAAGACCACCTATTTGGGATCAAAATTGGCTGAGTTGTACATCTCAAGGATTGTATGTCTCCATGGGGTGCCTAAATGGATTGTTTCAGATCGAGGTACTTAATTTACCTCATATTTCTGGAAATGCCTCCATGAGGTTATGGGAACTCAACTATCTTTTAGCACCGCATACCACCCGTAGACCGGAGGCCAAACTGAGAGGGTGAATCAAATTTTGGAGGACATGTTGAGGGCTTGTGTGCTGTCCTATGGCAAGAAATGGGAGAAATATTTGCCATTCGCAGAATTCTCCTATAACAATAGCTATCAAGTAAGCCTCCAAATGGCACCTTTCGAAGTGCTATATGGGAAAAGATGTAGGACACCTCTCAACTGGTCCGAGTCTGGATAAAGACAATTATTTGGCTTGGACTTGATAAATGAAGCTGAAGAGCAAGTCCGTGTGATTCGAGATCGACTACCGATGGCTCAATCTCGTTAGAAGTGTTATGCCGACCGTCGTTGACGCGAGCTGAGTTTTGAGGTAAACGATTATGTTTACTTGAAGGTCACCCCGATGAAAGGAATACATCGTTTTCACATCATGGGCAAGTTGGCACCTCGTTACATTGGACCATTCTGAATTCTAGTGAAACGAGGATCAATGACCTATCAGCTGGAACTGCCATCATCACTTCCAGATGTGCACAATGTTTTCCATGGCTCTCAATTAAAGAAGTGTCTTCGAGTCCCAACCGAAGCAACAAAGTTAAAGGACGTTGAATTGCAACCTGATCTCTGTTATCAGGAGCACCCAATTCGCGTTCTTGAAGAAACGGGGCGCAAGACAAGGAATCGTGCCATCAAGTTCTTTAAGGTTCAGTGGAGCAACCATTTTAAAGAGGGAGCAACCTGGGAATGTGAGGACCAAATGCTAACAGAGTATCCTTATCTTTTCCATCTGTCTGAAGTGCCTTCGAATCAAGAAAGGAAAGGTTAAACAAAGCAATGGAAAAGAAAATATGTTAGCGACACTATTCTATCTTGTTAGGGTATCTCAGCACTATCATTGAAGGAAATCAAGACAACAGATGGTGCATTTCATTAGCGTTGAAAGAACCATCTACAAGCTTTCGGGTCCGATTTCCGAACTACTGGAATCTCGGGGTCGGAGTTCGCAAGGACCTTGCGCACCTGGTGAAGCCAATCCTGAACCCAGAGCCTCACTACTTCGCCGAATTGTCTACCTCGCCGCGCTCGCTCGGGCAAGGGAGCTCCCACAAGCCGCCAGCGTATTAGGTGACAACTGTCATTAGCAGTTAATCATTATTTTAAATGTTCGTATGACATGTAGCTCCCACCGGTATTAAACGTGTTTTCAAATCTAATAAAAACCCAGTTAAGCGTCGATGCCATTGACATGTGGGCCCAATGGCTTAAGTGCATAGTGACCGGATCAGTGGACTGTGTGTGGACTATGGTCCATGTACTATGTGCATGGACCAAGCCACTGATGTGTGAGTCTCGTGGCTGTTGACCGAGTCAAAGTTGACCTGGTTAGCTCTCACCTCGGGTCCCACTTGTCATTCGATGTGGCTAGCCGAACACGTGTATAAAAATTATTTAATTATTTTGGAAATTCCAAAATGAATTACTTTTGCACTGAAAATGGGTTAAAACTTCAAATATTCGTAAGTAATTCAATTTAACTCCAAATTGAGTGAAACCAATTTTGTTGGTTTTAATTTTTAATTTAATTTTAAATTGAATAGGTTTTAAGTATGTTTCTATTCAAAAAAAAAATAGGAATCCTAAATTAATGTTTGAAATGAATTGTTTTTACACTAAAAATTGATTTAACTTAAAAAATGCATAAGAAATGCATATGAACTCTAAATGGTGTGATTCAAATTTTGTTGTTCATAGCATTTTAATATATTCTATGGCATGTAAAATTCATCTCCACCACAACTACAGAAAATTTTCATAGTTCAATTATTTATGCACTAATGGCATTAACTTTGAAAAATTCATAGCAAATTTATATGAACTTCGATTGAACTAAAATTTTCACCTAAAATCATACTCTACCTTCTATGTGAATTTCATGCATTTTTGATTATTTGGACTTCTTCGGTTTTATTTGGTGTTTATTGCAATATTGTCTTTCGTTAGGTTTTCGACGATTTCGACGTAATTGTGGGTTTAATCTAAGGGTGAACAAGTGGAATAAGGAAAGGCAAGATTCGAATACTTATATGTCAAATGGGTAGATTTAGCTATGTCCTCTTTGCTGCATTTCCCTTCCTTTGAAACTTGATTACCTAGTTACCATTGATGATTTAGGTTATATGCTATATGGGGGTGTTTGGTAATGTTTAGAACGATGCTTAGTCATGCTAGTAGTTGTAGTAGAAAGTGGTTGATGGAGCTAGTCCATCAGCCGAGATGAATCAAATATATTGTTAAAACTTGAGTATTGTAACAGGTCTTCAAATCTGATTTTTGTGGACACTTTGAGCATTGAGTTCTTTATATTTTAATTTGGACGGGTGTACGGTGATGATGAGAGAATGTTTTGGAATTGTATAGCCCCGTTTGGGTGATTAAGGACTAGTATGTGTGGTGTCGAACCAAGTTTTACGTGCAACCACACGCTGGGTTAGTGGCGAAGGTTTGACTTATTAATTTGTAGTGTGTTAGCTATCAAACTACAACTACATTGACAATTGTTGTTGTTAATATTGTTATCATTGTGTTGTCAATCTAGTAGGGGCATTTGACTGCTTTTAAGGGTCGCTTGCGTTTGCGGGTAGCTTCACAAGGACTTACTTACATAATGAGGTATAACTATAGTTTAGGCGAATGATAGCCTGCTACGGTGTGCATCCTCGAGTGGTTCAATATCTAGCACATGGCATTGTAACAGCCTCATTATGAAGTCACACTCCTACGGAAGAGTGCATTGGCCGACATTGAGAGATATTCATATCGTGTAGGTAAAGCTGTACAAACTCTGCAGAGTTATAAATCTATTCGAATAGCTGTGTTCCCGGTCATGTACATCGCTTGCGAGAAACCATGCACAATTAGATGTTGGGAATAGGATCAGGGTAATTTTGGGATTGAAATGATGTCAGGAACGGGAAGTTTGTGTGTTGATGATTAGTTCACTCGAGTGAGACAACCACTTTCGGTATGATATCGTGATGGTAAAATTGTGGAAGTATTGATCATGAATTTGATGTACCTTTCTGTTATATATTGTTCCAAATGTTTGTCAAAATGGCAATTTAAATCTATACCAGTTATTTCATTGAACAACTTTGCTTATGCTGAAAATCAACCCTTTTAGCTTTCCTTTGATACTCAAATGCATCTACTATATTTCTTTTGCTTGTAAGACTTGCGAGTACAACTTTGTACTCAACCGGATTGTCCACTTGTTTAGGTGAGAATGGCAGACGCATCAGCTTTAATCCTAGTCTATTGCCCTACGGGTTGTGGCGCACCATTGGGAAGGTTGTTTTAGTTTACTTGACCTTCTATTCTTGTTTATTTAATTTCTTCCACTGCAGATTTATATTTGTTAAATTTGATTTGGCCGGTCAACAGAGAGATGTAAAATGCTCATGTAGAGCTAGTTTGAATTTCTCATCATCTTGATTAGCATCTAGTTATATGCAAATCGTGTATGTCTGTGATATATTCTTGTTTGGATATGTGCATGTCAGCCGTTGATCCTAGGAGCTGACATGAGACGCATATCCGGGTATGCGAAATCCTTTTCGTTTCTTGCTACGGGTTGCATCTCCGACGCAATCACTTGACTGGAAACGGGTTCGATTTCGATGTCCCCATAGCCATGTAATGGGTAGTCTAACTTGTCAGGACCCCGAGTATGCAACCCCGTGACCCTCTGTCTATACTGAACTAGTCATATGATCAGTAGCTAGTTCACACAGTTGTAACATAGATGAAATCATATCCATACAGCAACATTAACGATGAAGCAGACAAATTAATATTACTTATCAGCAAAAGGACCTTACGGTCAAGGTTTTTACAAAGTTTGCCACGTAGGGCTAAAGACAACAGAGTACAACTTGCGGTGGAGAACAAACTACTCGTGGAGGCCATCCGACATGCCCACAAGCAATCGAGTGGAGGACGTGGCCTAGTCCACATGGTCTTCGAAGTAATCCTCCTCATAGAACTCGGTGCTCCTTGGTTCTTGTTCGACCACTGATCAACAAAGGGCGTATAGCCGTGAGTACATAAAGTACTCAGCAAGTTGTAGGGAACAGTATGCATGCAGTATTCATGCAAGGCTTGACAAGGATAGCTATATGTTTAATTTGCGGAAAACAGTACTAACAGTAAATACAGTAAGTAGATTGTAAAGCACAATTTGCAAGATTAACACATAAGTAATCAAGTTTCTTTGAAACAAGTCGTGAACACCCTGTTCACTTCCCAACCAACGACAACGACTAGATCGCTTCCCACGACCAGGTTGACTACTCGAAACCGGCCACAACAACTTTTTGAGAAAATATACCCCTCGTGTGAAATCACCAGGCGTTGTCCATAACTGGGGACATGGCTATTCAAATAGTTTCACACTTTTCAGAAGTTGTATAGCTTGACCCACAAGAGATAACCATCTTATATTGTCCGCCCACACACTTCCGAGGTGTGCGACTAAGAGATTACCACAAGGCCTTTACAAAGCTCCGTTTCGACTCGGTCCTGCTTGCTAAGGATTCGCCTTCCTGGCCCCCTCTTGTGCCACTTATCAACCCAAACAGAACCGACTCAAAACATTGCTAATTAGTTGGCCAGGTCCACCCCATCTTGGACATGTGATTACACGGTTTGGCCCAGATCAATGGCGCACAAAGTTAATTCCTTAGTGTTTGCTGTAACATCCCAAAATCCTAATTTTGGGATTAAGTAATATAAATGCATTAGGAAAAGTTCCTTTGAACATTTGCAATTAAACTTTGCCTTTTTGAAAATCTGGTGTTGGTTTTAAAAATAAAACTTGAACTATAATTAGGTGCTAAAAAGGAAATAGATAAAACAAAGTAAAGATTTCTAAATGAGAGAATGGTTTCGGGCTAATTATCCGAGGAACTATTCAACAAAATTTCTATAGGAAACTTTTGTTTAGAAAATCTTTACAACCTCTTAGGAACAGCACCTTGTTTGATTTTTGTAGAAATTTAGGTAAGGTGTTAACATCTAAAAATTTTTACTGTAGAAACTACTTGAGCACAGTAGTCTACACAAAAAATTTCATAAATTTTGGACTTTTTTGGTTGGTGAATTAAATCGGCAAAGAAATCAGCTATTAATTCAAAAACCCAAAAGCCTGTACTGTTCCTCGGGCTCGAGTCCAAACAGTTCGGTCGAACCAGACCATCTCCATAAGTGGATCGGACCCAGCGATTCTGAGCCATTGGATTTTGAAATCGACAGACCAGATTGATTGAAACATTTGGACCATTCGGTAAAAGCAATCCATCTGAGCCGTTGATGGTGAAATCGACGGTCCGGATTGGATGAAATGTTCGGACCATCCAAACAACTCATTTCATCTGGGCCGTTCATTTCTAATTGGACCATCGAGTTTAGATCAGCGCGTACCACTTCGTCACGTCGATGATTGGTGGGCCCCGTGCGCAGGACTCTTCGTCCACCTCGCACTAGGCCGAGCCAGCGCACGCCCGCGCGTGAAGCTCCGCCGGACCCCTGGTTTCACCTCACCACTAGCGGATTTGCTGCAGCTCAACCACCCGTGCCGCATCGCCGTTCAATACCGTGCCCATACCTACCTACGCCAACCCTCCTCTGCCCGTACAACGCCGAGAGCTCCACCCCTGTTGACCACCACTTCCTGAGCTCTACCTTGCTCTACTCTGCCACTCAGGCTATAAAAACCCATCCCGAGCTTCATCTCCGCCTTTCCAAACTTGTGCGCTCACTCACTTCTCTTCCTATCCCCTCAATCTAACTCTAGAGCTCCGAGAGCGGAAACCCTAAAAATGCCGCACACCATCATCTTCGTCTCCGGCGCCATGACGGGTTTGGTGTCGAGTTCTTCGCGTCATATCTCGTTCCAAAACACCTTGAGTCTTTCCCCTCACTCAATTTAGCCTTTGATCCACAAGAGCTCTCGATTGGCCTTTTGTTCTTCGTCTCCGATCAGAACACCACCTCGAGCATCGATTCACTACACCTCGAGCTGATTCGCTGCACCCGAAGCATCGCCAGGACGTACTAAAGCTTCCCCAACCATCGGATTTCAAGCTCCTTCACCCGATTTTCTTCTCCATGCGCAACCGACCTCGTTGCCGCAGTTCGCCATTGACAAGTCACCTCATACCACCTCAGCTCCTCTGTGTACTTTCGGTATACTCCTAATAGCCCCTAGGTGCTTATGCACGTGCTCGTTTGCCAAGGGCTATGCCCATTTGTGTTGTCGTCGTTTGCCATACCTGTTCCTCCGCTCGCGGCCGACGTGCCACCGCGTTGAGCCACTCCAGGCCACGCCGTCGGTGCCGGCAGGTGCACATTAGAGTGTAGATCCCGTTTTGAGCACCCACTTGCCTCGCCGAGCCCGACATCGCCCGATGCGATGCGGCGTGGCGCCACCATGACGACCGCATGTGGCGAGCACTATAGCTCGTCATCAGCATGCCTAAGCACGTCATTAGGGTTAACAAATCGTTTAACTATTTAGTTAATTCTAATGAATCACTTACATGTGGGACCGAGCTGTTTAGTTAACTCAAACCGTTAACTTCGCTTGAGTCTATGACATGCTGGCCCCACGGTTTAAGTGCACAGTGAAAACCTCGTGGACCGTCTAACTGACAGTAGGCCCCACCTGTCAGTTTTAATCAGAAATCCAATGGAAAATAGAAAATACGCTTTCAGTTATAACCAGAATACACTTTCCTTTTTGGAAGGCGTAAAATCCGATATAATTGACGTGAGAATACGCTTTCTCCGTTAGAAAACGTATTTTCCATTTTCTCTGGATTTATCAAACCGATTGTAGTAAAAGCTTAATAACTTTTGCTACACAACTCCAAATTTAGTGAAATTAGTCTCTAAATTTGTCTAAAATCATGGTCTACCTGAATATGTAAAAATTCTTATTTTTGGTTACTGTTTATTTTGGTTGGTTGCTATTTAATTCTTTTCCAACTCTTTTAAGACATCGATTATTCGGGTTATTCTTGCGACAATCAATCCATTATACCTCCATAACATCAAGAGCAAGGCAAGCACCCCCTTTGATCATATTGATCCCAGTATTTTACTTATTGTACTTTGTTTTGCAAAATCCTATTATGCATGCGTGTATGTTTGTATAAAAATGCTATTATTGGGAAAACGGTAGTTGTAATCCTACTTGCTGCACATGTCTCCTTGGATTATTGATCTCTTACTATTGTAACCATTAGAATATGGGTTAGACAATATGTAGTGTTAGTTGGGAATTTTCGAGTGCAGTCATTGCACAAATGCAACTAGAGCAATAGAATTTCTGAAAAAAATTTATTTAAGGACAATATGATAGTTTGCGAATTTGGGAGTATTTTGTAAAATGTCTAGAGGAGTTACCTCTATTAATTTATATGAAAATGACATGAAAACCTTAGTCTTTAGACACAGGCAAGTTATTTTGTATTCTGAAAAAGTGAGGATTGTAACTCACTAGTAGATAGGGTGGAGATCTTGCCCGTAGTCGATTAAGGAGTGAAGCCAGCAAATCCGGGACTAAGACCTAATCGTACAACGATATGTGCTATTATGGGATGGTCGTAGCTAACTAAGTTATCGAAATCTTAGCCTTCCATGACAGTAGGCAGAAGTAGTGCGCACATTGCCGGAGTATTGGCAATGCCGACACAACTGCAGATGCCTCACTTCGACGGGTTTCTATCCGAGCGAAGTGAGGGACTTGCTCAACGGGTTTCTATCCGGGTGGGTGAGGTTCCTCATTCGATGTGTTACCGTGTTACTATCAGTGTTACTATTATTATAATCCCGACGGATGAGGATAAAGATTCGCAGGGCTAGTGCAGGGTTAGGACTAGATAATGTAAAGGCTACGTCGTGAACTCTAGGTTGCTTACCTTCAGTAGTGAGCAGCGATATAGAGATATTCCAGGCAACTAGAATACCGCTTACTATGGGTAAAGTTGTACATCTCTGTAGAGTAATAAACTATTCGAATAGTCGTGCTCACGGTCATGAGCATGCTTAGTGCGGCTGGTATGGCGATAGCTTTGTTTTCTAAACTGTTTTGTCACAAAAGATTGGGGTAATGACATGGGGTTCTCCTTTGTTGAGTTAACTGCCATTTCTATGGCTTTGTTGCTATGTCTATAGCAGAGTTGTCATATCTATGACTAATTTGCTATTTCTATAGCAGAACTACCATTTCTATAGTTGAACATGAATTTGTCGGTGCCATTTCTATGGCAAAACCTGATTATATTTTTGCTTACAACCGAGTAGGGTTGTGAGTGCTTGTTGTTACTTGTTCAGTTACTTTACTTACTGTCCTGTATTTACTTATTCATAAACTGCTCTTTCAAACTTCGTTGCAAATTATTACTTACGATTATTGCAATAAACTTGGCTTTGAGCAAAAGAACTTGTAGATTAGAGCCATAATTTTGATAGCCTTGCATTTAATATGATTTTGCGATACACTACAAGCCTTGCTGAGTATACAAGTACTCAATCTTGCTATTGTTGTTGGTTTAGAATTTGCAGATGAGCCAACGCCAGACGACGAGTTCTTTGCACCTGGCACCGAGGGGTTCAGTGATGGGTCTACTTAGGTCTTGTTCCTTGTTAGTTGCCCGTGGGATCGGATGGCACACCGCTGGACTTTTGCTACTACTACTATGTCTTCCGCTGCTATTTATGATCTCTGATGACTGCTTTTATTTGGCCGGTCGGCCGTTGTTGTAATAACTTAAGTAGACTGTCCCTTTTGCTTTACTTTAGATTATGAATGTATGGATGTGATGCCAAATGTTGTGAATGTGTGTGCTAGCCTTTATTCCTGGGACTAGCACTGTATACACATAAGATCCACGGGTATTCCATGCCTGGGGGTCTGACCGCGCTTGGTATCAGAGCCATACTGACTATAGGACAAGCCCTAGGTAGAATGGTTAATAGATTATAGTTAGAAATAAAATTTTGCAAACTAATTTAACCATAGGAATGGTTCTTAAATCTTAGAAAGGATTGCTAATCTTTTCTCTCTTAGCATTCTTTCTTATCTAAAGGCTCTTTTGGTCAAATCATCTCATCTTGTTTAAAATAATTCTAGTTTTGAGAGATGGGATGCTCTCTGAAAATGAAAGTATTAAACCACTTTTAGGACTTTAAAAAAACAAAGCCAAAATGTTTTCAAAATGTCATCAAAACATCCCACAAAGTCCTTTTAAAGAATTCATCTTCAAACTACTAAGGACACCACTTTAGATCTCTCTTTTCATAAAATTTCAAAATGTGTTGTTTGCTGAAATTTTTGTAATGTACTATCTTATTAATCCTCCCTACCTTCATTTGGAGTTATTTTGAAGTGAAATTATAAAGGTCTACTTATATAAAGACCAAGGGGTAGAAAAACCTGATTAATAGCCTTAAGGGATTAGTAAGTGAACCTAAGAATGGTTAAAAATGGATGCTGAAAATTCTTTCCTGTCTACTGTCATTTCTCATCTATACTGTGGATATCATGGGGATATGCTCATGATCTTAGGATGATGTTACAATTGGCAATGGCATTGAAGGTTTGTCGAATTGTGCGTTTTCAGCAAAGTTAAAAGTTCTGTCAGAATAGGTGAGGTCGGCCGCGTCTTTGAGAGCGGTCGGATCAAACTGGTCTTGATCTGACGGCCAATGAATGGCGGTCTGACCAGATTTGTTCTTTTCATCAGTTGAAAGGTGGCAACCATTTTGGGATAGGTCAAGTTCATGGGATTCAGTGCATATGTGTTGCATGATGCATGTTTTCACTAACGTGGGTCAAGTTGTGAAAAACTTGTTCCCAGAATCGATTTCTTTGTCTATTGTTGTGCAGGACGCTTGAAGGTCAACGACGGTCAACAACGAGGATGATTAGGACTAAGCTTGGGGAGCTGAGGTTCAGAACGATCGAGGATGCCGGGTGAGCTCAATGGATTCAAGCATGGCGCAAATTGGACAAAGGTGATCGAGCGGCTAGTTCGGTGCGATGGGTTGGATCAAGTGGCGCGGGCGTCAATGCAAGTTCCTTGGTGGTTTCGGCGAGAGCCAGATGGGAGAGACTTGCCGACATGATGAGAGCCGTTGATCAACCTACACATGGCGAAGCAGGCGTTTGCTTCACCAAGATTGGACTCGTCTTCGGAGAAGGATCGAGAAGGGATATTTTGGTAATTTCACCAAATACCGCCTTGGTAACCTTTTGGCTAAACCACGGCGCGAGACGAGGCATGGAGAAGTGGTTTAGGTCAAGAGGAGTTGAAGACGGTGCTTTTAAATACGTGCGTATGTAACCCGTTTCTATGTGGGCTTAACAGGAGCCCATTAGGGTTTACTCTTCTAGAAGTTAGGCCTCCACTATAAATAGGGGTGGCTGTTGTCCAGCACCCTTAAGGACTTCATTTTGGAAAACCCTAGTTTTGTTTTAGGGACTTAGAGAGGAAAGGAGAGGCTTAGGGTTCTAGAGAGATGAGTTGAGTGTGTGCTCATGGATTGAGCTCTTGTCCTCCTAGATGGAGTGGCTGTAAACCCTCTCAATCTCAAATCAATCCATGCATGATTTCTCTAAGATGAATCCCCTTGTGTTCTTTCTCTCTATTTTGGTGAATTTGAGTCATTCTTTGATCCACAAGTTTTCTATTGATTTCTTGCCATGATCTAGCTTGCTGTGACATGTGGGAAGACATCTAGGATCTTCTTGATCATCAATCACCCACGAGCAAGTCTTTAGATCATATTTCGATTTTGACTCGGTTTTTGAGCACCCTTCGTTCAAACTGAAAAAGATAGGAACTTTGGCATGGATCTTCACAATTCTTGATTGGAATAGGTTCCTAATATCTTAGAGAAGGTGTGTCTCAAGTTTTGTGGAGTTTGATCGTGTAGATCAAAAGTTAGACCGATTTGAGTTTGATTTTTCAGGCTATCTGTTCTGTTCATTATGCTTGCGGTCAGTCCGCACCTCAACCGCCGGTTAGTCCGTTGTGTGGTCAGACCGCCCTTAAGCCGTCGGTCAGACCGCACCTCAGCCAGTCCGCGCCATGTACGTCGGTCAGACCGCACCCGAGGGTTTTGAGCTCCAGTTTTGGTCTTTTTCTTTGGGGTAGATTAGATTCAACACAAGTCTTCTGCAGTACTTGTATGTTGATCTTCATATCTTCTATAGCTAATGGAGTGATATTGGTGTTGAATCCGATCAAAGTTAAAAAGTGAGCGTGCTCCTATTCGTCCCCCCTCTAGTCGTCTATTCGGTACTACAATTGGTATCAGAGCACGGTTAGCTCTTCTCATAGATCTTAACCGGTCTTTGGAGCCATGGCGACTGACAAGTATTCAACCAAACCACCTGTGTTTGATGGAGTCAATTTTGCTTACTGGAAGGCTCGCATGCATGCCTACATCGAGGCTCAAGGGCACGCAATTTAGCTTAAGGTTAAAAATCCTTATGTTGTGCCAGCCAATGACGATGTGATCACTCCAGATGTGGAGGCAAATAGGAAGGCTTGAAACTTCTTGATTCAAGAGCTTAGTCGATCTGAGTTTAAGCGTGTCACTCATTTAAGGTCTGCTTATGAGATCTGGAAGACCCTCTGTGATTACCACGAGGGTTCTACTGCGATCAAGAAAGTGAGACAGAACCAACTCAAGAAAGAATACTCAAAGATCGAACAAAGGCCCGGTGAATCTTTGGATGAGTTGTGGGGAAGATTCTCAAAAATCCTTCATGACTTACGTGCTGTGGATCTTGTGTTCACTGAATCTGAAAATGCATGTCAGCTCTTGGGTGATCTTGATGTGAAAGTCTAGAGAATGAAAATCACTTCCATCAATGACAACACTGTCATGAGTGAGCTTACCATGGATAAGCTCTACTCGAGGTTGAAGACGCATGAGATTGACTTTATCTCGCGTCTCCCCAAGACAGAGCCGATGGCTTTAGTGGTTGACCCATCTAAGGGTAGTTCTTCTGATTCTTTGGATTTTAGCTCATCTGGGTTTTCATTGTCCGCTTTACACTCTTTGAGCGATAAGCAGCTAGAGAAGCTACTTGAGGATGACTTAGCCCTCCTATCCACAAAATTCACGAGAGCCTACAACAAGGTGAGGACCAGAAGGAGAGGTAGCCCTGTTACCTGCTTTGAGTGTGGTGAGCCAAACCACATTCGGGCTTCTACCCCAAGCTGAAGGGCAAGGAGGAAAAGGACTTCTGGAGGCGTCCTCAAGCTCGGGATGCGAAAGCCAAGAAGCCCAACTACAGGAAGTTCATCAACTGGGTCCTTGCCACTCTTGAGAATGTTGATATGAGCGATGTGGACTCGGGGATGGAGGACGACGATGATGATTCCCATGGCAAGAAGAAGGTCCATGACTTCACCGACATGTGCTTCATGACCAAGGACAGCCACGATATCGACTCCTACAACGACGACGAGCTCTTCAGCGATCCCGACGAGGTATGCCCCTCACCAAATGAAATGAAACATGCTCTGGTTGTTGCTGAACGAAATCTAAAAAGATAGGCTAAAATGATTAAGAAACAGGATATCATGATTGACAACTTGAACCTAGAAGTGGTTAGGCTCAAATCCATTAATCCTACTAATGATTGTGATTCTTGCTCTAGCTTGCATGATGAATTGACCAAACTGAAATCTGCCCATTCCTCTATTGCAAATCAATTTAAAGATGCTCTAGATGAACTAGAATCTCTCAAATCTAGTCTTGCTTGCATGGATGCTATTGTTCTAGATGTGACTGCTGTAGATGTTATTCCTTCATCTTACTCAAATTGTGTTTTGCTTGAATCGAAGTTAGATAATGCTACAAAAGAATTACTGAAATTTGATGCTAGTCACACTTGCTCTCATTGTGAAGATAATAAAATTAAAATGAAAGAAATGACTGAAATGTTTTATCATTCTAAGACTGCTTCATGTGAAAATTGCTATAAACTTACAGTTGAGAATAATGCTTTGAATAAGACTCTAGAGGAGAAATCTAAAATTGAACAATCCATGTCCATGACTGCTTCCAAGAAAGTTGTTGATTCTGCTTTTTGTGCTTTTTGTACTAAAATTGGAACAAATTTAGATGAGATACAAGAGGCGTTTAGAGTCAAATTCAAAGAGCAAGTGAGTAGGATTAAGAATGCTGGTTGAGGTAGCTCTTGTTAAAGAAAAGCTTGGTAGGAAAATCAAGTCAAATAGGTAAGGACCTAGCCAAAGAAAATAATTACATCAAAAAGACTCTTGAGAGATTTTCTAGTGGGAAGAAGAACCTTAACATGATTCTTGATCAATCTAAGGTGAGTGTGAAGAATAGTAGCCTAGGATTTAATTCTTTAGAGAATTCTAAGAATCACCCACCTAAGGTTGTGAGAGCTGTTAAGAGTGGTTTGTTTGAGGTAGAACCCCCTGAGCCATCTAAGATAGTCTTTAGATCTGCAGGTTTTGCCCAAACCCCTTCTAGCAAGACAGATGCTTCTAAGTCAGTAGATCAGACCTCTCAAAAGGTCAAGTATCATTGCATCTTCTGCAAGAAGGATGGCCACATAGTTGAGTTCTGCTTCCGTAGAGCTAAGAGTGAGAGGAAGGAGAGAGTGTTGGAAATATGCCCTAGAGGCAATCATAGAGATGATTATATTTCATTATGTTCATGACATTGGATAATGTGTTATCTTGTTCCTAGAATAATATTGTTAATATTTATTATCAAGTATGTGACTTGGTTGTGAAACTCTATATTTCTGCAATAATTATTCTTACACGATCCCTGGTCGTAAACATATGAGGACACATATGAATAGACTAGCATATGTATTGGTTGATGACTATGTTTCACGAGTCATAGATATGGAGATATCAAACCGATAATATGGACACATGTTAGAGAACATGATGTTGGATAAGACCCACCTTGAGACACTATTGAGATTGTTATGAATCTATGTGTCGTTAGTTGGTCTCAAGCAATGATGATGTATAATCTTTAGACCTGAGATCAGTATGGTTTTCTACATGTGTAAGAGCACTCTTAGGGGTTGCCAAACGCTACACGTGAATGGCGGGTAGTTATAAAGGTAGCTTTGGGTATGCTCTGAAACATGGAGAGGAATGTATTTGGTGGGATATGGGATTTGCCCTCCTAACATAACAGGAGAGATGTCTCTGGGCCCCTCGTTGTGATCGGATAAAGAAAGTGCATGGCCATGCCACTAGTAGTCAAAGTGTTCGACCACGTAAAGTTATCTGACACTCGATCGAGAAAGCATTGAACAGTCCATGGATGACACAACATCTCACCTAGAGTTCAACCAGATATCGTGAGGCAAAGGGAGAATACATGAGTAGGTCGCTTAGTTCGACCAGCTACGGACTGGTCGTATGGAGATACAAGCAAGTCGTAGACTAGTCAAACGTAATCACAGAGTGGTCGAAATCAAGTCGTAAGGAGTTACGAGTTGGTCGTGATCAAATACGAACTGGTCGTATAAAGATATGACCTAGTCGTAAGTGATAAGGACCTAGTCGTAGATCATATTGCATTAAGGTTCGTCCGATATAATTTGTGTGTATTCGGGAATCGATATGCTCTGCTAGGAGCCGCTACGACTTGTGGTCAAAAACGGTTTCTGACTCACAAGAACTACACATGAACCTCTGTGGTCACACACTTAACAGGTTGGAACAAACCAAGACGAATACAATTAAATGGCGTGTTCGGATAGGATCCGTCACGAGCACTATATAAGAAGGTGCATGAATTTGTTGGGAAGATCGTGAAACACCACGAAACCCTAGCCGCCATCTTCCGAGAGCTCCACCGTGCGACTTGGTGCCGCACACCGTTCGGTTGTTCCTTCCTGGGCGTGTGGATACCGAGAGGCGCTACTACGATTGTTGCGCTTGAGGGCGATCCGCGATCTTCACAAGGAACCGCAGCGTTCTTTGAAGGAGATGATCGATTGCGACCCTTTGCATCGACTTCTTTGGACATTGGACGATCGACTCGACCACTACATCGCGCGCTCTTCGTTGGACCAGGCTACTCCAACCCTTCTTCCGCTGTTCTGCGCGTCTGGTGGTAACGATCTATGATCATCTACTTGCATGGCTTCCTGGTTTGCGTGGTAGAAATTTTTGTTTGTAGCTATCGTAGCCTACCCGTGACCCAACAGAGAGTGTGTGCTTTGAGGTCCATTAGAGGAGTTCCTTCACCTACGAGTGTCTCTAGAGCTACGTAGCCTGTCTTTCCTGCTAGACATAGGCCTAGGTTTGTAGATGACTTCTTTGACTCTTTTGGTGGCTCTAGGCAGCATTTTGGGTTAGGATATCGTGAGGAGAAACCACGGGTAGCATCTAGACAGGGGGAGTACCGATCTTTTGGTAGGTCGATTCGGAGAGGTCTAGGTGTTGCGCGTGTGCATTCTTATGATTATCCCACTAATCATTTTATTGCTGCTTCTTCTGCTGTTCCTAAGCATCGTGTGGCTCAGTACTAGATTCCCAAGTCTTTTATCACAAACCCCAGTACTGAGGCACAGATGTTCCCTGCTTATGCCCTGTAGGTCCGTCGTGCGAGGAAGGAAGACATATGGCTTGTTGACTCTTGGTGTTCTCGACACATGACTAGAGATTCTAGATGGTTCTCCTCCCTCACACGTGCATCTGGCAACGAGTTGATCATGTTTGGGGATGCTTCTACCGGGACCGTGATAGCCAAGGGCACAGTGCGTGTCAATAACAACTTCATGCTTAAGGAAATCGCTTTGGTAAGTAAGCTGAGGTATAATTTGCTATTTGTTTCTCAACTTCTTGATGAGGGTCTAGAAGTGAGGTTCAAGAGTGGTGAGTGTAGAGTTCTTGACTCCTCGGGTGAATGTGTCTTTGGGATCTCTAGGTTTGAGAAGTTCTTTAGTGCTGATTTTAGTATCTCTTCTTCTTCCAGCCCTAGGTGTCTTGTGGCTTCAGTCTCTCATGATCTAGTGTTGTGGCACCGTAGGCTTAGACATATAGGCTTCGACCATTTGACCAGAATCAGTAGCAAAGATTTGATTAGAGCTTTGCCTAAGCTTAATAATGTTAGAGACCTAGTGTGCACACCCTGTAGACATGGTAAGATGGTTTCTGCTTCTCATCCACCTCTTACCTTAGTGATGAGTGATGGACCTGGTCAGCTCTTGCACTTAGACACGGTTGACCCCTCTAGAGTTCAGTCCGCAGGAGGGAAGTGGTATGTGCTTATGATTCTGGATGACTTCTCCAGGTATTCATGGGTATATTTTCTGGTTTCTAAGGATGAGGCTTTTGGCTGTTTTAGGGAGTTGGCCCTTAGATTAGCTGTTGACATTCCTGGAGCTTTGAGGACCATTAGAAGTGACAATGGCACAGAATTCAAGAACTCTTCCTTTGCCACTTTCTGCACTAAGAGAGGACTTGAGCACCAGTTCTCTTCACCTAGAGTTCCCCAGCAGAATGGGGTTGTAGAAAGGAAAAACAGGACCCTTGTAGAGATGGCTAGGACCATGCTTGATGAGCATAGCACACCTAGGAGGTTTTGGGCTGAGGTGATCTCTACTTCTTGTTATGTGTCCAACAGGGTGTTCTTGAGATCTGTCATAGGAAAGACTTGTTTTGAGCTTAGATTTGGTTGTTGGCCTAAAGTCTTTCATTTCAAGATTTTTGGTTGCAAGTGCTTCATTCTTAAACATGGAAACTTGGACAAATTTGAATCAAGATGTTATGATGGCATTTTTCTTGGATATCCTGCTCATTCTCGTGGCTATTGTGTATTTAATTTGGATACCAACAAAATTGTTGAGACTTGTGAAATCACTTTTGATAAGGCTAGTCCTAGTACTAGACCTGATGCTGCAGGTACACAGGTTCCTGAAATTCGAGAAAGCATCTTCGTCGACGATGACTCTAACATAGAGGATGAAGGTCCAATCCATCCTCCAGTCATCTCTGAGATGGTTGGAGAGCCTGCTTCTACTTCTCCAGCTTCAGCTGAGCAGCCTCCTCCTATTTTTACCAGCGATTCGAGTGGCTCTACTCCTACCTCCACAGCCCATGAGGTAGAGGCCACATCTGCATCAGGACCTCCTCTTCATATTCAGCGACAACACCCAATTGAGCAGATAATTGGGGATCTTCAAGAGCGAGTTACTCACTCCAGGTTTATCTCTCCTGATTCGTATGCACATTCTGCTTTTGTTGCGTCTTTTGAACTCCGAGATGTCACCTATGCTTTATCTGATTCCTCTTGGGTCAATGCCATGCATGAAGAACTTGAAAATTTTGATAGAAACAAAGTCTAGACCTTAGTTGAACCTCCACCTAATCATAATGTAATTGGAACAAAATGGATTTTCAAAAATAAGCAAAGTGAGGATGGGTTGGTAGTTCGCAACAAGGCTAGGCTTGTAGCTCAAGGGTATTCTCAGGTAGAAGGCTTAGACTTTGAAGAGACCTTTGCTCCTGTAGCTAGATTAGAAGCCTGTGAGACCCCGACGTTTATTAGGCTCATAATACTTAGTCGTCCGATTGACCCTAGTATTATCAACCAAATAAACCCCGGTCTCGAGAGATGTATACTTCCAGAATGCGTATACATACCTCACAACAAAAGAATGTATCAATTCCATACAACACATAGAACATAAGCAACAAACCGAAGTTAACATTAATATGGAATAGATATTACAAAAGAGAGGCCCTTAGGCCAAATAGCGATAATTACAAAAGATAACAGCGGAAGCAAAAGTGCCATAAAGATGGCTATAACACAAAGCCAATCAAGTGTGCCTTAACTCCTAGGCATCTCGGGACCGCCAAGCTAGTCGTCAAGAAAGCGCAACACGTAGCACAAAAGAGAGGCTCTTGGAGCTCTCCTTCTTCCCCTGCAACAAAAGCCACAAAATTGCCACAACCCGGGCGGATGAGTACATAAAGTACTCCGCAAGACTTACGTGTGAGATAACAGAACTATAAATAGCTACATGCAAGCTTTATTTAAGTGGATGAGGCTTTGGACTCATTTTAGCATAAAGCAACATTTATTTGCAATAACATAATAGATTGAAGGCAATTTGGCAAAGCATTTTAAATGTTGAAATAACAACGCGATAATAACATAATAACAACAACAAGAACAACTCGAAGTGACTAACCCAAGTCACCACAACAATAGCATGAACTCCCGTTCATACCAACCATGTCAAGTTTTAATTAAAGGTTGTAGTCTAGTCTTGAACGACCTTACCAAGCATGTCCATAACCTAGGGCGAGGCTATTGAATAGTTTTATCCCTGCAGGTGTACCACTGTACCCACACGCCGCATCGCCTTTCCTTTACGCACACTACCGAAGGTGTTTGCACGGCTAAGTCCTCGAGACCTTTCCAAAGGATGAATGCTAATTACGAGCTGCACAACCCACGGGGAGAAGGAGACATCACAACCTTCCCGGAAGCTAATGCTCCCCTCCCACACTATACATATACATTTGTTTTTGAAAACACACCAACCGAGCTCGCTCATAATTAACACCTCCTAGAGTACTTAGTCAAGAGGGGTTCCATATGCCCCTCGCGTGGTTAGTACACGAAATCGCTTGGCTTAGTGACCCAAGTACTCGGTCCTTAGGGACCCAGGCATACCACCACATCCAAAAACCGCACCATCCATCCAATATGCCCAAGTCTAAATCAATCTTTTATTTTCAGTTTTTGATTTTACAAATTAATCAAAGCACAAGTGCTGGACATATAGGAGTAATAATCATTTTTGAGTGATCAAGACCATCGACTAAGTCGATGATCGCCCAATACTACCGATAGCTAAGCATGTCTAAGCAGTTTACCTCGAAACTACTAAGTGATAAGAGCTCATCCAACGAGCTCCCACCACAGCAATTAACCTAGGCTCATGGTAATAGAGGATGAACAATTCCTACAGATTATGCAACTATAGGCTTGCTAGCGACATTTAACACAAAGTAGCATGCATACATAGAAGTAAAACAATATATTAAGCTTTAAAGTAATGGGACAATGATGGAAATGATCAAACTGCTTGCCTTGTTGCGGGCTAAATTGTGGCAGAGGGTCGCTCTCGGGATCACCACAAATGTCGAAACCTAACGGAAAAGCGAAAAAGAACCGATAAGAACAAAGAATTCAAAAGGACCCAACAGCAAACTTTCTCCAAAAGACTTGAAATTTTTACAGCAGCAAGATAAAGATTTATCATGAATTTAGCAACAAGAATCAATCGATTTGGATTCTTGATGCAAAAGATATGATCAAAACAATTCAATTCGGCCAGAAAAATCCAAATTAAATTAAAAAGGGCTACTGTTCATAAATTATTTTCTAGGGGTCTTCTGGACATGAAATTTTTATGGTAGATAGGTAATGACATTCTAAGACTAATGGAAGTGGTTTCAACTCTTTTGGAGTTACATTGCAACTTCTACAATTTTTTTAAAGACAAGAACTTGAACAAAATTATAATGCATAATTATTCTTTCTGAAAACAGTAACATGTTCAAAACTATTTTTCCTAGTAAGTTCATTATTAGAGGAACCCAACAAACTTGGATTCACTCAAAAATCATCTATAGAGCATTAGTTATGTCTTTTACAAGTTAAGCCTTAATTTGAGTGTATATTTAAAAAGGGAGTTTTAAAACCTATGGCCCAAACTGCGCTCTGGAGCTGAACTCAACTTACAATCATTTTTGGATTAAAGTCAAGTTCAAGATAGAGCTAACACAATTTGAATGACCTCATTTGGAATTAGAATGAAAGAGATATGAAATTCTAAAGTTTATACCTTATTTCAGTTTATCATTAAGAATTTCTTGGCATTTCTAACACTCAGAAGACATGGGAGGTCGTGAGCCACAGATCACAGATCTAACGGCTCGAGACCTCCCAGAGAACAACATACACGCACATGGGAGGTCCAGAGGTCTGGACCTCCTAACCACGCACATGCTTGCGAGGTGAGGGAGGTCGTGGTCAGTAGATGGGAGATCCAACGGACCACAACATGGAAGGGAAGGTCCGGAGCGGACCAGATCTAAAGGGAGGTCCTCATGGTGAGATGACCTCGAGGAGGTCCCAGAGGAGGTCCTCACGTCACAGCACCTCGAGGAGGTGCAGGACGGCCCAGATTGCGCCAAGGAGGTCTTGGGCGCCCGGATCTCCTCGGAGGAGGTGCGGGCGCCCTGCAACCAAGCGCACGAGCTTTGGACATGAGATAAATGCGCGGGACCACGAGGAGGTCCGCGGCGAGGGTTTTAATGCGCGCAAAGGGACAGGGTTAATGGCGGTTAAGACACCAATGATTGCGATGATTGGGCATTTAAACGGTGAATTTATGTCCTAAAAACGACAATGACACGCTCGGGACGTCCGACAAAATCCCGAGCGTGAAGAAGTGATCCTCGCCGGCGATGTAGAGCTCGCCGGTGAGGTCCAATGATACCACTGAGTGCACAATAACGTTGCGCACCCAGTGGACCTCCTCTCGACGGCGACGGCGGCTTTGAACGCCGGCGAGCCGGAGAGGGCCAAAGATGACTAGCACGGCCAAACAACGCAAATGCAAAATGAAGCTCCGCGTGACATTCAAGCGTATGCGCAAACAAAAGCTCCGCAACATGCATTCATGCGGGTGCCAGCACTAAAGGACTAACAGGAGGTACCTGGAGGTCCTAAGGTGCTGGGGAGGTCGTGGAGGTGATGACCGGAGTTGGGGAAGACAACGAAGCATGACTCACGGCCAAAGCTCGATTCGAGCTCCTCTTTGTCCACCTCTGAAAAATGCCCAAACAATTTAAGTTAGGGTTAACTTCCAAGAGGTGTTTAGGAGCGAAAGTGAGCAAAGGTTGGAAAGAGGGAGCCACTGGAACCCTTGTCTCACTGATGAGCTCCAAGGACTTCAACAATGGCAGCCAAGATGGGAGGTGAGTGAGAGTTAGTGGAGGAGGAGCTCAGCCACGCACAAGTGCAAGGCTGAGGTCAATTGTGTGCAAAGGAAGCCAAGGGAGGATTCCCAGGGATGACTTATAGCCTGAGTGAAGGTTATGAGCTGGGGCTAAGCTCCATGGTGAGCTTAGCCCACGGGTTGGTCCATGGGGTGGCAAGGACGTTGAGGTTGACAAGGTGACAGGGCTGAGCTGACCAATGAGGCGGAAAGTCGACTGCATTAAATTGGTCGACAAAGAGTCATGAAAGGACCAAAGTGGACAAGTGGACATTAACTCCGCCGCTCAGAGCACGCATGTGCGCCAGAGGAAGGAGAAGAACAGGGGAGGTCTTTATGGCCGTTGGATAAGACCTGGGGAGGTCCTAACCATCGGATCCAATTTTTGAACCGTTATGTTTTAAGTGGCTGGGTGGAGGTCCCAGCCACACGATCAAGGATGGGGAGGTCGTGGCCCTCCGATTTCTTAATCAGAAAAACGCACGTGAGGAAAAGGGACAGAGGTCCAAAGCGTTGGATCTCCATCCAGCAGTCGCGGACCTCCGGTGAGGACTTAATCGCACGCGATCAAAAGGACATGAGGGGAGGTCATGGCCTTTGGATTTAAATCAAGGGCACTTGACTGATGGGGAGGTGCGATATGATGCGCAACAGCAAGGGAGGTCGGGACCGTTAGATTTAGATCTAAGGGTTCCGATCTCACGTGCGCTGGGGAGGTCTGGTGCGCATGAGACAAAAAGGAGGTCGTGACCGTAGATTTTAATCTAACGGTGCACAACAAAAGATGGGGGAGGTTGTGAGTGCTTGATAACGCAGGGAGGTCGTGAGCTGTTGGATTTTGATCCAACGGCTACGACCTTGGTTAGGTGGGAGGTTTGTGTAGTTTAGGTTGAGAGGAGGAGGTCAGGGCCATGGATCTTGGATCCAAGGGCTATGACCTCACGCAGGTGGGAGGACTGTTGAGTATGTTGAGGAGGAGGTCGCGGTGTTGGATTTGATCCAACGGCCACGACCTCAACAAATGGGATGACCTCATTGCGATGGTTTAACATGTGAGGAGGTCTTTGAAGTTTAACACACGGGGAGGTCATGACCGTGGATCTTTGATCCAACAGTTCACGACCTCATGAGGCGGGAGGTCTTTCTTGGTGTTAACATGCGGGAGGTCGTGGTGTTGGATGTAAATCCAGCAGCTGCGACCTGATCAAGGTGGAGAGGAGGTCTGCTGAGGTGCGGACATGGTTGGGCTGGACCCGACTTTGAATATGACTAGCCCAAGGAGCAAGTGTAGGCTTTTAAATTTAGTTTTTAACAGCTGAAACTTAGCAGAATTATTTGAGATAGCAAATGAACTCCAAATTTGATGAAATTTTAACTGGAGCTTGCTGACAATGAGATCAACCTTGCATAAAATTTCCAGAGGTTATTATGCAATGCATTTTTCTCAGGAAATTCATGAAGGTTGTTTAAAGGATTGTTTTACCTCCAAAATTTATCAAACTAGTTTTACAACTTGTGATATTTTTCAGAGGGGTCCCATATCAGTTTTTGGGACCAAGGAAAATATATTCCAAATGTTTGGCACAAGATTTAAGATAATTGGAAAATGAGTTTGATTTTTGGTCAACAAGAGCTTTGTGTTTTTGGATTACACAACTCTTGGACAAGAATCACATGAGATTTTAGGGTTTTTCAAGATGTGAGAAAAAGTTTTAATTTCTACACATATAATTATACTTGATTAACCCTAATTATACATTTGGGATGTTACAAAGCCATTCGTATTTTGCTAGCATTCGCGACATCTAAGGGCTTTAAGCTTTTTCAAATAGATGTTAAGAGTGCTTTCCTTAATGGTTTTATAGAAGAAGATGTCTTTGTCAAGCAACCCCCTGGTTTTGAAAATCCCAAATTCCCAAACCATGTGTTTAAGCTCTCCAAAGCCTTGTATGGATTGAAGCAAGCCCCTAGAGCTTGGTATGATAGGCTTAAGAGTTTCTTGCTTAAAAATGAATTCAAAATAGGAATAGTAGATAAAACCTGGTTCACTCTCAGGCATGGTAGTGACTTTTTACTGGTTCAGATTTATGTGGATGATATCATATTCAGTGGTTTCTCTCATGCTTTGGTTTCCAGATTTTCAGACGCTATGAGCAGGGAATTCGAGATGAGCATGATGGGCGAACTGACTTTCTTCCTTGGTCTTCAAGTCAACCAACTCAAAGAAGGTACCTTCATTCATCAAAGCAAGTACACAAAGGACTTCTTCGGCGCTTCGACATGGGAAGCAGCAAGCCAATGTCTACTCCCATTGCCACTTCTACCGTGCTGGATCCTGATGAGGATGGAGAGCCTGTGGACCAGAAGGAGTACCGCAGCATGATTGGTTCCCTCCTCTACCTCACAGCGTCGAGGTCGGGCATACAGTTTGCTGTGTGTCTGTGCGCTCGATTTCAGGCTTCCCCTCGTGCCTCACATCGTCAAGCAGTGCGTCGCATCTTCAGGTACCTCCAAGACACTCTTGACTTTGGACTCTGGTTTTCTTCTGATTCTGCTCTCTCCATTCGGGCTTTTTCTGATGCTAATTTTGCGAGGTGTAGAGTGCATAGGAAGAGTACTTCTAGCACTTATCATTTCTTAGGCACCTCTCTTATCTCTTGGTCTTCTAGGAAGCAGTCCTCTGTTGCACAATCCACCGCCGAGGCTGAGTATGTCGCTGCAGCCAGTAGTTGCTCTTAGGTTCTTTGGATCTTATCTACTCTGTGGGATTATGGGTTATTTTTGGATAGTGTTCCTCTTTTCTGTGACAACACTAGTGCCATAAACATTGCCAAAAACCCAATGTAACACTCTAGGACCAAGAACATTGACATTCGGTACCATTTCCTTTGAGATCATGTAGAGAAAGGTGATGTTGTGTTTCACTTTGTAGAGTTTGAGCAGCAGGTTGTGGATATTTTCACTAAGGCTCTTGATTCTTCTCGTTTTGCTTCTTTGCGGGGAGAGTTGAGGGTTATTAGTTCTCTTGGTCTGTTTTGAGGGGGAGTTGGATCTTTTGCATTCATTGCACCATATTGCATTTTAAATTAGGAACTTGCATTGTAATATAAAATCACGGAGCCTTGATTATTATCCTTGTGTGACATGCTTTCATGCTTTATACCTTGGCATGTCTTGTGCTAGTTTCCTAGCTTTATCATGCCTTTTCATGTGTAGCTTAGCTTTTACCTTGCTAGCTCTTTTAAATATGAGTAACTTGAATCAAAACATGATTTGTTGGATCTTGTGACTAGTTTTGCTTTAGTGATCCGCTCATGATTCATGCCATGTCAAATAGGCTACATTGAGGCTTGAATCTAATTTGAGTTTTAGATTGAGCTATGCTATTTTCTAAGTCAAGCAAATGAAAAATGAACTTTTTTGTGCGAAAAAATTGATCTCACCAATTCTTTCTCATGAGATGGCTTGCCATTGCACTAGGCATGAACTCAGGGGGAGTTTTGGATGACCTAGACCACTCTCTTAAGCTTCTTGCTTGGGATGGTCGCGGCACGGCTTGAGATCTAGCACAAAGCTAAGAAAACAAATTTGTGAAAATTGGTTGAAGCTTAGGAGGCAGTTGTGGATGGCTCCTAGTCCAGGACTTGCTTTGCTAAGATAAAACCAAAAAATCAATTTTAGCAAGTGCTAAATGTGCTAAGTATACTTATTTCCAATTGCTTGAACAAAATAATTCATCTTTGAACTCATAGCGCTCTAAATTGGCTCAATTTTAGCTTCTTGGTTCCATTTAGATAATTGACATGGCTTGACTCATTTTTGGATACTTTTGGCTAAACTATGCTCTTGAACACCTTGTCATACTAAACTTTCATTTAATCATAGGCTTTTGCTCTTTTGGCTTTAGCTTTGCTATATATGATTTGCCATGATTAGAATAGCTTCTTCACATAATATGGCTTGGTGTAACACTTGTAAAGTCCCCTTGGATAATTTTGAAGGCTCCATTTGCTAAAAATTGAATAAATTACAGCCATTCCATGTCATTCATGCTCTATCTTCTTCTTTGCACCTTGATGAATCGGGTCTGACCGGATTTGTACTGTTCATCGGCCGGAAGGTGGCGACCATTTTTGGGATAGGTCAAGTTCATGGGATTCAGTGCATATGTGTTGCATGATGCATGTTTTCACTAACGTGGGTCAAGTTGCGAAAAACTTGTTCCCGGAATCGATTTCTTTGTCTATTGTTGTGCAGGACGCTTGAAGGTCAACGACGGTCAACGGTGAGGACGATCGAGACTAAGCTTGGAGAGCTGAGGTTCAGAACGATCGAGGATGTCGGGTGAGGTCAATAGATTCAAGCATGGCGCAAATTGGACAAAGGTGACCGAACGGGCAGTTCGGTGCGACAGGTTGGATCAAGCGGCGCAGGGGTCAGTGCAAGTGCCTTGGTGGTTTCGGCGGGAGCCGGACGGGAGAGACTTGCCAACATGATGAGAGCCATTGATCAACCTACACGTGGCGAAGCAGGCGTTTGCTTCACCAAGATTGGACTCGTCTTTGGAGAAGGATCGAGAAGGGGTATTTTGGTAATTTCACCAAATACCGCCTTGGTAACCTTTTGGCTAAACCATGGCGCGAGACGACGCATGGAGAAGTGGTTTAGGTCAAGAGGAGTTGAAGACGACGCTTTAAAATGCGTGCGTGTGTAACCCATTTCTATGTGGGCTTAACGGGAGCCTATTAGGGTTTACTCTTCTAGAAGCTAGGCCTCCACTATAAATAGGGGTGGCTGTTATCCAGCACCCTTAGGGACTTCATTTTGGAAAACCCTAGTTTTGTTTTAGGGACTTAGAGAGGGAAGGAGAGGCTTAGGGTTCTAGAGAGATGAGTTGAGTGTGTGCTCATGGATTGAGCTCTTGTCCTCCTGGATGGAGTGGCTGTAAACCCTCTCAATCTCAAATCAATCTATGCATGATTTCTCTAAGATGAGTCCCCTTGTGTTCTTTCTCTATATTTTGGTGAATTTGAGTCATTCTTTGATCCGCGAGTTTTCTATTGATTTCTTGCCATGATCTAGCTTGCTGTGACATGTGGGAACACATCTAGGATCATCTTGATCATCAATCACCCACGAGCAAGTCTTTAGATCATATTTCGATTTTGACTCGGTTTTTGAGCACCCTTCCTTCAAACTGAAAAAGATAGGAACTTTGGCATGAATCTTCACGATTCTTGGTTGGAATAGGTTCCTAATGTCTTAGAGAAGGTGTGTCTCAAGTTTCGTGGAGTTTGGTTGTGTAGATCAAAAGTTAGACCGATTTGAGTTTGATTTTTTGGGCTGTCTATTCTGTTCATCGTGCTTGTGGTCAGTCCGCACCTCAGCCGCTGGTCAGTCCGTTGTGCGGTCAGACCGTACTTAAGTCGTTGGTCAGACTACACCTCGGTCAGTCCGCACCATGTACGTCGGTCAGACCGCACCCGAGGGTTTTGAGCTCCAGTTTTGGTCTTTTGCTTTGCGGTAGATTAGATTCAACACAAGTCTTCTGCAGTACTTGTATGTTGATCTTCATAGCTTCCATAGCTAATGGAGTGATATTGGTGTTGAATCCGATCAAAGTGAAAAAGTGAGCGTACTCCTATTCACCCCCTCTAGTCGCCTATTCGGTCCTACATATACCTCTTGTCATTTGATCCCTAACTCTCCTTTTCTTTATAATTATGTAGATGGTCAACCAGTGGGAGTCGTAGTACCGCACGAGTGCCTTCGAGGAAGGCACACTGCGGCATACTCATTGGTTGATCCTACAGCACATTGAGTGGCCTCACACTCCGCAGTACACAGTCTACAGCGCACCAGCAAGTGCAGCCTCCACTGAGTACCTCACTCAGGTGCTCATCTAGGGGAGGAACTTCGGCAACCCAGCTTTCCGTTGCTACAGGAGAGGCTCTACTGTCTGGATGTCCCTGCTTGATGCGGCTTATGTTGCTATTGTTCGACTATGACACGAGCTGCTAGCTCTACGGGAGTCATTCTTTCACTTCCCTGCTCGAGTTGCGGACTAGGAGGAGCCCACCTACTAGGTGGAGGGGAGGCAGTTCCTTACCCCTCACCTACACCTCGTAGGCCTAGTGAGATCACTTGACGGATATCTCCGTCGGGTGTCTCGCAAGCTTCTGGAGGCCTGTCGGAGGATCTGCACACTGGAGGAAAACATTGCTTCTATGGTGGCCCAGGGTTTCTTCTCCCGGGAGTTGTTATACAGAGATGATGCAGTGCTAACACCCGCCGAGGAGCTACCTCAGCCCATCGTTTGCCTGCAGCCTTGTACCCGACGTCCTCGTATGTCGGTGACTGGACATCGCCGCCAGGTGATGGCTCTCTACGCAGATGCAGTAGCTCCTACACAGCCATTGCAGCACTTCCATCACCGTCTCACTAGACGTGAGGACACCGAGCACCAGAGTACCCCGTCCTCCGCTACCCCTGAGTCCTCAAGAGCTGCCTAGCGGGACTAGATGGACTAGACGACTGAAGTCAGCCTACAGCTCACTTGTAGATCTTAAGTGAGCACTTTTGGACATTTTGTAGAAGTAGATCGAGGTGGGACCTCGCTGTAAAAATTGTTGTAATCTGCTACTTGTTATGTTCTTTTGCTCTCTTTCGTATTTTGGAACAACGGGCATGTGTACCATGTAATGCTTGACTAGTATGTTAAAAACTCATGTGTGCTGCCCTAAATCTTAAAAACATGCATGCTATCAGTTCATATTAAGTTACAATAGTTTGGGATGAAGATGCTTGCTGACCCACTTAACTTCTGCTTATTTCCTCGTATCCTGCGAACATTTGCTTATTCTACCTGTTGTTTGATCAGGATGCCAGTAACCCGCTCAGTGCGCCAGCTCATGGCAGCAGGAACCCCCTTTGGATCACAACTCCTAGAGAACGAGACCCCTGTGCCTTCACTACCAAATCCTCAAAGATCCGCTGCGGCAATGAACAAACGAATCGCCTCGATCTGCCATCTGCAGAAACAATGATTCTGCGCCGCCACCCACCATGGCTCAAGTGCTAGCCATGATTGATCAAGGACGGTAGACCAACACTCTACTACTCTAGCAATTAGTTCAAAATACTGCAGCTCTTGGCACTGTCGCCGGAGGAAATGGAGCCGCGGTCAACCAGCCCTCACCCAGAATGGGCGAGTTAATGCGAACTTGGCCACCCACTTTCTCATTAGCCGCCGATCCCCTTGATGCTGACGACTGGCTTCGTATAGTGGAGAGTAAACTGGTGATAGCCCAGTGCACCGATGAAGAGAAGGTGTTATACGCATCCTACCAGCTTCAGGGTGCAGTAGCTGCTTGGTGGGAAAACCATCAGACCATGCTTCCAGAAGGCCAAACTCTTACTTGGGCTGCTTTCAAAGAAACATTCCGTAATGCCCACATTCCTTCGAGCATCATGGGTATCAAGAGGCGAGAGTTCTATGAACTCCAGCAAGGGAACCAGACTGTGATGGATTTCTTGCACCATTTCAATTATCTTGCCTGCTATGCAGCCTCTGAGATACCTACAGAGGAGAGAAAGATTGCTCTTTTCCGGGAACGACTTAATGACGAGATGAAGTGGTCACTTGCTGCCCATGATGTCTCCAACTTCCAGGATTTGATCAACAAAGCTATTCGAGTTGAAGATAGCACTCGAGCAGTTGTTGAGAGCCGCAAAAGCAAGTGGCTTGCACAGAAATCAGCTAGTAGCAGTCAGCCGAGACCTCGAGCCTGGTAGCCATCAAATGCTCGCCCTCCTGCACCACCATCTCAGAGGCCTCAAGCACCAGTTCCCCGTCCACAACAAGTAGCGGTTCAACAATATAACTGCCAAAATCAGCAATCCGGTACTCAAAATCTGGCAGCAAACATCACATGCTACAATTGCAATGAGCGCGGACATTATGCCAACAAGTGTCCAAGGAAGAATGTTACAGCACCTCAGCCTTAGCCATTTGGAGTCCAACAGCGACCCCAGGGCCCCGCTCAAGGCCCAGGAGGACAGCAAGTGCCCAAGCCGGCGCAGGGCAATGGACGTGGTTGCCTCAACCACACTATTGCTGAAGAGGCCGACGCATCACCTGATGTGGTAACGGGTACGATTCTCATACACTCGGTACCTATCTTAGCATTATTTGATTTTGGAGAAACTCATTCCTTTGTGTCTAAAAACTTTGCCCTACAACAAGAACTAGAAGCTACATCTTTACAAAGTACCATGATAGTTCACTCACCTGGATCTGTCATGAGAACAAAATTCGGATGTCTAGGTGTTCCAATTGAAATCAATGGGGTAGGATTCAAAGCTGACCTTATCATGATAGATACACCTGGGATAGATATAATTCTTGGGATGGATTGGTTATCCAAACATCATGGGTTTATCGATTGCGCCAAACGAGCAGTTTCTCAAATCAACTCTAACGGAGAGCACATCGACTTTGTCCCCACACATGGCGCTCTATCGCATCAGCCCAAACTCAATTCCATAACAGTCCCAGAACTTAGTCAAGTGCCCGTGGTATGCGAATATCCCGATGTGTTTCCGGATGAACTACCGGGAATGCCACCTGATCGGGACATGGAATTTGTGATCAAATTGATACCCGGGACAGCACCTATATCCAAACGGCCTTATCGTATGGATTCTGATGAGTTAGCCGAATTGAAGAAACAAATCAAGGAACAACTGGATGAAGGATTTATTCGCCCCAGCTCATCTCCATGGGGATGTCCCGCTTTGTTCATCACGAAAAAGGACGACAGTTTACGTATGTGCATTGACTACCGCCCCCTGAACGAAGTCACTATCAAGAATAAATATCCTCTTCCAAGGATTGATGACTTGTTCGATCAAATGAATGGTGCCTGCATTTTCTCCAAGATAGACTTGAGAACTAGGTATTTCCAACTCAAGGTCAAGCCTGAAGATATTCCGAAGACTACCTTCACTACCTGTTACGGTCTATACGAATATACCGTAATGTCCTTCGGACTTACCAATGCTCCTGCGAATTTCATGAATCTCATGAACAAGGTCTTCATGGAGTACTTGGATCAGTTCATAGTGATCTTCACAGACGATATTCTCATCTACTCCAAAACTGCAGAAGAGCATGAGCAGCATTTGCATTTAGTGCTCAACAAGCTGCGTGAGCATCAACTGTATGCCAAATTCAGCAAATGCGAATTCTGGCTTAAAGAAGTCGGATTCCTAGGCCACATCCTATCCAAAGGAAGTGTGGCAGTAAACCCAATCAAGATCCAAGAGGTTCTAGATTGGAAGCAACCTCGAACCGTTCTTGAAGTCCAAAGTTTTCTCAGTTTGGCGGGATATTACCGCCGATTTATCGAAAACTTCTCCAAGATTGCAAAGCTGATGACTTAGCTTTTGAAAAAGGAAAAGAAGTTTGAATGGACGGCCTCGTGTGATGAGAGTTTCTGTGAGTTAAGGAGAAGGCTCACATCAGCCCCAGTGCTCACCTTGCCAGATATACACAAAGACTTCACTGTATATTGTGATGCATCTCGCCACGGCCTTGGATGTGTGCTAATGCAAGAAGGCAAGGTAGTGGCTTATGCTTCACGTCAACTATGACCACATGAAGTTAATTATCTAACTCACGATCTGGAGTTAGCAGCAGTGGTTCATGCTCTCAAAATTTGGAGGCATTACCTTATCGGCAACCGGTGTGAGATATACTCGGATCATAAAAGCCTGAAGTATTTCTTCATGCAACCAGATCTTAACCTAAGACAACGAAGATGGCTTGAATTAATCAAAGACTACGACTTAGGCATTCATTACCACCCCGGTAAGGCCAATGTGGTAGCCGATGCTCTAAGCTAGAAACTTCACTACATGAGTGCATCGATCGAAGAGAATCAACCGATGCTACATGAAGAATTTTGGAAACTCAACTTAGAAGTAGTTGAGGAAGGATATGTTTCCACCATGGTCCTGCAACCTACTCTCGGGTCACAAATCCAAGCCGCTCAACTCGAGGATCCGGCGATAGCCGAAATCAAGAAACTTTTACAAGAAGGCAGAAAATTAGATTTTTCTGAAGGCTTGAATGGATTAATTATGCGCGGACAGCAGCTCTGCGTTCCCAATGACCAAGATATCAAGGAGTCAATCCTAAAGGAAGCTCATGATACTCCCCTTTCCATTCATCCCGGAAGCACCAAGATGTACCAGGATTTACGAAAACAATTCTGGTGGCCCGATATGAAGAAAGACATTGCCGCACATGTTGCCCGATGCGACGTATGCCAGCATGTCAAAGAAGAACATCAACGACCCGCGGGATTGCTTCGACCCCTGAATATTCCCGAGTGGAAATGGGATGAAATCAGCATGGATTTCGTCACAGGGTTACCGAAGACCCGAAAGGGGCACGACTCCATATGGGTTATTGTTGATCGCCTAACCAAGGTGGCTCACTTCATTCCGGTTAAAACTACCTACAATGGAGCCAAACTAGTAGAACTTTATATGGATAATATCATCCATCTGCATGGCATGCCAGAGATCATAACCTTTGATCGAGGACCTCAGTTCACTTCCCGATTTTGGGACAGTGTCCATGAACTATTGGGAACCAAGATATTTTTCAGCACAGCATTCCATCCTCAAACCGGAGGCTAGACAGAAAGGACAAATCAAATAATAGAATACATGTTGCGAGCATGCGTGTTGTCCTATAGCACCGACTGGGAGAAATGCTTAGCGCTCACTGATTTTTGTTATAACAACGGTTTCCAGGCCAGTCTCCAGATGTCTCCATTTGAAGCACTATATGGGAGGAAGTGTAGAACACCATTGTTCTGGTTTGAAGTCAGAGAACGACAATTCTTCGGACCAACCATCATCCAGGAAGCTCAAGAGCAGGTGGATGTGATAAGGAGACGCTTAAAGGAAGCACAATTACGACAAAAGAGCTACGCTGATCGTCGTCGCCGTGAGTTGAGCTTTGAAGTAGGCGATTTTGTCTATCTCAAGGTCTCGCCCATGCGAAGTATCCGCCGTTTCCAAGTTCGTGGGAAACTGGCACCAAGATATATCGGTCCCTACCGAATTCTCACAAGAAGAGGCGAAGTAGTTTATCAGTTGGAGCTGCCACCTCAACTTTTGGATGTACATGATGTCTTCCACATATCTCAGCACAAGAAATGTCTTTGGACTCCTGCCGAATCTATTTCTTTGGAAAGCCTGGATATCCAACCAGACCTATCTTACCAGGAGCACCCAATTTGAGTGTTAGATGAAGCCACGCGCCATACGCAAAGCCGTGCCATCAAGATGCTGAAAAACCAGTGGAGTAACCACACCGAAGATGAAGCTACGTGGGAACAAGAAAACCGCCTTAGAGTAGAATTTCCCTTTTTCTTCTACGAGCCTACCAAATCTCGAGGATGAGATTCTTTGTAAGGGGGTAGGTATGTAACATCCCAAAATCCTAATTTTGGGATTAAGTAATATAAATGCATTAGGAAAATTTCATTTGAACATTTGCATTTAAACTTTGCCTTTTTGAAAATCTGGTGTTGGTTTTACAAATAAAACTTGAACTACAATTAGGTGCTAAAAAGGAAATAGATAAAACAAAGCAAAGATTTCTAAATGAGAAAATGGTTTTGGGCTAATTATCCGAGGAACTATTCAACAAAATTTCTATAGGATACTTTTGTTTAGAAAATCTTTACAACCTCTTAGGAACATCACCTTGTTTGAATCTTGTAGAAATTCAGGTAAAGTGTTAACCTCTCAAAATTTTACTGTAGAAACTACTCGAGCTCAGTAGTCTACACAAAACTTTTCATAAATTTTGGACTTCTTTTGGTTGGTGAATTAAATCGGCAAAAAGATCAGCTGTTAATTCAAAAACCCAAAAGCCTGTATAGTTCTTCGGGCTCGAGTCCAAACAGTTCAGTCAAACCAGACCATCTCCATAAGTGGATCGGACCCAGAGCCGTTGGATTTTGAAATCAACGGACCAGATTGATTGAAACGTTCAGACCATTCGGTGAAAGCAATCCATCTGAGCCGTTGATGGTGAAATTGACGGTCCAGATTGGTTGAAATGTTCGGACCATCCGAACAGCTCATTTCATCTGGGCCATTCATTTCTAATTGGACCGTCGAGTTTAGATCAGCGTGTACCAATTAAATCGTGTCATTGTTGGTGGGCCTGTCTTGCGCAGACTCATCATCCACCTCGCTCGGCGCCAAACAAGACACCGCAGCGTGAAGCTCCGCCGCACCCCTGGTTTCGCCTCACCGCCAACGGATTTGCTGCAGCTCAACCACCCGCATTGCATCGCCGTTCAATGCCATGCCATACCTGCCCACTCCAACCCTCCGATGCCCGTACAACGCCGAGAGCTCCGCTCCTGTTGACCGCCACTGCCCGAGCTCTACCTCGCTCTACTCTGCCGCTCAGGCTATAAACATCTGTCCCGAGCTTCGTCTCTGCCTTTCCAAACTCGTGCGCTCACTCACTTCTCTTCCTATCCCCTCAATCCAACTCTAGAGCTCCGAGAGCAAAAACACTAAAAATGCCACGTGGCATCATCTTCGTCTCCAGCGTCGTTAAGGGTTTGGTGTTGAGTTCTTCGCGTCATATCGCATTGCATGACACCTTGAGTCTTTCCCCTCACTCAATTTAGCCTTTGATCCATAGGAGCTCCCGATTGAGCTTTTCTTCTTCGTCTCTGATCAGAACGCCGCCTCGAGCAATGCTGGCGATTAACTGCACCTCGAGCTAATTCGCTGCACCCGAAGCATCGCTAGGACGTACTGAAGCTTCCCCAACCATTGGATTTCAAGCTTCTTCACCTGGTTTTCTTCTCCACGTGCAACCAACCTCGCCGCCGTAGCTCGCCGTCAACAACTCACCTCAGACCACCTCAGCTCCTCTGCCTACTTTCGGTATACTCCTAATAGCCCTTAGATGCTTATGCGCGCGCTCATTTGCCAAGGGCTATGCCCATTCACGTTGTCGTCGTTTGCCATACCTGCTCCTCCGCCTACCGCTGGCGTGCCACCGCGTTGAACCACCCCAAACCACGCCGTCGGTGCCGGCAGGTGCACATTACTGTGTAGATCCTGTTTTCAGCAACCACTTGCCTCACCGAGCCCCCACATCACCGGCAAGCAGCGCGGGCGCGAGCGTTGCCACGCGGCACCGCGGTGACAAGCACTATAGCTCGTCATCAGCGTGCCTAATCACGTCATTAGGGTTAATGAATCGTTTAACTGTTTAGTTAATCCTAATGAATAACTTACATGTGGGACCGAGCTGTTAAGTTAACTCAAACCGTAACTTCGCTTGAGTCTATGACATGCGGGCCCCACGGTTTAAGTGCACAGTGAAAACCTCGTGGACCGTCTCACTGACAGTGGGCCCCACCTATCAGTTTTAATCAGAAATCCAATGGAAAATAGAAAATACGCTTTCAGGTATAGCCAGAATACACTTTCCTTTTTGGAAGGCGTAATCTCCGATATAACAGACGTGAGAATACGCTTTCTTCGTTAGAAAACGTATTTTCCATTTACTCTGGATTTATCAAACCGATTGTAGTAAAAGCTTAATAACTTTTGCTACACAACTCCAAATTTAGTGAAATTAGTCTCTAAATTCGTCTAAAATCATGATAGGGTGGAGATCTTGCCCGTAGTCGATTAAGGACTGAAGCTAGCAAATCTAGGACTAAGACCTAATCGTACAACCATATGTGCTATTATGGGATGTTCGTAGCTAACTAAGTTATCGAAATCTTAGCCTTCCATGACAGTAGGCAGAAGTAGTGCGCACATTGTCGGGGTATCAGCAATGCCGACACAACTGCGGATGCCTCGCTTCGACGGGTTTCTATCTGAGCAAAGTGAGGGACTTGCTCAACGGGTTTCTATCCGGGTTGAGTGAGGCTCCTCATTCGATGTGTTACCGTGTTACTATCAATGTTACTATTATTGTAATCCTGACAGATAAGGATAAAGATTTGCAGGGCTACTACAAGTCTTGCTGAGTACACAAGTACTCAATCTTGCTATTGTTGTTGATTTAGAATTTGCAGATGAGCCAACGCCAAACGACGAGTTCTTTGCACCTGGCACTGAGGGGTTCGGTGATGGGTCTACTTAGGCCTTGTTCCTTGTCGGTTGCCTGCGGGATCGGATGGCACACCGCTGGACTTTTGCTACTACTACTATGTCTTTCGCTGCTGTTTATGTTCTCTGATGACTGCTTTTATTTGGCCGGTCGGCCATTGTTGTAATAACTGTTGTAATAACTTAAGTAGATTGTCCCTTTTGCTTTACTTTAGATTATAAATGTATGGATGTGATGCCAAATGTTGTGAATGTGTGTGCTAGCCTTTATTCCTGGGACTAGCACTGTATACACATAAGATCCACGGGTATTTCACGCCCAGGGGTTTGACAGTTGCTCAGGCGAGACTACCTCATCCCAATGTGCTTCGCGCACTCTGTTTCACACAATGTGCTTCATGCACTCCTCCTTTACTATCCGACCACTCGCCCAAGCATAAATTCTTTTCGTTCAACCCAGCCAAATGACAACCCTTGCTATGGCGCAACAAATTTTATCACCAGTGGCTTCGCATCACAATTCCATATATCATTAAGTCAAATTTATCATCAATGAATCATGTGATTGAGAGACATCGCATAACTAGAGCGTGACTAAGCATGGTACACACCCACGTTGGTATTACAATGAGGTCCAACTAGGATTACCCAATCTATGGTGTCCAAGGGTAGATATCAACATGTCATTCACTAATAATCAAGGAGTCATACTGTCAAGTACGTATTTAACTATTCCCTAAACCATTTTTATACAGCTAGCCATGCATGTTGATATAAAACAATATAATTTTATAAACAGGGTACAACATGATCAAAGGTCTACGACTTGCCTTCGTTGAAGAGTTGAGATGCTTCAGTTGAGGCCATCGGGTCCAAGAATTCTTCAGAGAAGCCGGAATCTATACGTGCGAAAAGAGCCAAATAAATAAAACAACCCCAAATAGAATCCAAAAAGATTACCAAACTAGAACCGAAGGGAAGGTGCTGAATTTAGATGAAGTTAGAAATTTGAATCACTCAAATCGGAGTTTGAGCGAAGGAGAATGGGCTCTTAGAAGATTTGAAATCATAAGGTCAGGAGGAGGTTCAACGACCAGGTCGAAGGAACACGAGGGAGAACAAAGCATAGGGAACTCACTAGGACTGAGAGAGAGACTGGAGGAGGGGGCTAGAGGAGGTCGGCGAATGGTAGTCGAAGACGGCACGGGAGGTCCAGCGAACTCTTCGGTGGTGAAGCTTGAAGCACGGCGAAACGGGGTGAGAGCGAGAGAAGGAAGAGTTGAGGGGGAAACAAGAGGAGGCAGAGGGCTTCCTGGTGCTCCATTTATTGAGGAACGAGAGGGAACGGGCGACAAGATGGAGCGATGGGATTGGCGGCGGCGCGGCGTGGGCACACGGCCAGCAGGTGAAAGAGGGGATGGGGGCAGGTAAGGGAGGGGACAAGAGGGGGAATGAGCGTGTTAGAGGTGACAACATTTAATGCGCGAGGACTTTCATGACGGCTGTGACACGATGGGAGGAAGAAAAAGGTGAGTAGGGGGCTAACAGGCGGGGTTGGTCGAAACCTAGAGGCAGTCGAAACCAAGAGGCTAGTCGAGGCCGAAAGAGTGGTCGTGACCGAGAGAGTGGTCATGACCGAAAGAGTGGTCATGACTGAAAGAGTGGTCGCAAGGAACGGGCCAACGGAAATTCGAAACAAACAGAGAGAAGGGGCTTCAAATACCCGAGAACTCCAGTAAACCCAAGATAACACAAATTCACATTAATTGAAGTTTGATTAATTTATATTAAATCACTTTCGATTTCCAAAATCTCCAAGTTAAGCTTTAGCAATTCAACAAAACCAAATGGTTATTTTTATTTTGAAAATTTCAAAAACTCCTAAAAATTAGGATGTTACAAACCTACCCCACTTAAACAGAATCTCGACCACGAGATTCGGGCTGACTAAAGATTAGGTTTGGAAACTCGGCCTTCAGATCCTCTTCACGCTCCTAGGTGGTTTCCTCTTCAGTGTGATTGCTCCACTAAACCTTGCAGTAACGAATGATCTTGCTTCTCATCACTCGTTCTGACATTTCCAGATCCTTGACGGGTTGTTCCTTGTAGGTGAGATCTTCCTGCAGGTCGACTGCTTCCAACGACATCTTCTCTTCCAGCACACGCAGATACTTCTTCAATTGAGACACATGGAAGACATCATGCACATTTGATAGCTGAGGCGGGTGTTCCAATTTGTAAGCAACTTCTCCTCTCCTGACTAGAATTGGAAAAAGCCTGATGTATCTTGGTGCAAGCTTCTCGCTTACTTTGAATCGATGCATTCCTTTGAGAGGCGAAACCTTCAGGTACATGTGATCTCCGGGTGCAAAAGTTAAGTCTCGGCGATGGTTATCAGCATAACTCTTTTGCCTGGTCTGAGCGGTCCTCAGCTTTTCTCTAATTGACCAAACCTGATCTTCAGCTTCCTTCAAGATATCTGGTCCAAGTACTTGTCCTACGCCTGTTCTGGTCCAATACAAGGGTGTTCTGTATTTCCTTCCGTAAAGAGCTTCAAACGGGGACATCTGCAGACTTGATTGATAACTATTGTTGTATGAAAACTCAGCATAGGGCAAACTTTGATCCCAACTGGTCTTGTTTGCTAGAGCGCAGGCTCTCAACATATCTTCTAGGATCTGATTTATTTTTTCTGTTTGGCCATTAGTCTATAGGTGGTATGCTGTGCTGAAATTCAGGTCCGTACCCAAAACGCTATGCAGCTTCTGCCAAAATCTTGAGGTGAACTGGGATCCTTGATCCGACACAATTTTCTTCGGTACACCATCCTGACATACTATATTTGCCATGTACAATTCTGCAAGTCTGCCTCCTGAGTAGGTGGTCTTGATTGGATTGAAGTGAACAACTTTCATTAGGTGATCTACGATTACCCAGATAGAATCATAGCCAGCACTGGTTCTCGGTAGACCGGTGATAAAATCCATACCAATTTCTTCCCATTTCCATTCGGGTACACTTAAAGGTTGAAAGAGTCCAGTAGGTCTCTGATGCACGGCTTTAACTCGCTGGCAAACATCACACTGAGCTATGTATTCCGCAATCTCACGCTTCATACTTGGCCACTAGTAAAACTCCTTGATATCTTGATACATTTTCGCGCTTCTGGGGTGAATGGTATACAGGGCTTCATGAGCTTCCTTGAGTATCAACTGCTTAAGCTCTTTCTGGTCCGGTACACAAATACATTTATCAAACCAAATGGTTCCTTGCTCATCTTAGGAAAATCTTTGGGATTTACCCTTCTTCATGTTGCTCTTTATTTCCTTGATATCTGCATCTTTAGTCTGAGCTTACCTGATCTGATTTAGCAGAGTGGGCTGTATTTCCAAAGCAGCTAAGTAACCTTCTTCAACTAAATCAAGCCGGAGCTTTTGAAATTCTTCATGCAACACTGGCTAACTTTCCTTGATCATCAGAGTATTGCAGTAGACCTTTCTACTTAAAGCATCAGCTACGACATTGACTTTGCTTGGATGATAATGGATTCTCATGTTGTAATCTTTGATCAACTCCAACAGTCTTCTTTGCCTCATATTGAGATAAGCTTGAGTGAAGATGTACTTCAAGCTCTTATGATCAGTGTAAACTTCACAGCGATTACCGAGGAGGTAATGATGCCATATCTTCAAAGCATGCACTACGACTGCCAACTCTAAATCATGAGTGGGGTAATTTGCTTCATGAGGCCTCAACTAACGGGAAGCATAAGCCACTACCTTCTTTTCTTGCATCAGGACACAAACGAGACCTTGTCATGAGGCATCACAGAAAATCTCAAACTCCTTTTGAACATCAGGTAAGATGAACACTGGTGCGGTGGTCAGACGCTTCTTCAATTCTTAAAAATTTTGCTCACATTCTAGTGTCCAAGCAAACTTCTTTTCCTTTTTTAGCAACTGGGTAAGGGGTCTTGCTATTCTGGAAAATCCTTCTATAAATCAACGGTAGTATCCTGCCATACCAAGGAAACTTCTGATCTGTGGTACTGACTTGGGTGACTCCCAGTTGAGCACATCCTTGACCTTTCTAGGGTTGACGGCGACTCCTTATGCAGACATGACATGCCCCAAGAAGATAACTTCCTTCATCCAAAACTCACACTTGTCAAACTTAGCATAGAGTTGATGATCTCTAAGCTTGTTCAAGACCAAGTGAAGGTGCTCTCCATGCTCTTCTTCACTCTTAGAGTACACTAGAATATCATCAATAAAGACAATGATGAACTTGTCCAAATACTCCGTGAATACTTTATTCATCAAGTTCATAAAGTAAGCAGGGGCATTGGTCAATCCAAAAGACATGACCGTGAACTCGTACAGTCCATAACGGGTTGAGAAAGCTGTCATGGGAATATCCTCTGGATGAATCTTCAACTGATGATAACCTGACCTCAAATCTATCTTGGAGAACACTCCGTCTCCCTTCAACTGGTCGAACAAATCATCAATCCTAGGCAGAGGGTACTTGTTCTTAATGGTGACTTCGTTGAGTGAGCAGTAATCCACACACATCCGTTGGGTTCCATCCTTCTTTGCAATAAAGATCACTAGGGCTCCCCAAGGCGAAGAATTTGGTCTGACAAAACCTTTATCTAGCATCTCCTCAATCAGCTTCTTCAGCTTGACTAGGTCGTCAACCGGCAAATGGTAGGGTCTCCTAGAAATGGGTGCGGTTCCTGGAACTAGGTTGATGACAAACTCTAGGTCCCGGTCTGGTGGCATTCCAGGTAGTTATCTGGGAAGACATCAGGAAACTCTCTAACCACTAGCACATCTTCCAAAGATACAGTCTTGACACTACAAATTAGCGCTCCATCATGCTTTTCCGTGGAGGCTTCAAATTTATTTTGGTTTCGACTAGACTGTCCAAGGTGATGCTCCGGTCACCACAATCCAAAATTGCATGGTGATTAGCAAGCCAATCCATGCCCAAAATCACATATGAGGACTTGATATCGATGATTATAAGGTTGGCTAGAAATTCTACCCCTTCTATGGTCACTTTAACTCTTGGGCAACCTTGGTTCGTCCTTAATTCTGAACCAGGGGAATGAACTAATAAAGCATTTTTAAGAGTCAAAAACCCTAACTGATGCTTTGCAGCAAAACTCTAAGAAACAAACGAATGCGAAGCTCCAGAATCAAACAACACAATGGCAGGTGCTGAATTAACTAGGAACTTACCCAGCACGATATCCGGGGCTGCTAGGCTTCCTCCACTGTGACATGGTTTACACGACCTCTCCCAACAGGCTGAGGGGTCTTGGCTAGTGCAGCTGGAGTCTGAGGTGCTCCATGACCGGTTCCTGGCGCAGGGTTTCTCGTCAGAGTAGCTCCCAAGTTGAGTTTGATAGGCGTTAGACCGTGCCTCTACGGGCAGTTGATGGCGTAATGTCCCACTTGCTGACAGTTGTAATAGGTGATTCCGACGGCATGATTGTTGTTTCTTGGCTACTGGTTTTTGGTGTTGTTATTGCTGGGGCTGCGAAATCCTGGAGTAGCCGGACGAGGTGCTGGTGCAAGGGTCTTGACTAACACAGGAGAAGCAAAATGGCCTAGGTGTTGCACATTCATCTTGGCTCTCTGCGGGTGACGTTGATGAGCATTATGCTGCATCATCTTCCTCTTACGAGACTCATACAACTGATGTTGAGCATCCTCTTGAACGGGGGCCTTGTTGACCATTTGCTGAAAACTGGGGTAGTCAACTGACACCAACTGCACTTTAAGGCTGGGGTCAAGTCCTTCTATGAAGCACCAAATCTTCGCTTCCTCATTTGCGACATCCTCCGGTGCATACCTTGCTAGTTGGGTGAATCTGTTGAGATACTCTGACATGCTGAGGTTGCCCTGTTTCAACTTGTGGAATTCCCTCTTCTTCATCTCTATTATTCCCATAGGGATGTTTGCCGTCCAGAAAGCAGTAGAAAACTCATGCCAAGTAATGGCCTGGACGTTCTGGTGAGCTGCGCAGTAGTTTTCCCACCACGCTCCTACGGTGCCATTGAGCTGGTGGGCCGCATAGAGTACTTTTTCTTGGTCAGTGCACTGAGCCAAGATCAGCTTCTTCACAACACTCTTAAGCCAGTCATCAGCTTCTAGGGGATCAACTGAGCCGGCAAAGGTTGGTGGCCTGGTCCTCGTGAATTCTCCTAGTCTGGACTAAGGTGGAAGAGCTGGAGCCGGAGCTGGCTGATTGACTTGATTCTGAGCAAGAGCCTGAAGTAATTGCAATTGTATGGCCATCATTTGCTCTAGGTTTGATTGGGGTTGACCTAGGGGCGGTGGCAATAGGGGTTCCTCTCGACTTGCGGAGTTGTGGGTCTGAACCATCTGCACAAATCTTCCCTGATTTAATAGACGAGGAGAAGAAAGCAAAGTAGGTGAGAGGGAAAAGCATAATAGACGAGAGAGATCAAGGGAGAAAGACATAGCAATCTAATTGGGGAAAGTCGGTTAAACCCAAAGAACAAATAGCCAGAAAGCTATTAAGAGGCAACCAAAACTCAAGCCGAAGGTCCTATTTCTCAGACTAAATGATACTAAAGCTAAGAAGGCAACTTACTAAAGCACTTCTATTCTAACTTATATGGATGGCCGACTTCAAGCAAGGCTCTATCCTATAGAGATTACTGGGGTGAGAAAGGTCAGGTTGAATTCAGAAACAGAGTTTCAGAAGGGATAAGATAAAAGGACTTATGGAGGATATGGGGAAGGATTAGAATAAGATGAGAGAAGAATAGAGTAAGATGAGAGAAGAATAACTACTCATGTTAATCGGTTGGTTTAATTTATAAAATTAATTTTGACGTTTTTGACTACTCGACCATGCTAGCTATGGTTGCGTCCTACAGTCAGTATGGCTCTGATACCACCTCTTGTCGGGACTCCGAGTATGCAACCCCGGGACCCTCTGTGTATATTGAACTAGTCCTATGATCAGTAGTTAGCTCACATAGTTGCAACATAGATGAAATCATATCCATACAACAACATTAATGATGAAGCAGACAAGTTAATATTACTTATCAGCAAAAGGACCTTACGGTCAAGGTTTTTATAGAGTTTGTCACGCAGGGCTAAAGACAACAGAGTACAACTTGTGGCGGAGAAGAAAACTACTCGTGGAGGCCATCCGACATGCCCACAGGAAATCAAGTGGAGGACGCAGCCTAGTCCGCATGGTCTTCGAAGTAATCCTCCTCGTAGAACTCGGTGCTCCCTGATTCTTCTTCGATGACTGATCAACAAAGGGCATATAGCCATGAGTACATAAAGTACTCAGCAAGTCGTAGGGAACAGTATGCGCATAGTATTCATGCAGGGCTTGACATGGATAGCTCTATGTTTAATTTGCGGAAAGCAGTACTGACAGTAAATGCAGTACGTAGATTGTAAAGCACAATTTGCAAGATTAATACATAAGTAATCAAGTTTCTTTGAAACAACTTGTGAACACCCTATTCACTTCCCAACCAACGACCACGATCAGATCACTTCCCACGACCAGGTCGACTACTCGAAACCAACCATGACAACTTTTTGAGAAAATCTACCACTCGTATGAAATCACCAGGCATTGTCCATAACCGAGGACACAGCTATTCGAATAGTTTACACTCTACAGAGGTTGTACAGCTTGACCCACAAGAGATAATCATCTTATACTCTCCGCCCACACACTTTCGAGGTCTATGACTAAGAGATTATCACAAGGCCTTTACAAAGCTCCATTTTGACTCAGTCCTGCTCGCTAAGGATTCGCCTTCCTGGCCCCCTCTTACGCCACTTATCAACCCAAACAGGACCGACTCAAAACATTGCTAATTAGTTGGCCAGGTTCACCCTATTCTAGACATGTGGTTGCACGGTTTGGCCCAGATCAATGGCGCTCAAAGTTAATTCCTTAGTGGTTGCTTAGGTGAGACTACCTCATCCTAATGTGCTTCGCGCACTCTGCTTCATGTAATGTGCTTCGCGCACACCTCCTTTACCATCCAACCACTCGCCCGAGCATAAATCATTTTCATTCAACCCTGCCAAATGACAACCCTTGCCATGGCACAACAAATTTTATCACTAGTGGCTTCGCACCACAATTCCATATATTATTAAGTCAAATTTATCATCAATGAATCATGTGATCGAGAGACATCGCATAACTAGAGCGTGACTAAGCATGGTACGCACCCACATTGGTATTACAAAGAGGTCCAACTAGGATTACCCAACCTATGGTGTCCAAGGGTAGATATCAACATATCGTTCACAAATAATCAAGGATTCATACTGTCAAGTAGGTATTTAACTATTCCCTAAACCATTTTTATACAGCTAGCCATGCATGTTGATATAAAACAATATAATTTTATAAACTGGGTACGACAAGATGAAAGGTCTATGACTTGCCTTCGTTGAAGAGTTGAGATGCTTCGGTCGAGGCCGTCGGGTCCAAGAATTCTTCGGAGAAGCCGGAATCTATACGTGCGAAAAGAGCCAAATAAATGAAACAACTCCAAATAAAATCCAAAAAGATTACCAAACTAGAACCGAAGGGAAGGTACTGAATTTAGATGAAGTTAGAAATTTGAATAACTCAAATCGGAGTTCAACCGAAGGAGAACGGGCTTTCGGAAGATTTGAAATCATAAGGTCGGGAGGAGGTTCAATGACTTGGTCGAAGGAACACGAGGGAGAACAGAGCACAGGGAACTCACTAGGACCGAGAGAGAGACTGGAGGAGGGGGCTGGAGGAGGTCGGCGAACGGTAGTCGAAGATGGCGCTAGCGCTCCTACGAACTCTTCGGCGGTGAAGCTTGAAGCACGGCGAAACGGGGCGAGAGTGAGAGAAGGAAGAGTTGAGGGGGAAACAAGAGGAGGCAGAGGGCTTCCTGGTGCTCCATTTATTGAGGAAGGAGAGGGAACGGGCGACAAGATGGAGCGACGGGATTCACGGCGGCGCAGCGTGGGCACACGGTCGGCAGGTGAAAGAGGGGATAGGGGCAGGTAAGAGAGGGGACAAGAGGGGGAACGGGCGCGTCGGAGGTGACAGCATTTAATGCGAAACGATGACATTTAATGCGTGAGGGCTTTCGCAACAGTCGTGACGCGACTGGAGGAAGAAAAATGTGAGCAGGGGGCTGACAGGCAGGGCTGGTCGAAACCGAGAGGTAGTCGAAACAAAGAGGCTAGTCTAAACCGAGAGGCTGGTCGAGACCGAAAGAGTGGTCATGACTAAAAGAGTAGTCGTAAGGAACGGGCCGACGGGAATTCGGAACAAACAGATAGAAGGGACTTCAAATACTCGAGAACTCTACTAAAACCAAGATAACCCAAATTCACATTAATTGAAGTTTTATTAATTCATTCTAAATCGCTTTCAATTTCCAAAACCTCCAAGTTAAGCTTTAGTAATTCAACAAAATCAAATGGTTATTTTTATTTTAAAATTTTCAAAAACTCCTAAAAATTGGGATGTTACATAACTGCTGGTGCAGCCTGAACTCTCTCTTTGGTGGTCTGACCTCTCCTTAGTCTGGCAGAAAAATCACCACGATTTCAGATTCACAAAATGACCTAACTTTTGATCTACAAATCCAAATCACTTGAAAATTTAGACACAACTCAACAACAAGCTGGGGAACCTATTCCAATCTAAGATATGGACAATCATAACCAATATTTCAAGAGTTTCTTGTTTGAGTCTGAGACGACCCACCCCGTGATGTACTGCAAGAGGTCCGGGAGGACCATTTTTTTTTTGCTGCGAAGTCACCACGGAAGGATGTGGTAGCACCGCATGGAGCTTTACCGAGGAGGTGCGCCAGACCTCCCAGAGGTCTTGCGGACCTCCCGGAGGTCTTGGCTCGCCATCGACCTCCCAGAGGTCTTGAGGACCTCCCGAGGTCGTGGCCGCCACCGCTTCAGTAGCACCTCCAGCACATCACCAAGAGAGGTCGGCGGGACCTCCCAAAGCTAAGTCCGTGGGACCTCCTGGTGGTCCCGCCTGTGCATCCGAGCTAGTCCCAGAAAATCGAGCTAGCTCGCACAAGAACACAAGCCAATACCACAACCACGAGGTCAAACAAAGATGAAGCGCATAAATTAAACTTTATATAATAGGACCTTATGGTCAAGCTTGTTAACAAGGGTCGCCAACGAGGGCTTACAAAATCAACGAGGACTTACAATCTGGCGATAAGGAGCTCTAGGGCTCAAACACCAAAACACGCAAGCCATCCAACAAGCACCACAGTCGTCGGGTGGAGGACGCCCTAGGCATCTTAGTCGTCAAGAACTCCTCCTCGAAGAGGTCTCAGACCGCCTCGCACTTGGTCATCCTCATAATCTGCTTTGACACGGGGCTTAAGCCATGAGTACTTGGAATGTACTCAAGAAGTCACAGAGAGCAAAGATGCAATAATATTCATGCAAGGACTTACCAATGGAGAGTCAGTATGGTTAGTTTGCATAAAGCCAAATTTGACAATAATAGCAATAATAGATTGAAAGGCAAGAAGGTAAAACCATAATACATAATACTTTTGATGTTTTAATAAAAGGTGGTGTGAGCACCAACTCACGGCCACAACCAAAAATTGGGGAGGTCTGATCACACCGGTGGCTGTGTCCTCACCCAAAACCCACTCTGAACACCCATTCCAGAGGTCCGAACCAACCTCGACCACTACCCGAGCCAACCTTGACCCCTCCGAGCCGGCCAAGGTCTCTTCGAGGCAAAGCCAAAGCATCTCGCTGAAGTGTCGATGGCACAAGCTTTTGAAACATCTACCCCTTGCACCATTTCACCGAGCATGTCCATGACCAAGGACGTGGCTATTGAATAGATCTTTTACTCTGCAGAGGTGTACAACTTTACCCACAATCCACGATCTCTCTAGCGGGATGGGTTCCGGTCACCCTTGCTCACTTCCTAAGGTGAGCGATCTAGAGAGCGCAAGGCCTTTACAAAGCTTTGAACCGACTAGGGCTGCCCGCTAAGGTTTTCAATCCTCCAAAGGGTCTAGAAATATTGTGGTTATGGGGTGCCCCTCTTGCGCCAACTAATCACACGCCAACCAAAACAGCCCCAAGCCATCTCATTGCTAATTATTCAGCCTGCACCATTCCCATAAAATGATCTTGTGGTTGCACTAATTGGCCCATTAAACAGACACAAAGTGAAGTCCTTAATTGTGCTAAGGCAAGACTTCCACAAACCAAAGTGTGCACAAAGACCCACTACTCACTCCTGCCTTCTTGCCTTAGCAAAACAATTGTATTAGCCCATGCCAAAAGACCACCCAGTCTGGCACACAAATTTTAACCAAGTTGGTCTCACACCACGTCGACACTGACTTAGGCATCCCGCCATAGTCGCTCAACAATGGCACCAACCACACATTTCATAACTTATTAGTCAAGATTATTAGAGATGAAGCATGATACGCCAAACCACGTTTTTAAGCGAGGCTATATAAGACCCACGGCCCCATGTTGGCAAATAACAAAGAACACCAACTAAATTATCCACCCTAAGGCTCACAAGGTGAACATGACAACATGATGGAGACAAGGTATAAAGGAGGCATAACAGCAAGTAGGCAAGTAACTACAGCCCAAACCATTTTCTTATAAACATAGCCATGCATGATAATTTAAACCGAAATACATTTGCAAAACTTGGTTCAAGATGATCAAAAGGAGGTCTGTGGCTTGCCTTGGTCAAGCAGTGGAGAGCCTTCTGCAGCAAGAGCCGGGTCCAAGATCTCCTCGAACTCGTGATCTACACGTTCGCAAGAGAACCAAATAAGCAAAACCACACTAAGCCAGAGAACAACAAAAGAACCAAAAAGGAACTCAAACCAACTCAGCCAAAAGGAAACCAAGAGGCTTAACACCGCCTCAAAGAGCTCCTGGGGAGGGTCTTGCAAAGAAGAACCGAGCAGAGGAGGCAGGAAGGAAGAAATGAGCAAAAAGATTACAAAGGCTCGCCTCCCGTGCTATATATAGCCGGAGTTGGTGGAGTGTACCAAGAAAAAGGTTCAATGACGTGTAGGCAATCGGGATAACTAGGGCAGGCTTGCCCAAAAGAATTGAATAAAGTACTCAGATGTGATTTGATTTAATGTGACCCGACACCTATTAAATGCGCATGAGTTCTCGAGGCAAGAGCAATAATTACAAGGTGAAGAGGGCCGCAAGTGGGGCTATCAAAAAGGGTGCACCCTTGGTCAAAGAGGTGGCCCCATAAAAGGGTCATTCCCGCCAAAGACCACCATGAGGTCTGGGCAAGAGGTCCAAGACACTCAAAGGGGAGGTCTGGACAGGAGGTCCAAGGACTCAAGAAGAGGTCTGGACAAGAGGTCCTCAAAGCTCTCAACGAGGAGGCCCCGACACTCGGACCGCACAAGGGAGGTCTAAGGGTCAAGATTTCAAGGTGGACCTCAACGGATCAGATCAAAGGGCGCAGGACGTCCGACGAGTAGATCTCAAAAGGGAGATCTAACGGTCAAGATCTCAAGGGAGGACCTCAACGGTCCAGATCAAAGGGCGCGAGGAGGTCCCGACGAGTAGATCTCAAAAGGGAGATCTAACGGCCAAGATCTCAAGGGAGGACCTCAACGGTCCAGATCAAAGGGCGCAGGAGGTCCTGACGAGTAGATCTCAAAAGGAGATCTAACGGTCAAGATCTCAAGGGAGGACCTCAACGGTCCGAGATCAAAGGGCGCAGGAGGTCCCGACCAACAGAATATTCAAGGTTAGGAGGGTGGTCTTTACAAAAGACCCGGCAAGGGCCGAGGAGGAGGTCTTGGACCTAAGGAGGTCGGAACCTTTGGATCCCACTAAAGGAGAACACGGACGGCTAAGATCTCCAGAGAGGAGGTCCTAAAGGCCGATCCTAACAAGGGGAGGTCGAGCGGCTAGATCTCAACAAGGGAGGTCTGCGGCGGCTAGATCTCAACAAGGGAGGTCTCGAGCGGCTAGATCTCAACAAGGGAGGGAGCTAGATCTCAACAAGGGAGGTCTGAGCGGCTAGATCTCAACAAGGGAGGTCTGAGCGGCTAGATCTCAACAAGGGAGGTCTGAGCGGCTAGATCTCAACAAGGGGAGGTCTGCGGCTAGATCTCAACAAGGGAGGTCTCGAGTGGCTAGATCTCAACAAGGGAGGTCGAGCGGCTAGATCTCAACAAGGGAGGTGCGAGCGGCTAGATCTCAACAAGGGGAGGTCTGGCGGCTAGATCTCAACAAGGGAGGTTTGAGCGGCTAGATCTCAACAAGGGAGGTCTGAGAGAAACAAAACCAAGCGTGGCTTGGGGGGCCAAAGAGGTTTTGAAACACAAACCCGAGTGGGTCCTTGACAGGAAAACCCCAAGCAAGGGAGAGGTTTCGAACAGAGGGGAGATGTGAGAGAGGTCTGGATCTCAAAGAGATTCAAACCAACAAGGGAAGTTAAGGGAGAGAGAAGAGGCGAACCAGGGGCACACAGAAAGGCTTCGGAGCACCACAACCCGAGGGCGGCAAAGACACCACAGAGAGCCACAACCAGCAAGGAACACCAACAACGACTTAGTTAAGGTTTGATTAATTCCAATTGAACTCTCCAGATTCAAAAATCTCAGGTTAAGCTTTGGATTCTCAATAAAGCCAAATGGTTACTTTTATTTTGAAAACTTGGCAAGGACTTAAAAGAAAACGGGACGTTACAAACCTTCACCCCTTAAGGGAATCTCGACCCCGAGATTCAGGCTGAGCTAGGGAATAGGTGGGGGAACTCCTTCCTGAGGTCCTCTTCTCGTTCCCATGTTGCCTCGGCTTCGGAGTGGTTGCTCCATTGCACCTTGCCTGACTTGGTGGTCTTGCTCTGGTAACTCTCTCGACACGTCCAAAATCTTGATGGGGTGCTCTCTGTAAGTGAGGTCTTCTTGGAGGTCCTGACTTCTAAAGGCATTTGGTCCTCGGCATTGCAAGCATTTCTTCAAGCTGTGACACATGGAACACATTGTGAACTCCAAAGAAGTTGAGGAGGGAGGTCCAAGCTGGTAGGCTACTTCACCCTTCTGCAAGGACTGGAAAGGGTCCAATAAATCTTGGAGCAAGCTTCCCACTAACTCTGAATCGCTGCATACCTTTGAGAGGTGAAACTTTGAGGTAGACCTGGTCTCCTGGGACAAAAGCTAGGTCTCGACGCCTAACATCTGCGTAGCTCTTTTGCCTAGTTTGGGCCGCCTTTAACTTCTCCCTAATTGATCTCACTTGATCCTCGGCTTCTTTCAGCAGGTCCGGGCCAAGAACTTGGCCTTCACCCGATTCTGTCCAGTACAAGGGAGTCCTACACTTTCTCCCATAAATAGCTTCAAAAGGGGACATTTGGAGACTCGCTTGGTAGCTGTTATTATAGGAAAATTCAGATATGGTAACATCTTGTCCCAACTAGATTGTCTTTCTAGAGCGCAAGCTCTCAGCATGTCCTCAAGGACTTGGTTAACTCTCTCAGTTTGGCCATCTGTTTGAGGGTGGTATGCTGTACTAAAGTTGAGGTCGGTGCCCAAGGCATCATGTAGCTTTTGCCAAAACTTGGAGGTGAATTGAGATCCTCATGCGAGACTATCTTCTTTGGAACACCATGAAGGCACACCACTTTTGCCATGTAGATTTCGCTAGCTTGTCTCCGAATAAGTAGTCTTCACAGAATAAAGTGAGCCATTTTTGTTAATCTATCCACTATGACCCAAATAGAATCAAAACCAGCTTGGGTGCGAGGTAAACCAAGAATAAAATCCATGCCGATCTCTTCCCACTTCCACTCGGGTATGGGTAAGGGCACTAAAAGTCCTCCAGGTCTTTGGTGCACTGCTTTAACCTTTTGGCAAGTGTCACATTTGGCCACAAAATCTGCTATCTCCTTCTTCATTTTCGGCCACCAGTACAATTCCTTGACATCTTGGTACATTTTTGTAACTCCTGGATGTATAGAATACAAAGCTTCATGGGCTTCTTTAAGTATTATACCCTTGAGCTCTGTGTTATTGGGCACACAGAGCCTCTTATCAAACCAGACCGCACCTAGGTCATCCATAGAAAACCTTGCAGCCTTCCCTTCTCTTATGTTGGTCTTAATCTCTTGGATGCTAGCATCTCCATCTTGGGCTGCCTTGATCTGTTTTTGCAAGGTAGGTTGCACTTCAAGAGTTGCCAAAAACCCTTCTTCCACTAACTCAAGTCTAAGCTTCAAGAATTCTTCATACAAGGCAGGTTGGCTCTCCTTAACCATCAAAGTATTGACATAAACTTTTACGCTCAAAGCATCGCCACCACATTGGCCTTGCACAGGTGGTAGTGAATTCCACATTGTAGTCCTTAATAAGCTCAAGCCACCTTCTCTCGCCTCAAATTCAAATGCTTGTGTAAAGATGTACTTTAGGCTTTTGTGGTGGGTGTAAATTTCACACCTATTACCAATGAGGTAATGGCGCCAAATTTTAAGGCATGAACCACAAGCAGACCAACTCTAGGTCATGAGTAGGGTAGTTTGCTTCATGAGGCTTCAAGCTGTCTTGAAGCGTAAGCTACCACTTTTACATCTACATTAGAACACAGCCAAGTCCTTGCTTTGACGCATCACAATAAACTTCAAATCTTTCCCGACATCTGGAAGAACCAAAAGCTGGGCAGAGGTCAACTTTCTCTTGAGCTCTTGGAAGCTCTGTTCACAACTGAGGTCCAAAGGAACTTCTTTTCTTTCTTTAATAGCTGAGTGAGAGGTTTTGCAATCCGGAGAAGCCTTCAATAAACCTTCAGAATAACCGCCATGCCAAGAAAACTTGAACTTGAGGCACGGTCCTAGGGGTTCCCAATTGAGCACATCTTGAACCTTACTAGGGTTGTGAGACACTCCTTCTTTTGACAAAACATGCCCCAAAAAGACCACTTCTTTTAGCCAAAACTCACACTTACTAAATTTGGCAAAGAGTCGATGAGCTCTCGGCTTTTCCAAAACCGAAAAGAGATGGCTTGTATGCTCCTCTTCACTCTTGGAGTACACTAGAATGTCGTCAATAAAGACAATGACAAACTTGTCTAGGTACTCCATGAACACTCTGTTCATCAAATTCATGAAATAGGCAGGGCATTGGTCAGCCCAAAAGACATAACAGTGAATTCAAATAACCCATACCTAGTTGAAAAAAGCTGTCTTAGGGATGTCTTCCTTGCGAATCTTAAGTTGGTGATATCACATTCTCAAATCTATCTTGGAAAACACAATGACCCCTTCAATTGATCAAATAAATCATCAATTCTTGGCAAAGGATACTTGTTCTTGATGGTGACATCATTGAGAGCTCAGTAGTCCACACACATCCTTTGAGTGCCATCCTTTTTAGGCACAAAAATCACAGGGGCTCCCCAAGGTGAGGAGCTAGGTCTAATAAAACCCTTGCTCTGCAAGTCTTCCAACCTTTTCAACTCCACATGATCATCAACATGCAATCTGAGGGCCTTTTGGAGATGGGGAGGTCCACAGGACAAGGTTTATGACAAACTCAAGGTCTCTGTCTGGGGCATTCCAGGAGCTCATCAGGAACACATCCACAAATTCTTTAACAACAGGACATCCTCCAAAACTTGAACTTGAGCACTACAAGATAGGGCTCCTTGGAGTTTCTCCGAGGTGGCGAAAACTTCTGATGGCACCACTAGGGCTGGTCAAAGAGATACTTTTGCCACTACAATCCAACATGGCATGGTGGTTAGCTAGCGATCCATGCCCAAAATCACATCTAGGGACCCGTGTCCAAAAGGATAAGGTTGGCTAGAAAATCTACTCCTTCTATGACCATTTTCACTTGTGGACAACCCCGGTTCGTGCTTAGTTCTCGAGCCGGGATTGAACCAACAAGGTAGACTTAAGAGCAACAACTCGGCTGGTGCTTTGCAAACAAAACTCCGAGAAATAAACAAATGGGAAGCTCAGAGTCAAATAAAACTACAACTGCTTGAATTTACTAGGAACATACCTAGTACCACGCCCGAGGAGGTCTGTGCTTCTTCCTTCGCCACATGGTTCACACGGCCCCTTCCAAAAGTTTGGGAGGTTCGGCTTGAGGAGGTCCTGCGACTCGAGGGTCTTGGCCGAGGGAGGTCCAAGTAGAGGTCTTGGTGGTTGGCTCTGTCTTTAGTGGGCATTGATTAGCAAAATGCCCCACTTGGTGACACTTGAAGCAGGTGATCCCAGCTGTTGTGGAGGTCGTTGGGGTTGTCTTGGTGCTGCCAGTGATGCGGCGCCGTTGGCGAGGGACAAGCTGGGTGGGAGGTCTTGGCAGAGGTCTGGAAGGTCCAGAGGTCCTTGGCGCTTAGGTTGGTCTTGCACAAAAGCTTTGTGGCGCTGGGGAGGTCTTTGCTGAGCACCGGAGGGTGGCACCTTTCTCTTGTAGGACTCAGAGAGTTCTCTTCGGGATTCCTCAATGAGCATTGCCTTGTTCACCATATGCTGGAAATCAGGATAATCGTTGCCCATAACTTGAACTTTTAAGGTGGGATGGAGGCCTCGCTAAAGCGCTTTACGCAAGCATCATCCGTAGCCACATCTTCGCGAGCATAACGCGACAATTGAGTGAACTTAGTGAGATACTCACTTCATCGACATCTTGCCTTGCTTGAGCTCTCTAAACTCTTCCTTTTTCATCTCTACCTTCCCATCGGGACATGGGAGTGGCGAAAAGTCGCAGAGAACTCGCCCAAGAGATCCTCTGGGGTTGACATGTGAGGCACAAAATGTGTCCCACCACTCACCGCAGTCCTTCCAATTGATGTGAGGCAAACAAAACCTTCTCCTGTCTTCACAATGAGCAATATCCAACTTCTTCTCTGTTGATCTCAGCCAATCATCGCATCTAAAGGCTCGGGAGAGCTCGAAAATGTAGCCGGGCGTGTCTTCATGAACTCGGCGGCCTTTGATTGAGGGTGAATTTGGGGGTGGAGGTGGTGGAGCTGCTGCTGCACTGACTATTCTCGACTCATCATGGCAAGTAAAGCATTGGTGGTGCGGCTTTGTTGAGCCATAATCTGTTCATATTCGCATCATAGAGCTCATCATCGAGCTTGCCGCCATAAACCGCCTAAAACCCGGGTCATTCTGTCCCTTTGGAGGAGGTGGGGGTGGAGGCAAGCTGCAGGGGCTCACCCCGACTTGTGGATCGCCGAGTCTGCACCATCTGGACAAAACTCTAAAGGTTTAATAGGTAAGAAGGAAAGCATAAAGGGTAAGAGGATACAGAGAAATAAAGATAGGGCAGCTATTAGGGGTGACTTGGTTAACCCAAGAGAGAACCAAAAGGCCAGGAGGCCAAAAGAGGCAACAGAAGCTTCAAAGCAGAGGTCTTCAAGACCCAAGCTAAGCGAGACTCGTAATAGGACCACTAATCCTAACCTTTCTACAATCGGCCCTATTGAAGTTATAAAGGCAAGGAAGTCAAGTTAGATTCAAAATCAAGGTTCAGCAGAGATAAGATAAGGGAACTAAGGAGGAGTTAAGATGAGAGTAGAACAGACAAGAAAAGATTTTAAGCGAGGATAAGGGCAAGATAGAACCAAAGACAAGGAAAGAACTACTAAACAAATTTTAAGTTGACTTGCTTTAGAAAATAGCTTTTGGATAAAAACTAAATCGACCTTTACGCCTATGGCCACGCCCCTCTGACCAACCTAGGCTCGATACCAACTAAGACGACCCACCCGTGATGTACCGCAAGAGGTCCGGAGGACCATTTTTTTTGCTGCGAAGTCACCACGGAAGGATGTGGTAGCACCGCATGGAGCTTTACCGAGGAGGTTCACAGACCTCCCAGAGGTCTTATGGACCTCCCGAGGTCTTGGCTCGCCATCGACCTCCCAGAGGTCTTGAGGACCTCTGGAGGTCGTGGCCGCCACCGCCAGAGCACCTCCAGCACATCACCAAGAGAGGTCGGCGCAGACCTCCCAAAGCTAAGTCCCGTGGGACCTCCTGGTGGTCCCGCCTGCATCCGAGCTAGTCCCGGGACAATCGAGCTAGCTCGCACAAGAACACAAGCCAATACCACAACCACGAGGTCAAACAAAGATGAAGGAGACAAATTAAACTTTATATAATAGGACCTTATGGTCAAGCTTGTTAACAAAGGTCTCGCCACCGAGGGCTTACAAAACCAACGAGGACTTACAAGCTGGCGACAAGGAGCTCTAGGGCTCAAACACCAAAACACGCAGAAGCCATCCAACAAGCACCACAGTCGTCGGGTGGAGGACGCCCTAGGCATCTTAGTCGTCGAAGAACTCCTCCTCGAAGAGGTCTCAGACCGCCTGCACTTGGTCATCCTCATAATCTGCTTTGACATGTGGCTTAAGCCATGAGTACTTGGAATGTACTCAAGAAGTCACAGAGAGCAAAGATGCAATAATATTCATGCAAGGACTTACCAATGGAGAGTCTGTATGGTTAGTTTGCATAAAGCCAAATTTGACAATAATAGCAATAATAGATTGAAAGGCAAGAAGGTAAAACCATAATACATAATACTTTTGATGTTTTAATAAAAGGTGGTGTGAGCACCAACTCACGGCCACAACCAAAAATTGGGGAGGTCTGATCACACCAAAGGGCTGTGTCCTCACCCAAAACCCACTCTAGAACACCCATTCAGAGGTCGAACCAACCTGGACCACTACTCCGAGCCAACCTTGACCCCTCCGAGCCGGCCAAGGTCTCTTCGAGGCAAAGCCAAAGCATCTCATGAAGTGTCCGATGGCACAAGCTTTTGAAACATCTACCCCTTGCACCATTTCACCGAGCATGTCCATGACCAAGGACGTGGCTATTGAATAGATCTTTTACTCGCAGAGGTGTACAACTTTACCCACAATCCACGATCTCTCTAGCGGATGGGTTCCGGTCACCCTTGCTCACTTCCTAAGGTGAGCGATCTAGAAAGCGCAAGGCCTTTACAAAGCTTTGAACCGACTAGGGCTGCCCGCTAAGGTTTCATAATCCCTCCAAGTGGTCTAGAAACCACGGGGTTATGGGGTGCCCTCTTGCGCCAACGAATCACACGCCAACCAAAACAGCCCCAAGCCATCTCATTGCTAATTATTCAGCCTGCACCATTCCCATAAAATGATCTTGTGGTTGCACTAATTGGCCCGATTAAACAGACACAAAGTGAAGTCCTTAATTGTGCTAAGGCAAGACTTCCACAAACCAAAGGTGCACAAACACCACTACTCACTCCCTGCCTTCTTGCCTTAGCAAAACAATTGTATTAGCCCATGCCAAAAGACCACCCAGTCTGGCACACAAATTTTAACCAAGTGGTCTCACACCACGTCGACTGACTTAGGCATCCCGCCATAGTTGCTCAACAATGGCACCAACCACACATTTCATAACTTATTAGTCAAGATTATTAGAGATGAAGCATGATACGCTCAAACCACGTTTTCTAAGCGAGGCTATATAAGACCTACGGCCCCCATGTTGGCAAATAACAAAGAACACCAACTAAATTATCCACCCTAAGGCTCACAAGGTGAACATGACAACATGATGGAGACAAGGTATAAAGGAGGCATAACAGCAAGTAGGCAAGTAACTATAGCCCAAACCATTTTCTTATAAACATAGCCATGCATGATAATTTAAACCGAAATACATTTGCAAAACTTGGTTCAAGATGATCAAAAGGAGGTCTGTGGCTTGCCTTGGTCAAGCAGTGGAGAGCCTTGCAAAGAAGAGCCGGGTCCAAGATCTCCTCGAACTCGTGATCTACACGTTCGCAAGAGAACCAAATAAGCAAAACCACACTAAGCCAGAGAACAACAAAAGAACCAAAAAGGAACTCAAACCAACTCAGCCAAAAGGAAACCAAGAGGCTTAACACCGCCTCAAAGAGCTCCTTGGGAGGGTCTTGCAAAGAAGAACCGAGCAGAGGAGGCAGGGAAGGAAGAAATGAGCAAAAGATTACAAAGGCCTGCCCTCCCAGGCTATATATAGCCGGAGTTGGTGGAGTGTACCAAGAAAAAGGTTCAATGACGTGTAGGCAATCGGGATAACTAGGGCAGGGCTTGCCCAAAAGAATTGAAATAAAGTACCTCAGATGTGATTGCATTTAATGTGACCCGACACCTATTAAATGCGCATGAGTTCGAGGCAAGAACAATAATTACAAGGTGAAGAGGGTGGCAAGTGGGGCCGATCAAAAGGGTGCACCATTGGTCAAAGAGGTGGCCCCACCAAAAGGGTCATTCCCGCCAAAGACCACCATGAGGTCTGGGCAAGAGGTCCAAGACACTCAAAGGGAGGTCTGGACAGAGGTCCAAGGACTCAAGAAGAGGTCCTGGACAAGAGGTCCTCAAAGCTCTCAACGAGGAGGCCCTGACACTCGGACCTGCACAAGGGAGGTCTAAGGGTCAAGATTTCAAGGGGAGGACCTCAACAGTCCAGATCAAAGGGCGCAGGGCGTCTGACGAGTAGATCTCCAAAAGGAGATCTAACGGTCAAGATATGAAAGGGAGGACCTCAACGGTCCGAGATCAAAGGGCGCAGGAGGTCCGACGAGTAGATCTCCAAAAGGGAGATCTAACGGTCAAGATCTCAGGGAGGACCTCAACGGTCCAGATCAAAGGGCGCAGGAGGTCTGACGAGTAGATCTCCAAAAGGGAGATCTAACGGTCCAAGATCTCAAAGGGAGGACCTCAACGGTCCAGATCAAAGGGCGCAGGAGGTCTGACGACTAGATCTCAACAAGGGAGGTGCGGCGGCTAGATCTCAACAAGGGGAGGTCTGAGCGGCTAGATCTCAACAAGGGAGGTCTGAGCGGCTAGATCTCAACAAGGGGAGCTCGAGCGGCTAGATCTCAACAAGGGGAGGTCTGAGCGGCTAGATCTCAACAAGGGGAGGTCTGCGGCTAGATCTCAACAAGGGAGGTCTGAGCGGCTAGATCTCAACAAGGGAGGTCTGGCGGCTAGATCTCAACAAGGGAGGTCTGAGCGGCTAGATCTCAACAAGGGAGGTCTGAGAGAAACAAAACCAAGCGTGGCTTGGGGGGCAAAGAGGTTTTGAAACACAAACCCGAGCTGGGTCCTTGACAGAAAACCCCAAGCAAGGGAGAGGTTTGAACAGAGGGGAGATGTGAGAGAGGTCGGATCTCAAAGAGATTCAAACCAACAAGGGAAGTTAAGGGAGAGAGAAGAGGCGAATCGGGGCACACAGAAGGCTTTGAGCACCACAACCCGAGGCGGCAAAGACACCACAGAGAGCCACAACCAAAGAAGGAACACCAACAACGACTTAGTTAAGGTTTGATTAATTCCAATTGAACTCTCCAGATTCAAAAATCTCAGGTTAAGCTTTGGATTCTCAATAAAGCCAAATGGTTACTTTTATTTTGAAAACTTGGCAAGGACTTAAAAGAAAACGGGACGTTACAGAGTCCAAGAGGGTTCAAAACCGGGTGAAAACCAAAACTTGATCCAAAGACTTCTCGTGGATTAAAGATGGTCAAGATGACCTTATATCAACTTCCAAAAGTCCTAGCAACCCAGATCACAGCAAAAGACCAAGGAAAATCCACTAGAGCACAAGAACCCATGATTTCAAGAAAGAGGGCAAGAACAAGATACAACTCATCTTAACACGAAATAGATTGGATTGATATTGAGGAATTGAGGGTTTATAGCCACTCTAATATGGAGGACACAAGCTCACTCACGAGCACTCAATCCCAAAAGTTTTTTCTCATCACATCTCTCAAACCCCAGCCTCCTCTCCTCTCTCCACTTTCCCCCAAATCTCCAAATTAGGGTTCCTAGGATTGGTGGGTGCAAATCTTGCACCAACCCTTATATAGTGGAGGCTAGGACTAAGAGAGAAACCCTAACAGACAGCCGTTAAGCCCACACACAAGCGAGTCTCTCACTCATGCACGCTTCTCAAAGAATATGATGATTCGACACTCCTGAATCCATATCTTATGATCTTGTCCTCCTCATGACCTAAATCGCTTCTTCTTTGGAAAGTCATGAGCCGTGGTTTCTCCAAGGTCACCTACCAAGTATTTTTTTGAAGTTACTTCTAACACCTGTCGGACCTGGGCGTACACCCCCTCTGTGTATTCTATACTAGTCTCTGGAATAGTAGCTAGTGTATACAGTAAACAAATATGGTAATATCCATAATTCGCACAACTTTATTAATTATTATTAGAGTTTATTACAAGAAAGGCTTACGAGCCAACAATAAAGAACACAACGGAAGACGAAGAAGAACTGTAGATCCCAGCTAATCTACCATAAACAATTGACTGGGGTAGCGGCCTAATCGTCGAGATCAACACCGGTAGCGAAGTCCTTCTCTTTTGAACAACATTTTATTAAGTAAGGGTGAGTACAAAAATGTACTGCGCAAGTTACACCCATAACAGAGTTAATGCATGCATGGATATTATCAAAGGAAGGCTTATATGGTTATTTGTGCAAAAGCAATGTTTGGCATTTTAAATACATTTACTAAGTTCCAAAGCAGTTACACGATATCTAAAATTCTTTGATTTTAAACTGTCAATTTAGTGCAAGATGCACTTCTCGTGAAGGATTAACCCCCTTACACCAAGGCTTTCTGCCTAAAGTTCCCAATTGGATAAACTATCCAAAATCATTTGAAATAAAAAAAAACAAAGTCTAACTTTGAGTGGCTTTCCTTAGCATGTCCATGACCGTGGACATGGCTATTAGAATAGTTTTACACTCTGTAGATGTTGTACAACTTTACCCACAAGAGATACTCGACTTATAATGTCTGCTTCACACACTTTCGTATGTGTGTGACTAAGTGATTATCACAAGGCCTTTATCCCAAAGTAGTTATGCCCGCTAACGTTTCACTGCTGTAAGGTTTCACACCAAACAGAAGCCCCTCATGTGCCATATGGGATAATAAAAAGTAGGTCATTCTGACACCGACACATCTAGATGGCACAACCGTGGTGGAACATTGCAAATTAATTAGCCAAGTCTGTCCCGTACTAGACTTGCGGTAGTATAGTGGAGCTTTGCAAGATGCGGCTCAAAGACTGGCCCTGAACCAACTTGAGCGACTTCCAAAAGTAATGCGTAAGCCTCGACTATTCACTGAGACAAGCCCGTGCATAAATTTGCACCCACAAACTATCCATTTTCGCTCAAGTCCAAACCAGATTTTATTTTTCTTTTCAAATCATTTGCAAATTTCTATGGCATAATAATGTCATAGACTCACTTTAAATCCATAGTTGAATCTTTGGCTAAAAATTCCCCAAATTGAATATTTTTTATCTAAGCATGACTGGGCATATATTTTTCCCAATGTTTTCTAGTTTATACTATTGCATAAACTAGATTTTCATCTAAGGTGTCAAGGTATGTTTAATTCAATGTCAAAGTTGGCTATACAATGGTAATGGGAATAACTATAATTTTAAAACAGAATTTAAATTAAATTGAATATAAATAAGCACACAGTAATAATTTAAAATAGAATTTAAATAATTTGAAATACTAGTATCAAATATGATCAAAGGATGTAACTTGCCTTACTCAATTAGTTGTTGTTGTTGTGAAACGACGTCGAAATCTGGTTCTCCGAAGTCTCTGTATACGAAAATATAAATTCAAATTAAATAATTTAGATGAATTTATAAATTTGAATCACTTGAATCAGAGCTTGAATGAAGGAGAACGGGCCCTCGAAAGATTAAAATTCACGTTAAATGATAGAATTGGAATTTCTGGAATTTCTGGAATTTTTTTTTCTAAAGAAAAACAATTATAGCGTCAGAATGATGTCCGGGAGGATTTCTGGATTTCCGACCGAATTATTTTTCAAAAGGAAAAGAAAATGAACCACTAACATGTGGGCCATGGTCCATGGACTAGGTCCACGACACTTGCTCTGGTCCATGGTGGACCGGGGGCATGGGCTAGTGTGGCGTGCCATGCAAGCATCCACGTGGGCTGCCACATGGTAGCCACACAAGCATTTGAGCTGAGGTGGCGCCATGTGGCGATGATGTGGCGATGACGGTGGTAGTGGCGCAGCAGCTGGCGCCAAGGGCACCAACCGAGAGAGGAGGAGATGGGGAGTGTGATGCTCACCTTGGTGGTGGCTAGACACTAAGGGATCGCCAGCGGTGGCGTGGTTCATGTTCACAGCGACGCGGTGGTCCGGCGATGCTCCGGCGAGGAGAGTGGGAACACAAGGTAGAACACGACATGACGAAGCCGACGGTGAAGTCGATGGTGCAGGAGCTCCACGGGAGGCGGCACAATCGGTGGCGGAGTAGCTTGCGGCCGACACCGATTCCGACGAGGAGAGGAGGGATGGGATCTTTGGGAATAGATTGAGTGGATGAAGGGGCTCCCGGGGCTCCCTTTTATAGGTCGAGGGGAGGGGCGGAGATGGAGATCATGCACACAGGGTTTGTAGTGGCCGTTATAAAATCCGACGAAACAGCCATATAAAAGAGGGGGATTTGGCTGAAATTGAGTGCGGGAGAGAGAGGGGCGTTAATGTTCTTGAATGCGCTAGAAAACAACGAAGAAATGGGCTGCTTCGAAGAGCTTGGCAGGCGCGCATGGTAGATGGACGAGAGAAGAAGAAGGCCAAAGGAAGAAGAACGGGGAGGTGTGGCTGACACGTGGGCCCATGCTAGCAGTGAGAGAAAGGAGGAGGTGGGAGAAGGTTGGGCCGGTGCGGAGGATGGGCCTAGCGGGCTGGGAAGAAAGGAGAGGAAAAGGAAAAGAAAAAGGGAGTGGGTTGGGCCAGAAAAAGAGAAAATGGGTCAAGGGAAAGGAATTCGACCCGAGAGAGAATTTTTGGATTTTCAAGGCTTTTTGAATTAAAGATTTTGCAATAAATCAATTAGGCTTTTAGAAAATACCAAATAGAGTTAAAAAAATTCTAGAAAAATTAACAGAAATTCCTTGAATTATTTTGAACTTAATAAAATTATTTCCAACTTAAAGTTGGCTTTTATTTTTTACATAAATTATTTTTAATTTCTAGAAAATAGGAAAACCCTTTTTAAAATTCCAGGAAATTCAAGAAAAGCAAGAAAACTCTTTTAATACTCAGAACATCCAATAAAATAATAACTTTATTTATTTTGTTTTTGGTAACAGAACTTTGGGATGTTACGACACCCTAGCCCAACAAAGAGCCCAGAAAGTCACCTATACTTTTACACTCTAAATTTTAACCATAATTACTTATAATTACATCAACCTATATATGAATAGAAACCTACGACATGTTATCCTACAACAAGCATAACAAGATAATTGCAATAAGGATAAATGTGCACACATGACTTGGGACCTCGCGCCCAAGAACGCTAGGGGCCACACGCCTGAGAATGTCCAGAACCATGTACTCGGGAACATTGATTAGAAACATTACCAATGAATAACCATTATTATAACGTAATCATAACTCATCATTACTATGCACTCTAATACCACTCATGACCAACATAACTATGATAATGTAATCAATGTCCACTAACCAAACTCTAGATAAATGCACCAAGTCTCTAAGGTATAATTATAGCAACTAAATAGTGATAACTTCATGATTGATAGCATGTGATGTGTAGGTGGTACTCCCATCCCATGAATGTCGACTTCAATGTTCACCTAAAAACAACAAAAAAGCGAGGGTGAGTCCAAGACTCATCAAGTACATAATAGAATAATAAACATACACATAATAAGCTTATCATTTATGTATTCCATCATCATCATCATCATCTTTTCATTAGTGTAATGCAATTCTACACTAATGCTCATTTGCTTCTCTCATAGCTTATACCGGTATAGCATGAGTGAAGACAATGTCAATGTTCACCCTATCATATGCCCATCCTTCTCGGATCGGGGAGATCTCCACACCCGTGGAGCCCTACCAAAGTTGGTCTTACATGCTCAACTGAGGTTGGTCTTTCTCTTTCATGACATGATTGTGCACATGATGCAAGAATGCAAATTGTTCCATTATCCATTAACATGTTCTATCATCATCATATTACCATCATTATCATTTCATCATTATTATCATTTCATCATCATTATCATATCATCATTATGAAGACATTGTAATAAGCATGGATAAAACATAAACCTTATCATGACAAATTTAATCATTAAATACAAGTGACACACAAACCTATGTCTAACGCTCTACCATGCACTTACAATTTAGCCACGGAAAATGAAACAATGCAAAGGAGGGATCTGAACCAAGTAACACCCTTGGACAAAGCCAATACTCACCTACAAGACATGCAACAATAGTACAAGAGCATAAAGTAAATTGGCATCACTCCCTACGCATAAACCCGACATAATTAACCCCTCTTCACCGAACAACCACCTTTGCCCCGAGAGTCAAATAGCCATAACTCCTAATTCCAGAATCCAAACATAGCAAAACATATGAGTTTTGGAATTTACACAAAAATTTCTACACTTTTCTAGTTATGAAAATTTCCTGATTAATTTGTCTAAGCCCTCGTTTTCAACCCCAATCAATCTGATACATTACTGAATAATAAACTTATCAATTTTGTATTTATTTTTCTACAACATAAAAAGTAGAAAACCTTACCACTTCTGGAAACTATGGAAAATTATCAAACTTTTCCTAGTTATGACCATAATTTAATTCGACCATCTATTGTACGTAATAAGGCAAACAACACAGCTGCTACCAAGAACGATGGAATTCCGGAAAATAGCGCTCCCGAAGCCATAACTTTTGCATCCCTCGTGTCGGACCCCGGGCTTTGAATACCCGAAGTCCTCGTGTGTGTACCATACTAGTCCTATGATTAGTGGCTAGTACACATATTCACAACATTGGCATACACATCCATACACAATATACATACAACGTGAAACAAATATGGTACTTAAACTTAAATGATTACATGACAAGTATATATTACACGGCCGACTGGCCAAATTAAAACATAAGTAGCAAATTAAACAATGGAAGCATAGTAAATAAACTCAATATATCCAGCAGTATGCCCTTCCAAACCCTTAGACAATTGACAAAGGGCCAAACCCTAGCAAGACCCGTCCCTGTACCCTCCGGTACTGGGAGCAAAGAAGGCATCGTCCGGAATCGGCTCATCCTCATACTCTGATCAACAATTTAAGCAAGATTGAGTACATTTTGTACTCAGCAATACTTGTAGTGTATCACAACATAATTATAAATGCAAGGCTATCCAAGGATGAGGCTCTACACTATAAGTTATTTTCAGCATTAAGCAAGTTTTATTTGCAATAACGATATGTAGTACTCTACAACGGAAATTTTAAAGAGCAGTTGATTGATAATGAAATAACAAGTATGTAACATATCAATAGTAAATTCACAACCCTCCTCGGTTGTGATCATCATTTCAATTTTAGCCATAGACATGGCACTCAAGTTCACAATGATAAAACCATCCCAGCACTTTCCAACAAGACCAGTTTTTCCAAAAATCAAGACTATACCCGATGTGACCGTACTTAGCACACTCATCACCACGAGCATGACTATTTATATAGATTTACACTTTGTAGAGGTGTACAACTTTATCCACACGATACAAGCTCTCTAGTTTGTTTGGTATCTATTGAAACCACTGCTGATCACTATTCGTTGGTAAGCAGTCACTACTACAGAAAAGGTCTTCACAGACGGTTCAAAAACATCGATCATCACAGTCTGTTTCATGAGCTGTCTGAGTTTGTGGGTCAGTGATGACATGAGGTCATCACAGACGGTTTTTGAACCATTTGTGATGCACACTATCACAGACGATTATTAACTCAAAACCGTATGTGATAGCTTACGTTTCACAGACGGTTTATATATAAAACCGTCTGTGAAAGTACATATCACAAACGGTTGGTATTTGGAACCATCTTCAGCTAGCTAGCTCACTCCTTGGCCGTTCATCCTAAACGTGCAGGTGAACCATGGCCTACTTCATCGAGCCTGACACACTAGAGTATACCATTTGCTTCATGTCAATCCTCCATGGCATGTAGCAAATCATACACTCCAGTGTGTTAGGCTTGACGAAGTAGGCTATGTTTCACCTGAATGTTTAGGATGAACGCCTAAGGAGCGAGCTAGCTAGCTGAATTCAGGCCTCAAGTTAGCTATATATGAAGCCAGTTTTAAAGGCAAAAGCAACCACTGCTTAGAGATTTTGTAGAGAAGAGATCAAGAATAGAGAAGAGGGAGGTAGGCTCTGGGAGGAGGCGCCTTTGTTTGGAAAAACTATCACAATGATTAAGACAAAACTCTTATGGATAATACTTGAATACAAGTCTAGTGAAACATATAAAATATGTTGAAATAAATAATTAAGACTCACACAATTACAATCACATCTCGCTCAAGTATTTTAATACCGAGCGGCAAATTTCTTCATACTAAATAAGAAGACCACAAACTTCTGTAAAAAGAACATTAATGGTAATAATATAACAATATATGGTAAGTTGACGATATCATGTTAGGATGTAAAAAAGAGTTTTCCTTAATGGTTAACTCTCTATCTATAAAGCAGATAAGAGCAACAACCTATAGAAACTCACCTCTATCCATGTAGAAGTTCATCTACATTCATATGTGCAAACTATGTGCAAGGATTTTGATTCCATAGATTCATAAGCTTTCATTCCAAAATTATTCATATCTGATTCATCCTATTGTCCCCGGAGATTCATTTCATATCTCATCAATGAACACAACTAGTAATATTTGCGGTTTTCATGTTAAGCGAGATAAGGGCAAAGAACTCTGAGAAACTCACTTATATCCATGAAGCACTTACATGCATGGTGTTATTTATCCTAAGAATAGATGGTGATCAGACTTACTATTAACAGACAACCATTTGTTAAGATCCTCTCCAGGAGGCTACCAAATTGCCTCCCTCGGATTGCCACTTCTTAAGGTTGCATCAATGTGTTTTTTCAGTAGCACACCCTGCATCATACGTATCGCAAACAAAAAATGTGTTTAGGAACATACCAGCAGTCACACCCAAACACAACCCCATTCCCCACCTCTACATCCATCCATCCGTCCGTCCATCCAGCCAGCAGTCACAGAGGGCAAGACAGCAAGATAGCAATGACAAGGGTGTCCAAACCGACCATCAACCGACAAGCTAGCTAGGTAGCACACATTGCAACTCGGTTCACATGAACACAAACAGTACAAACCAATAGATCTGTCTTACCTCGATTGACATCGCCGATGTCGGTGGTGAGGTAGCCGAGGCTGAGGTCGGTGGAGCTAGAGGTAGCCGGGGGAGGTCGGTGAGGTAGCCGGGGTCATGCACGCTGAGGGGAGGAGGAAGAGGGGAAGGCGTGTAGCGTCACCGTAGTTGTGGCACAACGGTGAGACTGCACAAGACACTCTTATCGTACGAGTGTCTTGTGTAGTGAACCATGGTGTCACAACCGTCGGTGACGGGAAGAATGGCGGCGTCGGCGACGGGAAGAATGGCAGCGTCGATGACAGGGTCACTTAGGTGTGGAGGGGAACGGACGAGAGTAAGGGCGTTGGGGAGTGACGAGTTAGAGCGCAAACCCTAGCGGGATCCTACTAATAAAGAGACTTATCACAACCGGTTCTATTATGGAACCGTCAGTGATACTTATCACAGACGGTTCCACAATGGAATCGTCCATGATATGGTCTCATATCACAGACGGTTCCACAATGGAACCGTCCGTGATATGGTGTTGTATCATAGACGATTCATTATGAAAACCATCTATGAAGTATCACGAGCGGTTGTTTGTTGAAAACCATCTATGATATTTCAAAATATCACGACGGTTATTGTTAAGAACCGCTCGTGATACTTCCTGACGGTTTTCATAATCTAACCGCTCGTGATATTGCCTCTTCACGACGGTTTCATAATGAACCGCTCGTGATATTGCCTCTTCACGATGGTTTTAGCACGGCCCGAGAATACGTATGGTTGCAAAACCAAAACCATCTATGATTGCATATATCTGAGCGGTTTTGGTCAACTGTCTGTGATGAGGTGTCTAGTATTAGCCTTTTTGTAGTAGTGAGTCTAGAGTTCGTAACGAAGCCTTTACATCACCTAGTCCTAACCTTGCACTTGCCCGGCTAATGACAACCCCCACTTCGATCCTTGGTACCCCCCATCTCAATGAGGCATTCATTGTTGTATCGGCAAGCTTTGTTACCAACACCTCAGTGAAGGGAGACCCTTCGAGCAAGCCTACCTAGTCATGCTTGTACTACTCCGGCCTACCAACATGCAAGGCTAGACCCAGATAACTTAGTTAGCTAAGACCGCCCTAGTTCGGCCATGTGGTTGTACTCTTACGCTTAGATTGAATAGACCAATGTTCGGTCCTTAATCAACTCGGTGTGAGGATCTCCTCCTATCTTCTTGTGAGATACACCTCTCACACTTACTAGTTCATAATATAAATCGCCCGCATCACAAACTAGCTTTTTGTTTTCATTTTTATAAAAAATAACAGAGGTAACCCCTCTAGACCACATTTCAAAAATCTCCCAAATCCACTCATATTTCCAATGTTTCTTCAATTTTAGCGAGACTCGAGCCTTGGCTAAGTATCTATCTGACATTCCTAATCGAAACATCCAAATTGACATCATTCATTGTCTAAACCATATCCTAAAGGTTACAACAGTAAGGATATCAATATTTCAAGGAGTATCATGCATACAATAGGTATTTAACTACCGATATCCCCAAATATAGCAATTTTAGCCAAACATACACGCATGCATAATAAATTTTCCAAAATTAAAAACAATAATCGAAATAATTGGATCAACATTTCCAAAGGAGGTTCTTGCCTTGCTCGTATCTCTGAATATGAGGATGGAGGGTCATCGAATATTTCGCTTATGCGTTCCGATGTGTCTGCTCAAAAGAGTCGATAACAAATCATAAATAGAAAAATAATTTCAACAGAACAAAATGCAAATACTTTTGCATATTCAGATAAGCATGCTTTTATATGAATTTATAAAAAGATTCATTCAATTTGGAGTTCATATGCATAGGTTGTTAATATTTCAATTTTGCTCGGTTTGAAAAATCCTAAAATAATGAAAAGGGTGACGTTGAAAGCGTATTTTTCGAGATTTACACTTTCCAATAGAAAAGGTGTATTTCTCTGAACCGAAAGAGGCTTTTCTCTTGTTTACATTTTTTGGATTTTATTAACTTACATGTGGGCCCTACTTGTTAGTGACTCCTATTTTTTATTTCTTTATTTTATTTATAAACACAGTGGGAGTCCCACATGTCATAGACTCATTAACAATTAACTAAAAGATTAAATCCTAATTTGATTTAACCTCTCGATAACCTGGGTCTACATGTCAGTCTCTCGGTTTTTAAAACGTGTTTTAAAACCGGAAACAGTGGGTGGTCCCACACGTCAATGACTCATTTACTAAATACGTTTTGAATTAGATTTCTGATTATCTTTTCAACTAGTCCAATATGTCGCTGACTTAGTAACTTTAAACACTATCATTTGGCGCTAATTAACTCTTAATCTCGCAGTCCCACCCCACGAGAGAGAGAGAGAGAGAGAGAGAGAGAGAGAGAGAGCAAAGTGCACGTGGCCGAGAGTAGAGGCTAGCTCGTCGGTGGCATGGCAGGAGCGGAAAGGCTCGGGGGATGGGCATAATGGGTTCCCTGCTCGACGGCGATCCTACCGGGTGGTGGTGGAGGCTAGATTGGTGGACGGAGGTAGTGCGACTCCAGCGAGAAGCGGCAGAGTGCCTCTAGTCCACAATGGTTTTCGTGCATGGGGCAACGTCACAGTGAATGGTGCTGCGCATAGGCTCTAGGGAGCAACGGTGATGCTACAGGTGACAGCTTCAGGACCAATGATCACCGAAGCAGCGGTGACACCATTTCCCGTGGCAGCACCATGGGCAGCCTCGGTGATTTCTATGCTACAGCCGCTAATCCACTTATCTAACGCGCACAAAATCTATAGGGGACTACTAGAAGCTCACCAAGGTCCTTGATGGCATCGGGTGATGGCCAGAGAAGCTTGTCGACGTTGAACAGCGGCGTCGCTGAGGAGGCTCATGCTGCTGGCGCTCTACGACGATGGAGGGTCTAAAATAATGTGCGCATTAGTAGGGATGGAGGAGAAAGAAAGAATTGGTCGAATACTCATCGGGCTTTGTGGAATGGCAGAAATGGTGGCGGCGGCCAAAAATGGGGAAGATGTCGGGTTGCACATATCCGCTTCGAGACGACCTGCGCTGAGTGAGGAGATTAGTTGATTGAGGGACAAAACACATGAAGACGTGATCAGAAGGGCACCAAACCATTTAGAATGATGAGGGTGCGGTGGCTTGGATCGGGTGCACGCGCCGGAGTTGGGGAAGATGACGGTGTTTCAGCGCTACACGGCTCTAGGGGCTACATCAAGTAGAGAAATGGCATGAGTGATGCATGAGACGCATGGTGACGCAGCTGTTGTGGGCAAAGAAGCTCACCAGAGGCGGCAGCAGCTTGAGGCTTGCTCACCGGCGTCGAGGACGACGCTCTCATTCCCGACGAACCAAGGAGCGAGAAGCTCTGGTTCTTGGTAGGAGGTGAGAATGGCAAGCTAGGAAGTTCGTGATGTGATCTGAAGCTTAAGTACGACTGAGATTGGCGTGATATTCACCGCGAGAAAATGCAGCCACGGTGAGAATCTCGCTTTGGTTCTGGTCTTTTCACCTGCGCAGGAAAAGGGCGCCGGTCAGGGGTTGCTAGCATGGACGAGGATCGTGCAGAGGCTTGAGGACGAGTTAGGGCGTGTGGGCGGCGATCGTGAACTGTAGGAGCAAAGCGAGCTGCGTTGGAACACTAGCAGCTGGAGGCAAAGTCGAGGTGGAAGGAGCCATCTGACAAGCAGGCTCAGCATGTCAGCGAGAGGGGGAAGAGGTGTGCTGGTGTGGGCTAGAGGGCACGAAGGAATGGGCTGGCAACGGATTTTAGCCCAAAAGGGTGAGCGGGAATTTCAAATGGGTTTTGAATTTTCCAGAAAATGTTAAACATAGCAATTGGGCTCCAAAATTTATCAAATTGTTTGTGGAAGCTCCCGGCACAGTGTGGTTTCTTGTATAAATTTTCCAGAATTTTATTTATTCTAATTTTTTTTCTCAAAAATTCCTTTAAGCTATTGTTTGTATGTAAATGCAATAGTTGCTTTGATGAAAAATTCAAAAACATGCTCAAATTATTTCCCCCATATATAAACATGCACAATTTTATTTCCTCATTTTTAATACACTTACCCAATTTGAGATTTTTGGGATGTTACACCTCATCCAAAATCGTTGTTCTTGCAATCTTTGGAAAGATTAAACAATAACCTATAATATTCATATTATGGCAAAGCTATCAAATAGGAGATAGATACCCCAAACTCCCTCACAAAGCTCAGCAGTGCACTGAACCGAAACTTGGCATAATCAAACCTCTAATCCCGCGAACGATCTATCAAAAAACTTTGATTGTACACTAATCTAATATCACAGCAAAGGTTCTCAAGTTGTTACCCATCGAAAACAGATGACGGAGACGACTAGAACATGAAACCATACATTCCCCTTCTCTTCTTCTTCTCCTTCTTCTTTCTCCTTCCTTGCATACATTCTCTACATGGGAAGACAGAAGCAATAGCCTAGCAAAGAGGGCGACAACGTCGGTATGCAGTGGCAGCTCACGACAGGTGGGCGGCAGAAGCATGGCAACGACGTGGTAGAGCTGGTGGGGCCGACTGGAGCTACGGCTAGGGTAGGCGCGATACCCCTCCATGGCTGTCCTTATATAGCATAGAGACCGAGGCCCAAACGATCTCTACTCAGGCCTCGGTTGGTTCGACCACGACGCTAGGCCGGTTTGACCAACGGCCTAGGCCAGTCTGACCGATCCAGCCCAGACCTTTGGGAAAACATGGTATTACATTACCAAAATGAAGGGATACGAGTAGGCTACGCTAGCTGATAATTCAAAAATTCTACCATGTAAACTAGGAAGCCATGCAAGTAGAAGATCACAGATCGTTACCACCAGATGCGCAATGCAGCGAAAGAATAGTTGGAGCAGCCTGGTTCAACGAAGAGCGCGTCGATGTAGTGGTCGTAGTCGATCGTCCAATGTTCTCGATGTCAATCGACTCCTCCAACAACCAATTGCTTTCCTTGAGAAGTCGTGGATCGTCCTCAAGCGCAAAAGCAACTGCAGTAGCACCTCTATTGTATCTACATGTCCAGGGAAGGAACACCGTACGCTGGTGTGCTAGCACCAAGTCGCATGGGAAGGCTCTCTTAAGAAGATGGCAGCTAGGGATTCGTGGTACAACTCACATGTCTCATAGCTATCTCCCAACAGCCTCAAGCATCTTCTTATATAGTGCTCTTGACGGATCCTATCCGAACACGTTTGACGAATCATATATGTACTGGTTTGTTCTAACCCGTTAAGTGTGCGACCCGTTAGATTCATGTGTAATCAGTTGTGACTCAGAAACTCCTTTCCGATCACGAGTCGTCAGCGGCTCCTAGCAGAATATAACGATTCCCGAATACACACGAATTATATCGGACGAACCTTAATGCAATATGATCTACGAGCAAGTCCATATCACTAATGACCAGCTCGTATCTCTATACAACTAGTTCGTAACTCCTTATGACCAGGTTTTGACCACTTAGTGATCATGCTCGACCAGCCTACGACTAGCTCGTATCTCCATACGACTAGTCTGTATCTGATCAAACTGAAAGACCTTCTTGTGTATTCTCCCTTTGCCTCACGATATCTGGTTGAACTCTAGGTGAGATGTTGTGTCATCCATGGACTGTTCAACACTTTCCCGATCGAGTGTCGAATAACTTCACGTGGTCAAACACTTCGACCAACAGTGGCATGGCCATGCACTTTTTTAATCCGACCACATCGAGGGCCTAAAGATATATCTCTGTTATGTTAGGAGGGGCAAATCCCATATCCGATCGGTCACATTCCTCCGTATATTTCACAAAGATACCCAAAAGCTACCTTTATAACTACTCAGTTACGGAGTAGCATTTGGCAACCCCTAAGTGTACTATTATACATGTAGGAAACCATACTGACCTCGGGTCTAAGGATTATACATCATCATTGCCTGAGACCAACTGATGACATATAAAATCATAACAATCTCAACAATGTATCAAGGTGGGTCAATCCAACCCCATGTTCTCTAACATGTGTTCACATTATTAATTCGATATCCCTATATCCATGACCGGTGAAATATGGTCATCAATCAATACATGTGTAAATGATAGAGTCACTAGTGTTCCGACTAGTGACATCCCACCGAGGATTCATTTAGAGCGACATCATATAAGCTAAAAGAGTTTCACTAACAAGTCACATACTTATTAATCTTCATAACCAATGATTCATTCAAGGAACAGAATAACATTTATTCAATAACTTATAAACATAGACGTGATACAATCATCTCTATGATTACTTCTAGGGCATATCACCAACACAAAATACCCCTTTTTGATCCTTCCACCCTTGACCTAGTCCAATCTTATGAAGCGATCACTTGCTTTGCCATGCGTAGGTTCACCAATGGCTTCCATAATACTGGCAAGTCTCTTCCATCCGGTTTCCATCGATGCCTCAATACTTGCACGGCTCAAGCCACTTGATGCAACCCGTTGTATCAAACCTCCCGTTCTTGTCTATCTTGCGCCTTGCTTGAGACTAACCAGTTCACCCGGCATCATTGAGCGCTCTAGACCTTGATTTCACCAAACCAAGTCCCGATCATTCTCGTCGTTGACCTTTGTTAACTCCAAGCTTACTTGCACAACAATAGACCAAGAAATCGATTATGGGCACAAGTTTGGAGTCAACTACGAGGTTGAAAGCATGCATAAAAAAACACAGCTCACTATGCACTGAAACGCCACAACTGATCTGACCGCCGCCACCATACCGGTCAGACCAACAACCATTGGCTGGTCTGACTGCACCCACCGGCAACAAGTCACCAGTCTGACCGCAAGTGGTCTGACTGCCATAGTGTGGCTGGTCTAACCGCTTCACTTCACCAGAAAACACCATATCTGGGCTCTTCAGTAAAACTCTATCTAGTTTCAAGTCGAGTTTCTATTTTCAATGGCACCTAGTGCAAACACATCCCTAAATAAGCCTACACAAGTATTTGGTGTCTAATTTTCACAATCTTTGCAACGCCGGTCAGACCGCCTATTCCCTGAATGCAGTTCAACTTTTGAAAAATAGAGAACTAACTACCCAAACTTTTCGACAACGATGTCAATTGTTCATCAGTTGATATAAGACCAAACCAGATGGTCTGTACATGATAAGAATAGTTCCACAAGATTGTAGGATATAAAATCCTAGACACGGACCTAGATTTTGACAACCTTAGAACCATGGCTTAGCTACCTTGTTTGCATCTCAAAGCTACATGTTGTTGCAGCCAAGTAGTCTTGCATCCCTATGAGTATGTTGTGGTAATAAGCAAATCATAATTAACATATGGCTGAAATCACCAATTAGCCAGATTTCTCTGGCTGTCGGTACGCAGCAGAACTGGCACTTTCTCTGCAATCAGATTGCATCGGTTAATAGTAGTACAATGATGGTGGCCATGTACAAGATTCCCTAGGAGTCTAGGAGCAGTCTTATTATCATATTCATAGCCTCTCTAGGAATGTTTGTATTTGCAACAGCTCTCCTTGACCTTGCTGTGCCTCTCAACCACCTCACCTCAGCTCAGCTCACATGTAGTGATCAGTGGCATTACTGCAGACTGCAGTATTGCCCAGCGAATCATTCTACTGTCGCAGCAATGACTTAACCACATCGAATTCAGTGCCGAAATAACTACCATGTTGGCTGCAGGTTATTCAAGATGTAACTCTCTTTATGATGAGTTGTACTACCTTGGTTGCTACTGTTTCACCAACAAATAGTAGTACTAGTACGTTGTGACAGTAATACAGGAGCTGGAGCAGTGTTGGTTCACTTCAGAGAAGTAGAGAAAAGACAAGCATGTTGCAACTTCCTGGATCAAGAGAGATTGATGCAAATGCTGTGCCAGCCAAAAGGTAAAATGTTAGTAACATTCCAATTCCATGATGAGGGGCGAAACTAAAACAAAAATAATCGGGGTTCATCACTTCACATACATATTAATAACATATATAAGTTTCAAGCAACATTGTAATAAATAGTAATTTATGCGGCAAACATTAACAAAATGGATCATCCGGTCCCAATGACCAATAAAAAGAGAACAAAATGACTAAAAATTCTGAAGCAAAAATAATATAATGATAAAATAAAAATAAATATATTACATTATAGTATTTACGTTCTTTCAAGTTCATAGGCGATGAACCACAACATCAATGAGACTATTTGATGCTTTTTTAGAAACTTTTCCATAAAATATTGGAATCATGGTATGTTTAACGCTTAAAGAACAATATATTAGAAACATACGTCTAGGAGCAGGAACATACTTACTTGACATTATAGTAAAAAAAAACTCTTTAAGTCAAATCCAAAGCATGGTCCAATATGAGCACATCGATAATGGATATCACTTGCAATTTTGCCTCCGATTTGCAATGAACTAGACTGGTATTCCAAAAACCCAAATTCAAATCCTAAGTATTAGCTCTACATTTCAACAAAAATCAATCAACAATCATCACATTAAAACCATAACTCACAAATTTAGCCTCTTTGCTTGAGAGAAATCGGAAAAACTGAAGATGTGGGACATCCCCCATGCTCATTCCGCGATTCATGGCTTAGTCCTTCTGATGAGCGACTGGTCGAGGGACGCTGCGGCTGAGGAATCCCACTAGAATCCGCACCGGCGGTTGCGGCCACCATCCAGAGAGCAGGCGAGGTGAGGAAAATTGTGAGCCGCGGGGCGAGAGGGGGAGGGGGGTGGGGCACACGAGACATAACTGGGAATCACGCGTGCGACTGCTAGTACTGGGATATTGGCTTTGATGCATGCAGACATGTAGGTGCTATTGGATTGTGCTGACTGCTCATGTCAACTGGGCCGCACTATTGCGTCACCCATTCGTCTTGGCTGAGGCGTGACTAGTGGGAGCGGAGCAACAAGACTGCAAGATGCTGGAGGTTGGGCTGAACCGGGGTGCACGGCTTTTGGGCTAGGGGTTATACGCATAGTATATACATGCTAATATCTGCTAAATTCTTTTTTAGACCCGGTGTCTTGTGACACCGGGTAGGCCTATTGGGTTCCACCCCTGATGATGAGTGTTTTAACTTTGAAAGGATTCTGATTCTTGCACTGTTGAAAGGCTAGCCTGTTCCCCAACAACTGATGCTTGAAACATACTGTAAGAAGATACCATCTGAAGCTGAAACCCCAAGAGACAGAGCTGCACTGCAAGCAACTTGTCATGTATTGGACCGCCATAGCCGAATCATTTGCAGAAATGTCAAAGATCTAATGTCACAATTGCAAAATTGGCAACCACATCTGGCACTTGTCAGTTGGGAGGCAGAGTGTCGTGGAAATTAACCATTGCTCATCTCATTCGTTCACTGATTAGTCCCCATTCATAGTATCCAACAGGAGGCATCAACACATCGTTTTTTAGCACACAGTAGAAAGTGATGATCAGCAGCAAGTTACATCCATCTACCTGTGACCTGCAACCATATCCATCGAGACAGTCCTGCACAAAAATGGAGCAAGAGTTAGACTGTCCGTCGCGTCAGAGCACCACAAATATATTTGCTTGTGAAATCAGGATTGAAACTTTCAACCGCCATCTGTTTCAGCTACAGAGGAGTTACAATAATGCTGACTAAACTTGTAGAATATTAGGTATCATTATATTATGTGATCTCAACACAAGTTGGTGTAATGCATGATTTGAAGTATTACTGCTTATGAGCAGTGTCAACAATGACATGGCAACAGAGCATGCAGTTACATCTTGCTGTCTCATTGCAAATAATCCAGAACTAAGCACGTTCAATAGATCTCCGAGCACACCACCGCACTCTCCTGCAGGAATATGAAAGCCATGATATTAATATCTCATTCCAAACTATATATGGTAGCAGCACGATGGAGTTGAAAAAAATGATTACATACTTATTATAGGCCTGAATGTCGTTCTGGAACAAGTGGGCAGCCTCTGGATTTGCTGGACTTGAGGGGTTTGGATCAGTCAAAAGTGACTGCAGAAGAACAAAACAGAATTGATCAATGGTGCATTTGAACAGCACAATACAAAGAAGCTCATGAATTTCAGAAATACAAAGTGAAATCAGTACAAGCTTACATGCTACATAGCACGTCCCTACGCAAGCAAGCAAGAATTGTATCTTATTGTACCCGTATCAGAAATTCAGAATACAGGCTTTCCCTTTTCCAGACCATCATGAAAGCATCACCAGACGTCCAGACACCAGTTAACCCCCATCATCAATGGATACGAATTAGAACAGAGAGATATCGAGAACTTGGAGGAAAATGCTGAAAGCATGTTGAGACAATCTAGACACAGAAACTGTGGGGAATCTCTATTAAATAAAAAGCATGTCCAAATAATTAAGGTGGCGACAAGCACAGCAACGGCCAGCGTAGCCGTGTATATTTACTTATACATGAACGGGATTAGCCTTCGGTAAAATGAAAGTACCACTGAAGCTTAAAAGCCCACCTGAACTGATGTGAGGACAAGATGACCATGCATCATTCATGATATCCATGCAAAGTCCACGGTCTTTAGAAACTGCTAAATTTGAGCAAAGCATTCTTAAAAATATGTAAATTTAAAAGCTATGCTAACTTGGGTAGAGCATGGGGTTATCCATAAGTAGTTGATAGTCACATCAAAGAGTCATATAAGACTTTTACACCGCCAACCATATATAAGGAAAGCGGAGATCCACTAAGGTTTACGCAAGTAAATAAACTTCAAAACAAAATAGCGATTAATACTGCAAAAACTCACATATTTTCATGGAAGGTCCCGCAAGGAAATTTCAAGATATATCACACGACAATAGGTGGTAGTCTATTCATGAGAAGATCATACACTATATGGGTACACTGAACATAATGAATTTAGGCATATATCAGTTGCTTAAGTGACCGACAGGTCAATTACGTAACAAAGGATGCAAATGACTCGTATCGTGACATGTCCGTAACCAAAATATTGTAGAATAGTTTCATTAAAAACAAGGTCTGCATATGGGCATTTTAAGGAGGTAGTTTCCATATGATTTAGAAGGTGGATGAGCTGGAGAAATACAATGCATCGAGACGCCTTATATCAGTGAAAAAGGGTGATCTCCTATAGACATTCTAGGTTCCTAGTTCCTACCGACAAAAATTCAGCTGGTTCATAATAAAAGTTTCTGATGTTCTTTCTTATGCTAGCATTACTGCTACGTTGGTCATAGATGAAGGAGGTTTCAGAAGCAATTCAAATGGCAGGGACAGAACAACTAGTCTGCCATTATCGACTTTACATTGACATCCATAGTCTCTTGAACTAAAAGTTCGCAGTCCCTTGACAGAGGGAAGTCATTAATGATACACCAATCGACGTTATCGATTACATTGGGGGAACATTATTAGGGTATCTTCAATAGTGGCAACTTCAGTCGTCTCTTAGCTGTTATGTCACTCAAAAAATCTAGTTAGAGGAGAGAAGATGTGAAGAGAGAGAATGTGTCATTTCTTATATAAGAGACAAACTGTGCAGACAAACCATCGCGAATGGTGAGTGTGTAAGGAGAGAAGTTGTGTTAAAAATGAATGATTTTTACAAATAAATTATTGGAGATGTTTTCTCTAAGGTTGTCTGTAGATAAATTTGAGCATTTAGAGATAACCCTAAAAGACAAACTGTTGCGCATACCCTTAATAGTGTGTTGATCAGTGATGCTCACTACATTTAGAAGGAACATGGTACTTATTAGTGATGCGCCCACCGATGCGACGACTAAGCTGCTAAATTATGTTGTTAAACAAGCATTGGTGTAGAAAAGAGACAGGAAATAGCACTGCAACAATGAATAGCCTCCAACCGACGTTTACATGACATTAGCGCGAGTGAGACTTCATGGGAAGGGCAATCCACGGGCAGAAAAAGACAAGCCTAAATGCACAATTTTGAGCAGGCACCATTCACGCGCACGCACGCCGCAATCGAATATCGTAAGTCTGAATTGCAGGGGCGAGCAGGGGAGCAAAGTACCATTTGGGTGAAAGACCTCGCAGGTGAAGCACACGCGGGGCGGCTTCTCCGGGTAGCTGTCCGCGAACGTCAGCCTCAGCCCGACCACCCCACCTGCACCCAGGCCAGCAAGCACATCAAGAATCTAATGCTCTCAGATTCACCGCGGAATCAAGAACGCCAGATCGATTCATTTCACGGCGCAATTTGATTGATCATTCACGAGCCGTTGCGATCTATCACCTTCCCAGGGGGTCTCGTACACGGTGGCGCTCCACACGAAGAGGTCGTCGTCGGACACCGGGCTGGCGCTGCAACCCTGGGTTGAACAAGAAACAAGCAGCAGGAGTCAGAAGGTGGTGGCCGGAGGATTTAGGGACGAACCTCCTGGGCCTTCCGTCCTCATGGGCCATCTCAGTGACGAAAACGTGGGCCGTAACAACATGGAAAACCGTCTCATCGTGGTCTTAGTTAAGCTGGGCCGAACAAAGTCATGGCTTAAATGGGCTGCATGTTCATATGATTTGGAAAAAGAATGGAAACAAAGATCGATTTGTACTATAGGGTTGCTATTTGCAAGCAAGAGAGAGACAAACGATGAGAGTAAATCTTGTGGCGACAAAGCATCATGTATGTTGCATACATTGGATCAACTCGCCAAGCATGCACTTACACAAGTTACAATACACGTATCGGACACCACCGTCAACACTGTGGTCTTCCAACTTGGCCGAGATCACCACCAGATGTGGTTCCGGCGCTCGTCACCAACTGTTGGTCTCGCCGGTGTCTACTACTCATGTGAACTTCTGAAACTCGAACACAACAGAAGATAAACACGTAGAGACGAATTTTGGTGCTGTCAATATCACAGCATTTCCTGTTTTCTTTCAATCCTTTTATTCTCACGTGAAAGAGGTAACTGAACATATACGTTACAAGAATCAAAGCAATGAAAAGCTAACTGAAGACACTACAGCCAACCGTTACTACACAGCCATAATACTAGCCCATAACTAGCGTTAAAACACAACCATAATGCACACGGCAATGGAAAAAGTAATGCATGACTGCTAATCAAAAACAAGAAACGTAAATGTTACCGGTAATAAATGCAAGAAAAACTGCTCAAGGATTAATCAACAAACACCCTCTAATCCTTGATGCGCTTTCTTGCTCTCGACGATGCCGATCTTTGTACGCAGCTCCTGAAACTTGACACGGCCCAACGCCTTCGTCAGAATGTCAGCTAGCTGCTCTTCGGTCTTGATGTACTCCACCTCAACTTTGCCGTCTTCAACGTATTCCCGAATAAAATGATATCGGGTGTCTATGTGCTTACTCCGGTCGTGGAACACCAGATTTTTGCTGAGGGAGATCGCCGACTTGTTGTTGACTTTGAGCATGACACTGCCTGCCTTTTCATTCTTCAAGTCAGCGAGTAAATGAGCAAGCCAAATACCTTGGCAGACGGCTGTTGTCGCCGTGATGTACTCGGCCTCACAAGAGGACAGTGCCACAACCTTCTGCTTCTTAGATTGCTAGCTGATGGGGCTGCGGCCGAGGAAGAAGAAGACGCCCGTCGTGCTCTTGCGGTCATCGACGTCGCAGGCCATGTCGTTATCGGCCAGAGCCGGCACAAACCGTGGCTCCTCCAACTTCATCGTGTAACGGCGGTCATAGCTCGCGTACAAACAATGTCTGGAATATATGCTTGACTACCGCCGGTGCTCGGTGGTTCTTCGCTTCCATGAAGCGGCTTACATAGCCCACCAAGCACGCGATCTTCGGGTCTTGTGTGCACTAGGTACCTCAAGCTCTCGATGATGCTTCGTGGGCCGTGGCATCCGTGAGAGGATGAGCTTGCCTTGTTTCGACGAGCCTCGTCTCCATGGGAACGTGGCGGGGATTACTGTCGCCATACCGCTCTTCTCAAGAATTTTGAGCGTATGCAGATTGGTTCAGCGTGATGCAACCATCGATTGGTGCACCGATGTCGAGGTAGAAGCCGAAAGCGGCCGAGATCGCTCATTTTGAATGAGTTTTTCATCTCTATTTTGACCTTGACGATCTCCTGTGCGTCGGTGCCCGTGATAAGGAGGTCGTCGACATAGACGCCCACCAGTAGCCGTGATGCACCGCTACCGCACATGTACACCGCATGTTTTGATGTGCTCCACTGAAACCCGAGCGACAGCAAATAGCTGTCAAGCTTGGCATTCCACGCTCTCGGCGCCTCCTTCAAGCCATAGAGGGCCTTGTGGAGCCTCAACACCTTCTGCTCATGGCCCTCGACCTCAAAGCCAGGAGGTTGGGTGACGTAGACCTCGTAGTCAAGCTCGCCATTTAGGAACGCCGATTTGACGTCCATCTGGTGTATTGGACATTCCTCGTGTGCGGCGAGCGCGATTAGCAGGCGCACAGACTCAAGACGGGCCACCGGTGTGAACACCTCCTCGTAGTCAACGCTCTGGCATTGCACATAGCCCTTTGCCACGAGGCGGGCCTTGTGCTTGATAACAACATCGTGGGAGTTCTTCTTCCCCTTGAAGACCCACTTCAAGCCGATGGGACGATGACTCACCGGGAGGTCGACAAGTTGCCAAGTCCGTTCTCCTCGATGGAGCTCATCTCCTCGAGCATGGCGCGCGCCAACACTCATGCGTCTCGCCTCGGAGAAGCCAACTGGTTCATCTGCCGTCGTCAAGTACAACTCCTCGAGATCGAGGTCGTGGACCGTAGTCGTATCGTACACATTAGCCATAGTTCGGTAGCGGCGAGGGCCCTCGTCGTCCATCGTGGGCGAGATGTCGGTGGGAGGTGAAACGAATTCCACCCCACTTTGTGCCATAGGCGTAGACGTGCTCGTTGCTGCTCCGGATCTTGCGGCGTTAGCGACCTTCGGGCGCCGCGACTTCGGCACTCTTGGTGTCGACGGCTCGTCACCCCGCGGCGCCGCGGGGTTGCTACCTGCTTTAGGATATACGGTATACTCGACAGTGAACATCTCACTAGAGTTAACCATAGCACCCCAGTCCCACTGTGCTGCCTCGTCAAAGACAATGTCGCATGTCACATGCACGCGCTTGCCGACGGAGTCGTAGACGCGATACGCCTTGGCGCTGGGCTCATAGCCGATGAACACCATCGGCGTGCTCCTGTCATCAAGTTTCTTCAGGTGCGGCTTCACCATCTTAACGTGTGCGACGCAGCCGAACGTGTAGAGGAAGTGCACTGGAGGCCGTGCGCCATGCCATGCCTCGTACGGTGTCATGCCCTCGATGCTACGAGTCGGGGCTCGGTTTAGGATGAACATGGGCGTCATCGGCTCACCCCAAAACATCCCGGCATGCTCTTGGCCTTTATCATGCTGCGAGCCATGGCAACAACCGTTTGGTTCCGACGCTCGACAACACCGTTCTGCTGTGGGGAGTATGGCACCGTGAGGTCTTCTTTGGACACCATGATCGGTCACGATACTCGAACTCAACCGGCGTGAATTCGCCGCCACGGTCGGTCACGGAGGGCGTCTGACTGCGCCCGATTTCCACCTCAATGCCGGTGCGAAGCGATTGATCGCCACCGCCTCCGCCCTTCGTCGTGAGCAAGACCCGACCACATGTAGCGGTGAGATCGTCGACGAGGTAGAAAATATTTCTTCCCGCCCTAGTGTGGTCGGTAGCGATGGGGCCGCGAGATCGTCGTGCACCGGATCGAGGATGTGATCCGCATGATACTTTGCTGCTCTAGGGCGGGGTGCGCCGCTGCTGCAAGCGAGGCAACTATCGCAATCGATCGACATGATTGATCTGCGGTAGCCGCGCCGCGATGCCACGTTGCGCCAACTTCGCAGATGCTTGGAAGTTCGGTGCTGTACACGGCATGCCATCGCCACGCGTCGTCACCGCGCCGACGCAGACGAGCAAACCGGTACTGTGCAATCTTGAGGTGAGCACATAGAGCCGATTCGCATTGCGGTTTACCAGCGCAAGTATCGCGCAGCTGCGGTCGTGGATTGTGAACACGTCGTCGTCTGGATGGCGTCTAGCGGCCGTTCTCGTCGAGCTGCCCAAAGGCTCACTATGTTGTTGCGCGATCGTTAGTACACCCGTTAGCGCCACGGTGCTCCCTATTACGGCAAGTGAGCAGGGGCGGTGCCATGCTGCGTATGCCCACCACCGAGCCACCACCGAACTTGACGGAGGCGGTGGCGCCTCGTCCATCTCGCGTAGCTTGCACGGCTTTTCGGACATGTGATTGCGGCACTAGTATCTAGGTACCAAGCGTTTTCATAGGTGTCCTCCTCACGCCCTAGATGCATCTGCGCGTGCACCTCGTTGAGCACCACGTTAGTGCCTGCGCCCACGGAAGCCTTAGTGAGCACGCACACCTATGCCATGAGAAGCACAGGTTCGTCACCGTCGTCTTGCGTTAGGTGGGCCTGCTCAGTACGCTCCAGCTTGCGGCAGTCCCTAGAGTAATGCCTGTACTTATCGTAGTTGTAGCACTGAACCTGCGACATATTACGGTGCGCACTAGGCAAGCCGCCATCTTTGCCGTCGTGCTCGCCTTTGCCACGGCCACGGTCATGCAGCTTGCTGCGGTAACGGTTGTCACCACCTCTGTCGCTTTCCTTGTCACCGCCGGAGGAGCCACTTCCTTGCTCCCTCTTCGTGGCGTGTGCGAGCCACTCCTCTTCAGTGAGGAGCAGACGCCCACTGGAGCCGCCCGAGTAAATCCGCAGCGTGTAGTCTTTGCTCCTTGATCGAAGCCGGCCGGTGAGCTCTTCGATCGACAACGTGCTCAAGTCAAGCAGTGTTTCGATCGAGATTGTCACCTGTGTATACTTGGGTGGCACAACACGAAGGAATTTACCTTTTCTTCTTCCAACGTGTCGCCTAGAGTCTGGAGATTGTTGAAAAGTCCCGTGATCCTCATGGAGAAGTCGTCCACCGACTCACCATTCTTGAATTCGATATCATCGAACTCCTTGCGGCTTCGTGCGTCGCCTCGCGAACACGCTTTCGGCGCCCATCCGCATCGTCTTCACGGCGCCCCACGCACGCTTGGCCATGTCCTTCACCGCCAGCGTGGACAGCATGTCCGACGACACTGCATGGAGAATGACGGACAGCGCCAGTCTGTCGTCGCGGTAGTCGGCGTTGCCAGGTTCGATTGCCTCTCATAGGCCTTGTGCCTACAGGTTCACTCTCATCACGAGGGCCCAGTCGGTGTAGTTCGTCGCATCGGCGTAGGGTAGACCACTAATCTGTCGTATCCGTACCACCGCCGCACCACACGCTCTTGGCGCCCGTTCTTTGTTGGATCTAATCTCGCGGCGCCATTGCCGCCGAGATTGATCGTCTTGATAGTGCTACCGTCACATTACACTCCATCTTGGGAAGGAGACATGGTAGGAGGAGTGAACCGTCGTGCGATATCTTCTGAGCAGGAGAGCACGAAGATCTGATACCAATTGTTGGCCTCACCGGTATCTACTACTCATGCGAACCTCTAAAACTCGAACACAACAGAAGATGAACACACATAGACGAATTTTGTTACTGTCAACATCACAACATTTCCTGTTTTCTTTCTCTCCTTTTATTCTCACGTGAAAGAGGTAACTGAACATATACGTTTCAAGAATCAAAGCAATGAAAAGCTAACTGAAGACACTACAGCCAACCGTTACTAGACAGCCATAATACTAGCCCATAACTAGCGTTAAAACACAACCATAATGCACACGGCAATGGAAAAAGTAATGCATGACTTCTAATAAAAAACAAGAAACGGAAATGTTACCGGTAATAAATGCAAGAAAAACTGCTCAAGGATTAATCAACACCGACGACGAAGACAGACACGGCATGGCGTACGAGTCGAACCCTTCGCTCTGCATGAGCGCCGCCACGCTGAACTTGAGCTCCGTGGGTGCCAACTCCGGCAGCGGCGCGTCGCCGTCGAGGTGCTGCATGACTTGTCGCATGGTAGGCCTTTCGTGGGCAGTCGGTTGCGAGCACAAAAGCCCAAGCTTTAGCACCAAGCATGTCTCGTCGGCATTGTACTCGCCTTGGAGCCTCGTGTCCACCGTCTTGGTTAGTAATCCTTTCTGCCAATGCTCAAGGACCCAGTCGACTAGCATTTGTTGGTCATCTTGTGCGTAGCTGTTGATTGGCCTTCGCCCACAGGTCACTTCGAGAAGGAACACGCCGAAGGCAAATATGTCTGTGAGCGGCGATGCCTTGCCCGTGAATACTAGCTCAGGCGCCAGGTATCCCATTGTGCCAACTAGGTGTGTGGTTTGCGGGTCAGTGCCATGGTCGTACAACCTTGATAGGCCAAAGTCACCTAGCCGCCCATTCATTTCGTTGTCAAGAAGCACGTTGCTTGCCTTGATGTCTCGGTGGATTACAACCTTTTCCCACTTCTCGTGGAGGTAGAGTAAGCCAGTAGCGACACCTTTGATGACATGAAATCTCCGAGCCCAATCCAATGTAGGCTCGCTCTCCTCGCAATGCAAGTACTTGTCAAGGCTACCATTCGGCATGTAGTCGTAGACCAAAAGAAGTTCACCTTTTCTCCTGCAATAACCCAGTAGCTGCGCAAGGTTGCGATGTCGAAGCCGGCCGATGCTAACAACCTCAGCAATGAACTCCTTCATTCCTTGCCTCGACTCGTGGGACACCCTCTTCACAGCGACATCCAGTTTAGACACAGGAAGCACTCCTCTGTACACCTTCCCAAATCCCCCAACACCTAGTAGGTGCTTATCGCTGAATCCTTCTGTGGCATCAAACAAATCCTTGTACGAATAACGGTGCGGCCCAAACTCAACCTCCCAGTCTTCCCGGAGCTCAGCATACCTCAGCCGCCTCCGCACAAATAGAGCGAGGACAGCGGCGACAACAAAGATGAATACCGCAGTTACCATTGGCAATACGATCTCCAGGACCATAGGATGACTAGCCTTGGTGCCAAGATGTGGAAGCTTTGGCAACTTGGTGGTGTCGATGGTTGGAGCAGGACCATTCATCCTGAAGCTCCAGCCAAGCACACAGTGCCGTGTGTTCAGTACACGACCAGTTGCGCCTGTTGCGGCCGAGAATCCTATGTATGCTGGATCTGCAGGCATTGTTGAGAGGTTGTAGGTGACTGACATAAGTGGCCTCATGGGTTTGGCCACTTTGAGGGGAGCCAAGGTGATGTTCATTTGTGTTGCCTCCCCGTCGTAGTCGGCCCACACTTGCATCGCCTCTTGGCTATCGAGGACCAAGTTCTTGAAGAGACCACTCTTATCTTCATAGAAGCCAGCGTGTTTGGATTTCAAAGAATGGAGACTGTTGATGTCGATGCCGACATGGTTGTCATCCCTGTCCATAAACTCTATGTTTTGGATGGTGTCGAGCTCAACGGCAAAGACACGGTTGCTCACGTTGCCATCGTTGTGGTTGTTGAGCAGGCCCAGGTACTGAGCCGCCATCGCATCGGAGAAATTCTTGCTTGCTGCTACGAAGAAGGCCATGCCGTCGGCACTCCGGTTGGGGTACTCCGAGAGGATGCTGAACACGAAGGAGACCGAGAAAGACTGCACCATGCCATTAGCCGACTTGCGGAAGTGCAACGGAGTTGGGTAGAATGCATGGCCTTTGGTGTTTTCAGCGCCGTTGGTGAGCTCGAGGAGCCCGTTCGGTGTGATCATCGCGGCGCCGTCGAGGGTGAGGTTGGCGGCGTTGAAGCCGGAGAAGACAAATGTGCCGTCACTGGCGGCGGTGAAGGATGCAAGGTTAAGGCAAAGGAAGAGAAGGTGGTGCGCATGTTTCATGGCAGGCAATGGAATGGCTTCTAACAAAAAGCCACGAATTAGACGCAACAAGAACGAGGTATATATTTCACATCCGAGATAACGTTGCTACGCGTATGTGGCATAGCATACGTATTAAGTATCGTACTCTCGTGTCTGTCACTCTACTACAGGTCGATCGTTTCCCTAGTGTCGTACTAGTTAATGACAAGAATATGACAATATTGCGATTTAATGGTTGCTTGAATTTTCTCAAACACGTGTTGGACTTTCTTCTTCCTAATAGCTTTCTCCGAATGTAATTGTCACAAGAAAAATCGAGATCAGTACTGTCTACCAAACAGAAGTTACATTGGAGAAATCGAGAGTAACTGTCTATTAGTCAAGAAAAAATTGGACGGATCAATGACAGTGATGCATGCATATAAGATTTTCACATACATGTAGTCTTTCTATTTTAAACATGTTTCTAAGATAGATGAGATCTGATCTCATCCTACAGTTCATAATATGACTGTTTTGAATTCGAAAAAACTTGCGACTGTTTATTAGACAGTTCCTTTTTTTTAACCAACAAGTTAGTCTATATATTCCTTGTGTTCTTGACCTTGCTTGCATTTTGAAATAAATTGTTTTTAGCTCGTAACTAACATATAACTAATCACAATAAATACCTTTTAAATTCAGAAAAATTGGAGAAGGCTTTTTAAAATCCATATTGTTTTTGAAGAAAATTTAGGGATGTTACAAGGAAAAGGCAGGATGTACATATGTGCTACAACGTCGTTTAGCTAGGAAGCGTCATCATGTTTAAGATGCTATTAGGACTCGTACGTCGGATTCCACGATTCTCTCCGTACGCAGTGTTGGGTCGTTGGATTTTGGAACATGGCGTTGCAGCCGTCCAGTGCCTGGGATGTCGGTGCAGCCTTTTTAATTTAATTACCTTTTCTCTCCATTGGCTGCAGGTGGCCCCTACTCTCTGCATGCACGTAGCTGCCTTTAGCTATGTGTACATACATGTGCATTCTGCTAGCTTTGGTTATAGAACATGAACCGCATATAGTACGTACGCGAGCATGTTGGAAAGCAAATCGATCTTTTTAGGTGTTTTGTTTTAGGGTGATATTAGCACCTGGACGTCCATTTTGAGACTAGGATCGGATGTTCGGGTTCTCGTACGTGATGAGCACAAGATTTTCTCACCGTACGTGCGTGCATCACATCACCACACACCGATTCACGTATGTACGTATACATCGCAAAGGGTAAAATGACCGACTTTAATTTATCCGACCAAGATTAACACAAGTAAAAGGGGCATAAGTACGTCGCCGCATGCAACATCCCCCGAACATGGTTGCAACATCCTCGGACAACGGTTGCAACATCCCTGGACAACGGTTGCAACATCCCCAAACAACGGTTGCAACATCCCCGGACAATGCTTGCAACATCCCCGGACAACGGTTGCAACAACCTCGGACAACGGTTGCAACATACCCGGACAACGGTTGTAACATCCTAGGACAATGATTGCAACATACCCGACAATGGTTGCAACATCCCGGACAACGGTTGCAACATCCTAGGACAATGGTTGCAACATACCGGACAACGGTTGCAACATCCTACACTACTACGAAAAGGCTTTCCGCAGCGGTTCGTAAGCGTCATCACGAGCGGTTTTGTGAGCCGTCTGAGTTTATAGTCGATGATGACATGAGGTCATCCTGGCGGTTTTGAACCGTCTTTGATGTATACTTTCACAGACGGTTTGTGGTTCAAACCGTCTGCGATAAGTAATATCACAGACGGTTTCATCCACTAAACCGTCTGTGATAAGCACATATCACGAGCGGTTTCAGCCACAAACCGTGCGTGATAAGCACATATCACCAGAGCGGTTTGTGGCTTTGAAACTTTCGTCGTGATGACTTTTCTCTATAAAGGCCCAGCGTTGGTTGCTTGTACCATTAAATCGGCATCATATATATATTATATATATATATTGTTAAGTAATCTCTCGAGCCACTTTGAGGGGATCGTCCACCTGACATGAGAAGGATGAGGCGGTAGCTACGAGCAACCTCATTGAGCCCTTGCAAGTATAAAAAGTATGGATGCAAGGAGGCGTTAGGACATCAATTACTGGATTGGGCGTCGCTATGTTGAGAAAGTGACGTTTGATGCTTAACTTACTCCGACTAGGAAGTGGCATCATGTATTAGCAACCAACAATTCTTGAGTATGTAATTGTCTTTAAACCCAACAAGAACACCAACAACCATTCTCATATTTCAAAAAATTCTCAACATTTGCCAATTGTTCTTGTTGGATTTAAACATCAACTAAGCTCAAGAAATTCTTGATCTTGATTCTCAATGGAGACTATAGAGAAGAGAGATATGAATGGAATGGTAGGGCGTGCACATGCACGCAAGAGGTAGGAGAACTTGACCGGCATGAACAAGGAGACTATTAATATGAACTAATTATCAATTCAATTTCAGCATAAGACTATTGACACCATTACATCACAGAGCAAGGGACTATTAATATGAACTAATTATCAATTCAATTTCAGCATAAGACTATTGACATCATTACATCACACAGACAAGAGGACTATTAATATGAACTAATTATCAATTCAATTTCAGCATAAGACTATTTACATCATTACATCACGAGCAAGGGGACTATTAATATGAACTAATTATCAATTCAATTTCAGCATAAGACTATTAACATCATTGAAGCGGTTCATCGACAAGAGAACAAGACCAAGGGTGTCCAAACCCACCACACCGATAGTAGCCCTCGGCATCCATCATGAGCACTAGCTAGCCATTTTCATCACGAGCAAGGAGGGTAGAGGCAGAGAGGAACTTAGTGCAGCGCAACCACCGGCACAACCCTCATCCATTTCCTTTACCTTGCATAAATCACACAAACATCGAGGACACAACTTAAGGCTCATGCATAAAAATCAAACTCAACAAAAGACATTAAGCTAACAGATCTAGAGGAGAATAGAGGAGGATGGGGAAAGCAAAGCCCGGCGAGGGCCTAGCGGGCGCAAAGGGGTCGGACGCGGCAGCGATGAGGTCGGCGGTGGCGTCGAGGTGGGGAGGAGCGGAATTAGGGCGGCGCAAACCCTAAGCGGAGCTGAGGGGAGTAACGAGTTAGGCGTCACCGTGAGTTGTAACTTGGTGGACGCCGCAAAAGACACTCTTATCGTCACGAGTGTCTTTTGCAAGACCACCAGTCTGCCCAACCGTCGGCGACGGAAGAATGGCGGCGTCGGCGGCGGCGGGAGGAAACGGACGAGAGTAAGGCGGCTGGGAGTGGCGAGTTAGAGCGCAAACCCTAGCGGCCGGTGGGCTTACTTATAAAGAGACTTATCGAGCGGTTCTATTATGGAACCGTCGGTGATAATATCACGACGGTTCCATAATAAAACCGTCGTGATATATACATATCACGACGGTTCCATAATAGAACCGTCCGTGATATGATACATATCACGAGCGGTTCCATTATGGAACCGTCGGTGATATGGACATATCACTGACGGTATAATTATGGAACCGTGCGTGATATGTACCGATGGTTTTTCTCAAGTATATACACTTACATGACATGAAGAAATTACAAGTTTATATTAAAAAGCGTAAACCTATAATTAAACAAGGTTTTCTAGTGGCGAAGGTAAGTCGCTATCTCCATCTGCAATTCTTCATAGGCGGCGGTGTCGGCATCGGACGATTCTCGATCATTAGTGAGCGAAGCTCGAAATCGTCCACCCGTTGACGCGCTTCGTTGAGTGTCTCCCGAAGACCCTCGGTCGTTGAACCAAGAAGAATTGAGCCCATAGGCTCTCTTCCCTTGCTTGAGGGTCTCGGCACCGGTCGACTTCGATCGCTGCCGCCTCGATTACAGTCAAGTGACGGCAAGCCTCCGAGAGGCGTGCAGCGTCGTTTTGGAGGACTACGTCGATGACGCGATAAACTTCGCCGAAAGTGGGAGATCACCGGAAGACACGGCGGAGGAGGATGTCAAGGCGGCGGAAGGTGGCCGTCACTGCTCGGCAAATTCTCCACCGGCGAGAGGAGTGAAGACACTGTTGATCAAGCGGTGTTCTTCCGCAAAGACGGTTCAACTTACACGAGAGAGGTGCTCGCATGTGAGGCAGGGAAGGCCATCGATCTGCGGCGACAAGGAAGAGGCAGCTATTTACTTTTTTTTATAAGTATGTGGGGATGATCATCTTGGATGGCGGATGATCCTTTTTATAAAACAAGGAATAAATTCGGGCGTGAGGCGAAGAGGCGCATCGAGGGCGAAGCGGATCGATGCGATGAAGAGACGCGTCGGGAGCGAAGCGGATGGCGGCAAAACGAGCGCGCCGGCGATGAAGAAACTCACGCTGGGCGATATTATCACAAGCGGTTATTGTTAAGAACCGCTCGTGATACTAATTAATATCACGAGCGGTTCTTGTTGAACCGTGCGTGATACTCCTGACGGTTGTGTTTTAAAACCGTCAGGATCTTGATAATATCAAAGAGCGGTTCTTGTTGAACCGCTCGTGATACTTCCTGACGGTTTTCAACATGAACCGTCGTGATATTGCCTCTTCCAGAGCGGTTTTTAAGCGGCGATGCTGAGCGGTCTCTAAACCAAAACCGTCGTGATTGAATGTATCTGAGCGGTTTTGGTCAACCGTCTGTGATGAGGCGCCCGATATTAGCCTTTTTGTAGTAGTGCTAGGACAATGGTTGCAACATACCCCGACAATGGTTGCAACATCCCCAGACAACGGTTGCAACATCCTAGGACAATGGTTGCAACATCCTCGGACAACGGTTGCAACATCCTAGAACAACGGTTGCAACATACCCGGACAATGGTTGCAACATCTCCGGACAACGGTTGCAACATCCTAGGATAATGGTTGCAACATACCGGACAATGGTTGCAACATCTCCGGACAACGGTTGCAACATCCTAGGATAATGGTTGCAACATACCCGGACAATGGTTGCAACATCTCCGGACAACGGTTGCAACATCCTAGGACAATGGTTGCAACATCCCCAGGTAATGATTGCAACATTCTAGGACAAATGGTTGTAATATCTCCGGACAACGGTTGCAAAATATCCCACACGTCTAGTGTCTGTTGCAAGCACGCTAGCGTGTGTGGTGTGGGTTGTTGTTGTACTGTTAAGAAAGAAATTAATTTATTTAAATATATTAAAAAATTAATTAAATGATAAAATTTCTTCTGGACGAGCTCAACGAGGCAAGATCGATCATGGAGTATCATTAGTTCTGGACTCAAATGTCGAGTGATGCAAGCATGTGCATCCAATCTCTGCACTCTCATGGCCACCACTAATTGAACAATAACTAGGTGTTTAACTTTTTTACTAATCATCAAGTGGCCGGGTTGGGCGCCCTGTAGCTCTAGCCTGGTCAGCGGTACCAACCCTCTTTAATGTAGAAGCAACCCGCGTGATGAGGCGTCTGATCCTATCGGACGTTAGGTCCGTATCATTGCCCTTATCTTAACTTTCAATATGGAAATTAATGGGTCCAACTTGTAGTCGTACGTCCGATTTAGTAGGTATCTCTGTACGCCAAGCTAATTAAGCCATTTTTTCTTATCTAATGCCGGATTTGCACATGATTTTGAGTGGGCGCGCACTCATGCATGTTATCAGTCGGCACGGGAGTGGAGGAGCTTGGCGAAAAGGTCACGCTATGTGGCTCTTAGCTGAAACCGCAAGGGATCACGGCTCGATTGGACTGGTTCGGTTCTTTTGTAAGCAGGAAAGCTCTGTGAATGCATTAGTTGCAACATCCCCCGGACACGATTGCAACATCCTAGGACAACGGTTGCAACATCCCCGGACAACGGTTGCAACATCCTAGGACAACGGTTACAACATCCCCGGACAACGGTTACAACATGCTAGGACAACGGTTGCAACATCCCCGGACAACGGTTGCAACATCCCCGGACAATGGTTGCAACATCACAAATCAAAACAAAGCATCTCGAAAAAAATGCGTCGGAAAAAATTGCAACATCGCCGTGAACCGTATGCAACATTTTTTTTCTACATATGCAACATTTTTTCCCTACAGATACAATATTCCAAAGAACGGTTGCAACATTCCTAGACAATGGTTGCAACATCCCCGGACAACGGTTGCAACATGCTAGGACAATGGTTGCAACATCCCCGGACAACGGTTGCAACATCTTCGGATAATGGTTGCAACATCACAAATCAAAACAAAGCATCTGGAAAAAAATGCGTTGGAAAAAATTGCAACATCGCCGTGAACTATATGCAACATTTTTTTTCTATAGATGCAATATTTTTTTCTACATATGCAACATTTTTTTTTCTATAGATGCAATATTTTTTTCTACATATGAAACATTTTTTTCTACAGATACAACATTTCAAAGAACGATTGTGTCGGTGTTTTAGAACCGATCTTATGTAAAGATTGTTTGATTCGAGGGTCTCCTAGAATGGAATCACGCATAGAGATTGACATGGGTATTTTTATACAGGTTCAGGCCTTCTCCGGAGAGAATAACAACCCTACTCTTGTGTGTGTATGGTATTGAGTGTGTTTCGTACAATCGGGAGAAAAGACTAAGGCTATTACAGAAGATAGTATCTAACTGTCTTCCTGATTGCTTGTTGTCTCCTCCGATCGCCCCCTTTTCCCCTCTCTGATCGCTGCCTTTATATAGTCGTGAAGGAATAACCGTTTTCTCCTGTGAAGAGGCGCCTCATCAAATCGAAGAATTGAGCACATGTTTGTAGTAATCATCGGAGTGGTAACCCCTTCACGCCGCCTGGCAGTTACTTGTCAGAGATAATGGGGTATTACGTGCTATTACTTCGTAGAGTAACAGCGTATGTTGACTGCTTGGATTCCTTAATCAATTGGACCCACTCGTCTGTAGGTTTTATTGATCATAAGGTAGTCGTGGCTGACCTGGTCGTAGAAGAGCTTACGACTATGAGGTAGTCGTAAAATAACTTTACGACTGGATAGTGATCGTAGAAGAACTTACGACCATAGGGTAGTCGTAGCAAGACTTACGACTATAGGGGTGGTCGTAGAAGAACTTACGGGCACCTGGTAGGCTTTTCCCTTGTAAATATATGGGGTATACCTAAGGACCATATGACATCATATTTACCCATAATAAGAATTATGGATAACAGATAAAATGAGGATTATTAGATCCTCGTCATCTAACCCCCCTAGCTTCAAGTGAAAGTAACTTACTTGGTTAAGGAGACATAGATGGTCCTATGACCACGAGAAAATTGTGAAGATATGGTCAAAGGAAAAACTCTTCGATATTTGTACATTACTTTGACCAGAAATATACTTAGTTAAGAAGGTTGCTTACGACTACCATGGAGAACTTTTTCGACTATGAAGTAGTCGTAGTATGGTGATCGGAAGTAAAACTTTTCCGATTGATATTTCATTTGGCCATAAAGACTTGACCAAGAAAGTAATTTTGCTTGAGGTGAAAAACGAACCTGATTTTCTTGGGCAGACAAACTTAGAGAATTGCAACCGTCTATTATATGTCTGTTTGTTGGAGCGGTTCTTGAAACGGTGGGAACCCTTGGATTTCCACCACTTCAGCCCAAGCATACGATTATAAATATTTACCGGGGGGGGGTGAGACTTCGTTTTGTACTTTTCCCCAAATCGCTCCCGCTGTTCATCGAGTTCTTGCCTTCTCCGCCGTCAACCCAATCGTGCCTTCTCCTAAGACCTTCCTTAATCCAAAACCTCCCTTTCGAGAAAGATGGCGGATCCGCTGAGTGGGCCGAGTCGGAGACGGATGCGGTGAAGATTCAAGCCTTGGTTGACGCCGGGAAGATTCTAGAAAAGGTTCTTGTGAAGTGGATTGCGGCGGTTGGACAGCATTGGTCGTCAGGGGAGATTGGGTAAATCCCCGTCTTCTAGGCATATTGTGAGTGTGGCCTTCGATTGCCTGCTCACCCCTTTCTCACACTCGTACTCGAGCACTTTGGGGTGGAATTAGTGAACCTCGGTCCTAATTCCATCACTATGCTAAGTGTATTCGTGTAAGCGTGTGAGGCATACTGAGGAATTCAGGTGGACCTCGAGCTCTTTCAATATTTCTATGGAATGGCTCGACAACTGGATTCTTTGGGAGTTGTGGTCTCAAGCTCCATGACGGAAGTCGAAGGAGTATATTCAAATGTTTACTCGGTCTTCGTGGCCGGGATGGAAGAAGAGGTGGTTTTACTGAAAAATCACCCAAGATGACAACCTTACTTTTCAAGGAAGAAATTTAGAAAAGAATTCTTCTGGGATTCTACTTGTGGGGACCCCGAGATCAGATCCGTGTCAAGCTAAGTAATTACGCTGAAAGAGCATAATACTTATCATGAGACGTAAAACGATTCCGAAAGTACCGGATAGGTGTCCCATGTTAGCTCCCAAGGATCAGCGACTAACATGCCCATATCCAAACACAACATTGTATTCACATCCATACACAATATACAAGAATCAATGGAAACGTAAATACAACATTATTGAATAGAAACATAATATACAAGTTTACATAAAAGGGGCCATTCGGGCAAACAATAAATATCAAGAATAAATTGCAGCGGAAGACAAACTAAAAATAGTAGGGAATAACCGAGTTGGCATGCCCACAATCCCACAAGCAACCAACTGGAGTTAAAGTCGTAGCGTCTGAAGAACTTTACCCAATTCGAATGACTTCTCACCTGTAATAGCAAATTTTTAAGTACAAAGTTGTACTCGCGAGACTTTTCAAGAAAAATAAGGATGCATGTAGGTATCAAAGGAAGGCTACTACACTAGTCAATTTTTAGCATAAAGCAAGTTTTGCAATTAACTAAACAATATAGATTCAAATTGCCATTTCTAAAACATTTAGAAAGCATGATACAATAGTAAGTAATGATCATCAATAGTACAATCTCCAAATATAATCAACACATGAATATACCATTCATGACACAATTTAATCCATAACCAATTAACATGCGAACATCGCATTCAAGATATCAATTCAGATTTGAACAAACTAACATAATGACACACAAATTTTTAACCATAACCTTAATTCCAAGTCTAACAATAAGCAGCCACAAACTCAAGCGGTCGTCCGTAACCGTGGACACGGCTATTCGAATAGATTTATACCCTGCAGGGGTGTACTACTTTACCCACACGACTTGATTAGCCCGTAAGCCTCCAGATGCCTCCGAATATAGCATACTTCCTATGGTATGCGGCGGGATAAACCAAGACTTAGTATTTTTCAGCAAGTTGATACCATTGAGTTGACTCACCCATACGCGACGTAATCCTATTTAAGTGTAGGCTATCCACCTACAACTAAACGGGCACGTAAGTTGTGCCGGAAATGCCAACCCAATTAAATAAAGCTTAAATAGGGCTCGCCCTAACTATAAATAATTGCAATTGGCACCCTTATGGATCATATATGCGATGGAACACGTATAAGCCCTCACACCACCAGTCATCAACTCAACAATACCAACCCCTTACTTAACTAAGCAGCGCCCATACGCTGCGTGTGTTAGCACGAGTTTTGCTTGAACCGTAGGTACCCAAAGTTCGGTCCTTAATTGTCCAGACAAGACAAGCCACAACCCAAAGTGTGCACGAAGGCACCCTCCATAACCAACCACTTGTCCAGACCACCAGTTCATTTAAATGACAAAAATTAACTCAACAAAACAGATACTAAGATCTGGATATTTCCCTCAATTTCAACATAACCAAATCCATATAATCCTCAAATTTCAATAAGATTCAATTCGATCCATCGGCCGATGGACTAGCTCCATCAACCGTTATCGACTACAACTACTAGCATAGCTAAGCATCGTTCTACAAATTAGCAAACAACCCATACAACATATAGCCTTAATCATTCAAGGTAAAAAGGAAAATCAACATTCAAAGGAGGGCCAATGCAGTAAGTAGGAATTTAACTACTTCTACCCATGAACATATTTTTCAACATAGCATGCAATTTAGAGATTAAAACCATACAAAACATTTTAAAAATCAATAGGAGCAATATGTTCAAGAGGAGGGTGCTCGCACCTTTGCTGTACCAAAAGTTCATTCTCAGATTACACTCAATTAGATCTCACGAATATATCGGTATCGTCGAAAAACCTAGAGATAGACGATATTGCAATAAATACCAAATAATGCTGAAAATACAAAGTACTCAAAAATGCATGAAATTTATACAGTAGGTAGATTATGATTTTAGATGAATTTAGGTGAAAGGTTCATTCCATTTGGATTTACTATGTGAAAGTTATGATGGTTTGAATTTCAGTTTCAATACGTCTTAATTCCTATAATTAAGGATTTGGCCAAAATTTGTAGAGTATTGGTGAGCCAAAATATTACATAGATAATTTGAGAATAATATTATCAGACCAAAATAGTTGAGTTTACCTCATTTGGAGTTTTATGAATTAGTTATATATTTTCAAAGTTATCAACCTTTTTCTATAGTAAAAATAATGGAGTTAAAGGATCATTTATAAAACTACCTCTCTGTTATAGAGACATACTTGAAACCTATTTTAAAATAAAGTTTACCTAAAATGAAAAATATCACAACTGGTTTCATCCATTTTGGGGTTAATATGAAATAGTAATAAATTTTTCAAGTTGAAGACATTTTCTAGTGTATAAGTAAATAAGTTTTGGATCAATTTCCACCAAATATGTTTTCTGGGACAGTGGCAAGTTTTAGACCACTTTTATAACAAAGTTCATTTAAAATTGAATTTAACCAAATTTGTTTCACTATTTTTGGAGTTAATACAATTTTCAATGCAATAATAATTTGTTTCGGAATTTTATAAACCATGCCCACCTTTCTCAAAGGGGCTGACCTAGCACTCACAAACACTCTTACTAGGTATTCTATGTATACATCTACGATGATCATACAGTCAAAATCAATCCTCTTATATGTTCTCATGATTATTTTAGTTAATCATTAACTAAATTGATACCGGTTTAATGAGAGTTTCTTCACATGACTTGCATGAAAGGTCCAGCACATGTTAATGATTATTTTTGCTATTATTTCCTATTTATCAAGGAAATTCCACGTTTTAAGTGTGTCTTTTTTTTTTATAGTCACAACATGACTAAGCTTATGCTAAGGCCATACTTATGAGCTTTATCTTTCTTTGCTTAACCAAGCTTTACCAACCAACCCAAGGACTAGCTACTATTTAATTCCTAAAGACTTCTCTATTTGCTCTACTAATCCAATGGGCCTTCTAACAGCTGACACTACTAGTTACCTCAGGCTAGCAATAATTTCACTAAAATCCCACTATCAAGTATATCAACAGAGAGAGGGGTAGAAGGAGGTTCCACTGCCAAGGACATCCACACAAAGAGGGATACATAAACTGTAACTTTAACTGAGTTAGTTGTTTAAGTACACTCTGACTAACTACTAGACTCAATTGACTCTGCAAACTGCTAAGTGAACTCCCTCACTAATCATCCTGCTAATTGACTTCTGATAACATCTACAGAAATGGGGCTCTTTGCCAACCACTACTCAACCTGTTAGTGCATTCTTCAAATTGCTAAATAATTGACCAAAGACTAAATATTGTGATCCTAATGAGGTTTAAAATTCTGCTTCTATGTTCATTTGACTGACAACACTAAGCATTGCTGAAATGAAGTGCTACAACTAACTCCTCTCAAACTCAACTTCAATTCGGTTGATTTATTTGAGTGGTATCATGTTCTATCACATGATCAGTTAGTTACCCAGTAGATTCATTAGCCTACTGCCACCTTTTTTTTTAGCTTCAGATGATTTTGCATGCAAGACATCATCAGAACTGAAAAGCTATTGATCCAACTCCCTACAAAATTCAAACTTCCTACTGCGAACTCACTTAAGTGACCTAAATTATCATCATCAAATTTGGTAGCATTTGCCCAATGATTTTTGCAAGAGAGTTGCACTGACATGCCAAAACCTCTTCTAATTCTTTTCTTTGTTCATATATTTCAATTTGAGAATTCATTAAGGGAATGAGTATTTGTTAACTAGAGTGATCTAAAGGACAATCACCAAATTTGTTAGCAGAAAACAATGGTTGGTCATGTAAGTGGTTTACTGACACTTCAAATTCCTCCAACTCAACTCCTTATCTCTATTCCTTCATGTCATCAAAAGACTTGACTGAAAAGTAAACTACTCTCCTCACTAGTTCACTGCTTCACATTAGTTTTCAGATTAAAATGTCGTTGGTTAGATAATTGCCCAAAGACTAATTGAGGCATAACAATTCTAACTATTGCATTAACAGCATCATAAGCCTTTTGACAAAACTGCTTCTTTTCAGATTCTAACATTTTTCAGACCACTAAACACACACCTACACAGAATACTCTCTGACATTGAGGTGCTCTCAATACATTATCTCTCTGGAAATGACTTATTCAAATGTCAAATAGGTTTGAGTAAACTAGAAGTTAATCCAAAGATTTAGCAGCAATTGGCTCTAGCTGTTCTTACCGATGGCTCTGCTCCTCAATTGGAGAATTAACTAGAGACATAAAGAACAAGGAGGCCAGTACAGGGAGCGCAAGGCAACAGAGACGGGAGGCTCAGGCTGGTTTGGGAGCGGTGGTCGTCGCCGGCGTTTGGACGACGGTGAGGCTGAGGCGACCGTCAAAATGGATCAATAGGGTGCTAGTGAAGCTAGGGGAGGCAAGGTTTCGGCTTTGGCGGCTCTGTGGCGGCGCGGCAAGGGCTCGCAGCGGCCGGCCTTGGGAACGAAATGGTGCGACGGCGCACGGGGGCTAGAGGGAACAAAATAGCAGGAGCACGAGAAGCCTTGGATTACCTGAAACGCGAGAGGGTGGTCGGAGGGAGTCGCGGTGGTCGGAGATGGGCTGGCGGCGGAGACCGACGGTGGCGCGGGTGCTCCACCGGTGGCGGCGACCTGAGAAGAACGGAAGAGTAAATGAGTGATGGCGCTAGGTAGAGGGAGGTCCAAGAGTGCTCCCATGGGAAGGAATTGAAGGGAGTAGCGCTGGGGAAGAAGTAGCAGCGCGGGCGGCGGTGGTGGCCGGAATTGGAGAAGAAGGATGCGCGCGGCTCCTTGGTGGACGAATCCCCAAATTGGTCGAGGGGATTATCTCCTGGTGATGGATGGCGCGCCGTGACACATACGGGGTTGGCCGGAGTCCACTACGGCGGCCGGAGAGCTTGGAGGCGGCGCGGCCAAGCCGAAATGACATTCGGAGCTTGGTCGATTGGAGCTCGGTAGGGAGGAATTGGAAAGAACGGTGGGGGAAAACTAAGAGGGAGATGAGGTGCACTGAGTACTCGGCTCAAATGGGGGCGAGAAGGGTGGAGTTCTTCGCGAGAACTCGAGCTTCCTTTCTTCACGGACATGGCGTTCTCCTGCGACTTTCTCGGCGTGGGACGAGGGCAATCTGGCGGTCGAAGGAAGGCCCTGGTTGGTCATCTTGGGCGGCGGTGCGACGGAGCTGACGGAGAGAAAACGGGGAGGCCGGGCAGCGTGGCGCCCATGTGCGTGCTCGGCAGAGGAAGACCAGCGCGTGGCTGCCGCGGTGGAGAAGAAGGCCTGCCGGTGGGGCCCGCCGGTCAGTGGAAGAGGGGAAGGGTGGTTCGGCCGGTCACTGTTCTAGGTTGGGTTAGGTCGAACCGAAATGGTGAATGGGTCCGGTCGGTGCTACAGTGTTGAGACTGAGTTTTTAAAATCAGTTTGACTAATTAACAATAGGTTTGACTGAGGCCTTAAAAATAGGAATAAATTTCTAAAAGTTCTGAAATAATTCAGAGGGGTTCCTGGGACAACTTAGTTCCCAATAAAATTTCAAAACATACTGTTCATGGATTAATTTGTGTAATTTAAATTCAAACCTAGAAAAGGTCTTTGATTTGTGGTTGAATTTTCTGAGGGTGAAAACTATCCCCAAAAATTTGGGAAAAATTATATTCATTCATTATAATTATCATATTATTGGAATAAATTATTTCCAGATGTTTCTCATAAGTTTTATTCTTGTTTTCTTTTGGAACCTTAAATTGAGTTGTATGTTTTCTTTGTGTTCAAAATTCTCAAAAGCAACAAATTATGCAAATGCTCCAGAAAAACTAATGCATGTTCAATTGTTTTAATTTCTCCTCATTTTTATACATTTGAAACACAACCTAAGTGCAATAAATGATGCAAAAGATTCAAAAACACTGTGCATAATAATTGAGATGCATACTAATTATCGTTTATTAATTTGGGGATGTTACACTACTCCTAGGGATATCGGTCGAATTGCTCCCTATATTCAAGCCATCAAGGACTTGAAAGAGGAGGGATTGACCGGATGGCATGTGGTGAAGGATTTTATCACACGTCGAATTAGCCCTTTGAAGAAACGAGTGCCTCCTATGTGGAGGTATACGGGGCCAAAAGACCCAACCAGGGACTACAAGGCGGGTAAGTGAATCTTCGACTTAGCCCTCGGTTTGGTCTTTCTTTAAAGTGGTCTAATAAATGTCATATCTGTTTGCACAGATCTTTCATAAGCAGAGATTGATGTTCGGGTCAAACTTGTTTGTGAGAAATCTCCACCACCTGGAGTGGCAGTTCCTCAAATCCTTACGGTTTTATCCGCAGAAGAGAAGATGGAGCGCCTAAAGGTAATCAAGGGTTGATTTTATCCTTAGGACTTTAGAGTCGTAGAAAGACTTATGACTAGTTGTTTGTCGTAGAAAAACTTACGACTTGGTAGTGATCGTAGAAGACCTTACGATCAGAGAAATGTCGTAGAAAAACTTACGATTAGATACTGGTCGTAGAAAATCTTACGACTGATCAATAATACTTTTATGTTTTTATTACAAAAGGTAGGCATGGAAAACCGTCGGACGACCAAGAGGTCGAACTGATAACAATCGGCGCAGGGATGACAGCGAAAAAAGTCCAGATCCTCCATCTAAGAAGCGTCGACTTGTGAAAGTCACCGAAAAGGGAGGGGCAGGCTCAAGTTCTTTTATTTTGACTAGATCTTCCGCAAAATATCTCAGCAGACACGCCACAAGCGAAGCGTGGAGGTCGAAGCTTCTTAAGTCAAGAGATCGAAGCAGTTGAACCTCTTAAGCGCAAAGCCCGCAAGGCCAAGGTACCCTTCTATTATGACAAGAAAACTTTCACAGTTTCTGCCTCTCCTAGTTTTGTTAAGCAACTAAAAAAGGAGAAGTGGAAGGACTTTATGTCTTTTGTGAAGGACAATGCTGATCCAGCAGAGCCTACGGTTGAGGGTAGCGCTGCTCTTGGAGTAGTCGAGACTAATCTCGGCCATCCGGAAAGTCAGGAGACCAGAGAGATGGCTCCTGTTCAAAATCCACGACCAGACGTGGTCGTGGCCAAGCCCATTCTTCAACTTGAACTCCGACTAGACGTGGTCGTAGAAAAGAAGTCGAAGAAATCTTCCGTTGGGAAGATGACTCCTAAGTTCCTGGTTAGATCCAAGATTGTGAGGTATGTGAAAAAGACTAAAATGTAAGAATAGCATTTACCTTTTGCTTTTCACAATTTAACGTGCTTTCCTTTTGTTGCTCTTAGCCCGACTCCTTCAAACCCGAGGATGCTTCTATTGAGAAGCCCATTGCGCTTCTCCGCAAATGGAGAGCGACAATAGGAGTAGTCGAAGGACCATCTAATACCCGTGCGGCGGAGGAAATCGTGGCTCTGAAGTGGTTGCTACAACCACTGAGGTAGTTGCTACGACCACTGAGGTGGTTGTGGAGACAGCAGAGGCAACGGTAGAAGCCTCTGGCCAAGGTGGTGATGTACCTGACCACCGTGTCGGAAAGGAAGTCGTTGCAGACGTACCTTCCAGTCCTCAAAGAGAAGCTGCAGTCACAGAATTAGAAGACGAGGAGTACTTCAACTTCTGTGTTGATTTCTTTGGGCCTGCTTCCATCGTGGGGTCTTCTGCTTTTAGATCTTGCGATCGAGTCCCTTATCCCAAAGATATTCCAAACAGAGGGGAAACTTTCAACAACTAACGTCTCGAAAAGGTTTGGTGGGATCAAGTCGCCAAGATAGACGAGCTGAAGAGTCCAGAGATGGTTTTCTCGATGTTTGCTCGGACGACCATGAATGTAATTATTTAAGGATACTTATATGTATGGCCTTCCCTTGCTTTTTACTGTCTTTCTTTTTGCAGAAAGCTCTAGAACAAATTGCCACTGTTGGTGAATATCACCGACAACTTATAGAGCTACGACAAGAAAAAGCGGAACTTTGCGAACAGGCAGAGAGGTGGTAAGTCACTGTTATTCATAGTCGTTTTAGGGTTTGACTACTTATACAGTGCTTGTGAGGTTTGTCGTGGAAAAACTCACAACTAGGTTCTAGTCATAGAAAAACTTACAACTAGTTAGATAGTGCTTATGTCTACTTTTAACCTTACAAAAGTTAAATAGCGGCTTAAAGAACTCGGCCGACTCGCCGATTATGAAAAAGAGGAGTCGAGAAATCTAAGGGAAGAAAAAGAAGACCTCTTGAAGAAGCTTCAGGAGGGTAACTCTGTAACTCAAAAGTTGCAGTGAGAGATAAACAGTAAGTGCTGAACTTAAGACTGATTATGTCTTTGATCTTTACCTTTTTAACTCTTACTTCTTTTTAGAAAAAGAGGACGAAATAAGAAGGCTCCAAACCGAAGTTAAAGATAAAACTTTGATCTTTCACGAGATTTCTCGTATCGCCAAAGATAAAGATCAAGAGGTTGAAAGGCTAAGATCTCGGCGAGCAGGTAAGCAATTTTTACTGCGCAATTCTTCACGAAGTTCTTTTCTTATTCTGATTCTTATTTCTTTTTAGAAATTGAACTCGAACTAGGAAAACTCGAAACTAAGGATCAGGAAAAAACCATGATTCTTAACGAGACTATCCGCATTGCCAAGGAAAACGCAAAGGACATCAAATTATGGGAGGAGTGACATGCTGAGACCATTGCTTTCCATAATAAGGAAATCGAGAAGTTAGATTCTCAACTAGCAGGTAAGGAATTCTTTACCTGAGAACTAGTTCTTTCCTCTTCTAGGAATTATTTTTGCTTGACTAGTCTTACCCCTTTCAGAGCAAGTAGTCGAGAATAAACAACTCCGCGAGGCTTCGACTCGTAACCAACAAGAGATGAAGTCAATAAAGATTAATCTTCAAGGCAACATCACGCTCCTGAACAATATACTTGGTGAGCTGCATGGTGAGGGAAAACTCCTCCAGAAGATACGATAGCTGCTCATATAAGTACTATTGGGGAACAAGTCGGGACTTTGCAAGAACTGGTGACCACTCTGAAGGCCAACCAAGCTAACTCAATAAAGGAGGCGGTCGAAGGTGCAATAAGTTATGTATTGGCAAAACTTAAAGCTCATGACCCCACCTTAATATACAACCAATCGACGCCGACTTCGAACGCTACGAGGCGAAGCAAGTCGGTTGATTGAAGAAATGCAACCAGCTTAGGGGAAGGTCTCGGAGGAGATGCAACGATCTCCCTCTTTAGAGTAGTTTGTAATAAAAACCTGTGAAAAACAAGCTTTTGCTGATGTAATATATAATCCATCTTGTTTCCTGCAAATTATCTTGTCAAGTAGTTAGTAACTCAAAAGATAATTGACGAATGAAAGACTAAGAATTGAAGTCAAATTAATAACTTTATCCTAGCCCCGACTATTTACTTAGTTTATTTAAATAAACTAGGTAAATAGTGTTAAAAGGGTTTATGAAAACAGAGAGGTTTGATTAACTTGTAGTTTTTTATCACGATTGTCATGCACTGGTCGAAAGAGTAGTAATGAATCGACTCTAGGAAGTTCCTTCTAGTGGGCCGGACCACGTGCAGAGAGGAAAGGCTTCGACTAGGTGATATTACCATCTCCTATCAGATTAATCAAATCGAGAACGGCAACTTGAGTTAGGCAAACATCTAGAGGACTTTAAAAAATTCGTTCGTCCTTCCTTGGTGGACTCGATAAGTCTGTCCTGGTAGCAAAAGTAGGAAACTGAACTATGCTAGGAAGTTCCTTCTAGTGGGCAAGACCACGTGCAGAGAGGAAAGACTTCGACTAGATGTGTTTCTTCCTCCGACCAGTTGAAATGGAACGAGTACACCAAAGGCGGTTGAATAAATCTAAGAAGGTGCGCTCTGCTTAGAGTATTTTTCAAAATAACTGAAGAAATAAACTAAGATGAAAAGAGCTGGCTTTAAGAATATTTCGACCAAATAGAACCCAAACTCTTTGTATTGGCAGCAAAAGTGAGTAACGAGTTGACACTAGGAAGCTCCTTCTAGTGGGTAGGACCACGTGCAGAGAGGAGAGGTTTCGACTAGGTGATGTTACCTGCCTTTTGACCAGTGTAAAGAAAATTGGGTGTTTGGAATATAGTCGAAAGATTATGAAAGCACTACTAAAAAATAAGACAATAGAGGTAGGAAGAACCTGAGGCTTTATTGTCTGAATGGTTTGTTATACATAAAACTTGCGTAACTGGTCGATGTTCCAAGAATTTGAGAGAACCTGGCCGTCTTCTATTGCCAATCGCATCGACTCGCCGTAACTTCGACCAACTGTAAGGACCTTCCCACTTAGGAGAAAGTTTATTCTGATTAGACTTGGATTGATAGAGCCTCAATACCAAGTCACCTACATCAAGGCTGCGAGGTTGGACCATACGATCGTAGTATCTACGCAGGGCTTGTTGGTAGACTACTGAACGAATTAAGGCCTAGTTTCTCCTTTCTTCGAGTAGGTTAATGTCATCCGCTTGAAACTGTTCTTGGTTGAAGTCATTGAAAGTTTCACTCGTGTTGATCGTATCTTTAGTTCCAGAGGAAGTATGGCTTCGCCCCAAGACCGAAAAAGGGTGTTTCACCAGAGTCGACTAGTAGTCGCATTTAACCGCCCATAATACGGAGGGTAATTCTTGTACCCAAGCCCCCGAGTGCTTGACGAGCTGGTCGAAGACTCGGGTTTTAATTCCCCACATTATTTGGTCGTTTGCACGTTCGACTGCCCCATTGCTTTGGGGATGGGCAACTGAAGCATAACATAACTTGGTACCCAACTCGTCGCATAAAATTCACAAATTTTGCGCCAAAATTGTTTACCATTATCTGTAATTATTCGACTTGGCACTCCAAATCGAGTAATTACACATCTCATCATGAACCGCTTTGTCGCCTGCTGTTATCCTGAAGCATGAGTTCGCTTCGATCCATTTTGTGAACGATCAATAGCCACAAAGGGAACTCGAAACCTCCCGGAGCTTTGGGGAACGGTCCTAGGATATCGAGACCCTGTGTCGCAAAAAGGCCAAGACAGAGGTATCGCTTGTAATGCTTGAGCTAGTTGGTGTATTTGCCTACTATGAAAATGGCATTGACACACTTTTAACCAACTCTTTAGCATCATACGAGGTCTGCACAAGAAAACCTTGTCGAAAGGCCTTACCGACCAAAGCCGCTCAGAGGAAGCATGATTTCCACAGATGCCACTGCGTATGTCGTGAAGGAGTGTTAATCCTTCACTCTACGGAATGCATCGCATGAGCACCCCTTGAGTACCTCGCTTATAGAGGACTCCTTCAACCAAAGTATACATTTTGGCTTTTCGATAAGCGATGCGCCTGGGATCGCTCTTCGTGTACAGAGCCCTTCTAAAGATACTCAGAGATGGGAGCCATCCAAGTGTCCTCAGATTCTAGAGAGGCCGCCTCAATAAGACGTGTCTCGATTCTTCAACCAGTGACCGGCTTCGAGTTGTTCCAAGAAGACTCCTTTTGGTACTACAGATCGAAGAAGCCATTCGAGCAAGTCGGTCTCGCGAGGAAATTATCCTTTGAGGGATGAATTGTGCCTCAAACCTAAAAAATGCTTTTTAGCTTACGACTCCGATAAGTACCGAGACATTGCTCAAGTTAGAGCACGGTACTCTTTCCCGACTTGATTCACAACTACTTGAGAGTCTCCTCACGAGAAGTCGGCTAATCGAGAGCGCTTTCACACCAGATGCCGCCTAGCAAACCTTCAGATTCTCGCCACGTTGTTAGTGGCCCGAAAGTTTAATTGTATAGCATACTTAAGGTCTCTCCTAGAGGAGATACCAGACCACTCCAATTTCGAGTCACTTAAAGTAAGCGACTCGTCAAAGTACATCGCCCATCGGTCATGGAAATGATCGGGATCCTAAACAGTTTAGGATTTGTCCATTCATGCACAAAGTATGCCAAGATCTGGATTTAATGGCCATTCGGGACACGAAATGGAGGTCTAACTCCCCAAGTTTGATCGACCATTTTGCCATGGCCCCGCTGCTTTCCCTATTCTAGAGGATCGCTCCCTAAGGGAAACTCAGACGCAGACAACTATTTTGTGCGCCTAAAAATAATACCGTAGTTTCTCGAAGACATGAGGAGGGCATATAGAAGTTTTAGACCGAGGGTAACGCCCTTAGGCCCGTGTAAAACTTCACTAACGTAGTAAACCGGTCGTTGTATGTTTTCATGTTCTACGATCAAGATCTGCGCCATCGCCTCGTGGCGTGGCAAGCCTAGGTAAATTAAGAGTGTTTCTTCCGCCTCGAGAAACCAAAATAGGATTACTCAGAAGATACCTCTTGACATCCTCAAAGGCAGCGTTGCCTCGCTCAACCACTCAAAACCTTCCTGTTTCCTTAGAAGTTTAAAGAAAGGTAGTCCTTTTTCTCCTAGTCGTGCGATGAAACGACTTAAAGCCGCCATGCACCCTCTCGAAGTTTCGGACTTCTTTCTTTGTGGTTGAGGGCGATTGGAGAATGGCCTTTATCTTTTGGGATTTGCTTCGATTCCCGATAGATACTAGGAATCCAAGCAATTTTCTCAAGAGATTCCAACACACACTTCTCAGATTGAGTTTAAGCTTATGCTTTCGAGGTTGTCGAATGTTTCTTGTAGGTCGCTGATATGATTAAATCTCTTCATGCTTTTAACGACTAGATTATCAACATAGGCCTCCGTGTTTCGCCTAGTTGAGATGAAAAGTCGATTGCATCAAGCGCTGGAAAGAAGTTACCGGCATTTTTTAGACCAAATGGCATTTTGACAAAGCAAAATATACCAAATGGTGTAATGAATACGGTCTTTTTCTTCATCGCTAGACACATATTGATCTGGTGGTATCTAGAATATGCATCTAAAAAACTTAACATTTCACAACCTACAGTAGAATCAACCAACCGATCGACACGAGGTAAAGAAAATCATCTTTTGGACAAGCTTTATTAAGATCGATGAAGTTCACGACATATGCCATTTGCCGCTTGACTTCCTAACCATTATAGGTTAGCCAACCACTGGTGGTTGACTTCTCTTATAAAGCCTGCTTTAAGTAGCTTATCCAATTCTGATTTAATAGCATCTCGTCGATCAGGGGCAAACCTCTGTAATTTTTGTTTTACGGGTACTTTGTCAGGCCGTAAAGCTAGCTTGTGCTCGATCACGTCCCTGGGGACTCCGGGCATGTCGGATGCTTGCCACGCGAAGACATCTACGTTAGTTCGGAGGAAGGTGATGAGGGCGTCTTCCTACTTGGGGTCGGATCCCCGATGCGAACAGTCTTCGAGGGCTCCCCTGCGTCCAAAGGAAACTCTTTGACCTTGTCATTCGGCTTTGGTGCAGCTTTAGGCTTCGATTTGCTGGTCGAAGGCTGACTTTCTTCTCGAGTTGGTATTTGACCAACCATCTCGAGGGATTGACGGTCGCAGGTATACGCCATCTTCTTGTCACAATGAATTATGATTACTCCTTTGGGACCTGGCATCTTAATACATTGATACCCGTAATGAGTAGCCATTAAGAATTTTGCCAAAGTTGGTCGTCCGAGTATGGCATTATATGCCGTATCGAAATCGACCACATCAAAGGAGATTTTCTCGTCTCCAAATTACTTGGTGAACCAAATGTTAAAGGAAGAGAAACTTGGCCAATAGGTTTGGTCAAGACCGATGGCACGATCCCATGAAAAGAGTTTCGCATCGTCTTACCTTAGTCCCGGTACTTGCATTTCGTCCCAGGCACTCGTAAACAAGATGTTTAACAAGTCGCCACCATCAACCAAAACTCGATTGACGACAATTGTTGATGGTGGGTTCGACCACGATCGGATATCGACCGGTCGAAGTCGAAGGAATTGGGCGATCACCCTTCTCGAAGGAGATGGTGACTTCCACCACTTCGTAATTTATTGACGAGAGGAGGATCTATGGAGTTTACCTTACGCTCGCGCCTTTAAGTCGCCACTTTGATTCAGATGCCGATGATCCCCCGAGATGTGCTCGACGGTATGTTGCGGATCCTCGAACAGCATCTCCTCATCGCCGCCTCGACGACTTATGACCACTCGCTTGTCCCACCGCTGAGAGTGGGAAGTGGTACTTTGCCGCTGTAGTAGTCCTCGAGCTTTCGCTGGAAGACCTTATTATGAAGGTCATGTCCTTCCTTTTATGGAAAGGACACCACCTAGGCTTATCGTTCTTCCGATCGGGCGCTTACCTTTGCCTTGGTCGGAGGCGGCTTGGAGGTTCAGTAGCTCTTTATCGCTTATGTACCAAGACCCTTTGGAACCGCCGGCTTGGGGGTTTTGACCCTTCGCCTTGTTCTTGGGCTTTTGCTTTCTTATCCTTCTTTTGCTAACTTCACCGATTCTCGAGAGGTATTGTCTTCTCGATCAATTGTGTTGTTCCACTCGCCGCCTGTATAAATACATATCGATCGGCCATCTCAAAAAGTTGGCGACGATAGAGGGAGGATTTAAAGCAATATCCTCCATTATTCTTCTACTACAGACTCCTTGCTTGAAAGCCCTGATGACAGATGAGTCAGAAACTTCTGGAATTGAATTACGAACCTAACTAAAGTGCTTGATGAATTGGTGCAAGGTCTCATGGTCATTCTGTCTCATCGGGTGCATGTCGTCCTCCTTCCCAGGGCGATTGTAGGTGCCTTGGAAATTCGCCAGTAGAAGGTCACAGAGGTGTTACCAAGAATAGATCGACTCGAGTGGTTGGTTTAGTAACCACGATCGAGCAGACCCTTCGAGCATAGTTGGAAGGTAATTCGCCATTACACGCTCTCCTCTTCCTGCTGTTCGGACAGCTATTGTATAAATTTGAAGGAACTCGATGGGATTTTGGGATCCATCGAACTTCTCTATGTTCACTGGTCGAAAACGAGGTGGCCAGCGAACAGCTTGGAGGTCAGGTGAAAATACCCGACATCCGGTAATAACTTCTTGACGTCTCCTTTGCAGAAAAGAAGAATTGATATCACCAGGTGATCGTATTCGACGATACCTAGTAACAGGTTGACCCGACCTGTAGTAGGTCTCGGTCCTACGAGGGAAATACTCCTCAGATTCCATCTGCCGCCGCAGATTTCCATGTTGGAATGGTGAGCGATCACCTCCGAGGAGCTTGTTGATTATCGCCGCTCGAAAGACATTTCTCGAGTAGGAGATCGATGCGATCATTGCTATACCGATTTCTCCGCGATGATATGTTTGATCGATCAGGTAGGTGAAGAAGTCGTATTATACGACTTCCGAATGATGTCGCGAGGTGCTTCCGATCTTGCCATCATGGTCCGGTTTTCTATGATCTCTTCGACGAAGAGGTCATAGCTCGGCGCCGCAGCTCTTGAGTAGGGTTCTCGAGCAAGTCGCTGATGTGCCGGAGTTCTTGAGCTTCCTCGATTGATATTGGATGCACCCAAAGCGGACTTTTCTCGGCTGCAATCTTCTTCCGTCGAATAGCCTCAAGATCTTCCATATCGCATCCTTGAGACCTGCCTCAATGGAGGCGAGTATGTCGAGGATTTCCTCGTGCTCATCAAAGTGTTGGTTCTCTGTCTGTCACCGTAGTGCCCTTGCCATTGCCACGAGGGGCGAGGCGTGATCTTCGGAGTGTCCCTAGCTCGGTCTCTAGAAGGGTGACCTTGATCCGAGGGAAGGATGAAGACCTCCGCTGATGACTCTCACTTGCGCCGAGGCCTCCCCGCTTGAGGAGTAGTCGAGAGACACCATCTGCAACTTGGAGTAATCCTCCAGAAGGGGAACTCGGGTTATAATCGCCTCCATCCGCAGTGTGATCTCATGGAGAGATGGTCGAATTTGCAGAAAAGCATGCTTGATCCCGCCTTCTCTGGAGTTATCTGGAGAGAGTGGACCACAGATGCCGGTGAAGTCCTCGAATTGTGGCTTCGGAACTTGTCTCACCAGTCGACCACCTTAGGGGACTTGAACACTTGGAGGAAAAACTCTCGCGCTGTGAGTCCGCCTGGTGTAGTCCCGATTGTGGTCGGATTGACCCTTGTCCTTTGAAGGAATTGATTCTCTATTGGACGTACTGTTGTGGGGGATAAGGATCCCTCCTCGACTCTATTAGTGGCATGGTCTCCTGGATCTGCGGAAAGATCTCTAGAGGTAGCAACACCATTGGATGAGTCAATACTCGGTTCGTAATCAAAACCGGCATCCATGTCGACGTCTGCGTAATCTGCCAAGTCAAACCAGTTCTTCTCGTTCCATTCTCCTGCCATGAGTGCATGAGATTTGGGAAAAAGCGAGTATGTTGACAAGAGATTACCGGAAGATCCCCACGGTCGGCGCCAATTGTCGGCGTTTTAGAACCGATCTTACGTAAAGATTGTTTGATCCGGAGGGTCTCCTAGAATGGAATCACGCAGAGAGATTGACACGGGTATTTTTATACAGGTTCAGCCCTTCTCTGGAGAGAATAACAACCCTACTCCTGTGTGTATAGTATTGAGTGTGTTTCATATAATCGGGAGAAAAGACTAAGACTATTACAGAAGATAGTATCTAACTGTCTTCCTGATTGCTTGTTGTCTCCTCCAATCGCCCCCTTTTTCCCTCTGTGATCGCTGCCTTTATATAGTCGTGAAGGAAGCCGCTTTCGTGAAGAGGCGCCTCATCAAATCCAAAGAATCGACGATGTTTGCAGAATCATCGGAGTGGTAACCCTTCGCGCCACCGCGATTATTTGTCGAGATAATGGGGTATTATATGCTATTACTTCAGAGAGTAACAAACAGATGTCAATGCTTGGATTCCTTAATCAATTGGACCCACTCGCCTCAGAGGTTTTATTGAAGATAAGGTAGTCGTGGCTGACCTGGTCGTAGAAGAGCTTACGACTATAAGGTAGTTGTAAAATAACTTTACGACTGGATAGTGATTGTAGAAGAACTTACGACTATAGGGTAGTCGTAGCAAGACTTACGACTATAGGGGTGGTCGTATAAGAACTTACGACCACCTGGTAGGCTTCTCTTTGTAAATATAAGGGGTATACCTAAGCAACATATGACATCATATTTACCCATAATAAGAATTATGAATAATAGATAAAATGAGGATTATTAGATCCCCATCAGGTTGCAACATCTGAGGACAACGGTTGCAACATCTCCAAACAACGGTTGTAACATCACCGAACAACGATTACAACATCACAAATCAAATGCAAGGAAAACACATATTCCCAGCTGGCTAATAGATTGTATGTTGTAGTACTCTGTACTTGAATGTCTATCTAGGAGTGTATTCCGTGCCAATGAAATTGACACTAAATGAGTATAGCATATTTACCAAATAACTGTCACTTCAACTAGTACTAGTTGTATTACCAAACTAAGCAACCTTTAAAGTCCTGCTTTGCTAGGATTGGCCGTACGATCGAGTAGTCAGTGTTAGAGTAGAAAACAAGGTTATCATGTTCTCAGGCAGTACGGACCTCTCGGACGCGCGCGAGACCGGCCGTAGTCAGCGAACAGTGGACGCAGCATAGCGTCTGAATTTTTTTTTTTGCCCATTATCTGCGAGCTAGACAGCTGACGGGATCGAGCTGGAAACACAAACCAAAGTCTAGCATGACCAATATCGTATATAAGCAGGACCATCCGGACGTAAGAACGCTATCATTTCTCAAAATTAATACAACGGTCCGGACGTAAGGACGCCATCATTTCCCGAAATTAATACATATTTGGACTCAGCCCGGAGTCATGAATCATGACCACGAAGTCTTCTTCAGACATATGGACCTAGCGAACAATTCTAGCCTCCAATTCTTCCTTAATTATGTGATTCCCAATAGATCGTAACAGTCCCAATATTTCGGACGTGTCCTGCTTATATACGATATTGGTCATGCTAGACTTTGGTTTGTGTTTCCAGCTCGATCCCGTCAGCTGTCTAGCTCGCAGATAATAAATTGGGAAATGACTCGCGTACTGAAAAACAAGCAATTGCACACTAAATACATACTAAAAGTGATTTATCGTATTTGGTTTCCCTTCACACCCAATTATATATGGATAATTGTCCAATCTTCTACTATAGTATAATTTTCCCATTGGAATAAAGACCACCAACTCATTATTATTTCAGTTCTACAAATTATAAGGCGACGGCGATTCTTTTAAACATAAGTTAAATTTGCTGGCCGTTAGATGTGTTTTAACATTACTACTGCTATAGATATATTTTGACAGAAATTTTCAAAGTTAAGGATGACTTCTTTTCCAAGGTGCTAGATAAAGGGGTGCAATATCCATTTGAAATTGTTTACAACATATACAGACTTTTACAGCGTTTGTATCTAGGGTTATATATATACATATATACATATACATATACATATACATACATACATACATACATATATATATATATATATATATATATATATATAGTAAAAATATCTACTTGCGTTATCAAGTGAACACTTTATTTGAAAATAGGGCAGTAACTCTGCCATTAAACTTAAGAGAGAAGATGTGCACTAGTTCGAACCCTGTGGGCAGGGTAGAGTAGGCAACATGGCTATACCACTTGACTATTGATAGTTCCTTTCGTGTGGGTTATTATTGGATCGATGAGGTTTTGAATTATGTAGATTAGAGAGACTTAAAAAAGAGATAGGATCGATCTCATGTATTGAATTTTTATCCAACACAAATAGCATTACCCGTCCACACAAGAAGCAAAAGTTTTTAAGACTAAGTATAGGGTATACACAGATAGCTACACATAATGTATTCCTCAGGGCATGCACCCAATGGATGCGTAAATATATATATGAAAAAAAAAAAGATAGCAAGCGCTCAATGTTGGCCCGGCCCCCGGAGAGAACTCGCACATTGTTTTCTCTCTGAAACGCACGCACACAAGAAAATGAATACATATGAGTTCTGCGACGCCTAATCACTTGTGTCTTTTCTCTCTTCTGTTATTCCATTGCTTATCACTTTACAAACTGGTTACAACGTTTGTTTATAGCTACAATATGACATGTAACCTCCCCACTAACACATTCAAGTAGGCCACTACCTCTACTACATCACTACTACAGAAAAGATCTTCACAGACGGTTCAAAAACGTCATCACAGATAGTTTCGTGAGCCGTCTGAGTTTATGGGTCAGTGATGACATGAGGTCATCATAGACTGTTTTCAAACCGTTTGTGATGCATACTATCACAGATGGTTATTAATCGAGAACCGCTCAGACAGCAACTATCACAGACGGTTTTTAGTTGAAACCGTCTGTGATGACTTTTCTATAAAGCCTGCAGTCGCCAGCCAGTTCTTTTTCGCTTCACGTGTCCCTTCACGCAAGAATCGCAGTGCTGTTTGATCGGACGCCAATGATTAACGCCGATGTAGTGACATGGACGCGATATAGCCGATCGAATGGAGATCAGCCGCAACCAACCATTATCAAGGAATGGTTGGTTGTCGATACATGATGCCACTTCCTAGTGGGAGTACTCGCTGCCTATGTCACTTCTCAACATAGCGACGCTAATTACCTATCGACTTTACATCCGTAATTGGATATCCTCGACGCCTCCCAGCGTGCCCATGCTTCTAAACTTGTATGGCCTCGATGAAATTGCCCATGGTCGCTGCCTCATCCTCCTCATGCTACGTGACTAATCTCCTAAAGTGGCCGAGGACTATGAACATATATATATATATATATATATATATATATATATATATATATATATATATATATATATATATATATATATATATATATATATATATATATATATATATATATATATATATATATATATATATATATACCAACGCTTGGAAACTTTATAGAGAAGATATTAGGAATGGAATGGTAGGACATACGGGACGAGGAGAACTCGATTTACATGAGCATAGTTACACAGACAAAGGTGAAATGAATGGTGAGAAGCAACAGATCACATCTTGATAAAATGACAAATCAACAATAAGTCATAGCATACATATCACACATTTTATACATCTATTTTTGCAAATCATCAATCATACATATCAACAGCCCATGGTTTACCAAGCAAGTTTCCACTATCAATAGCAGACAACACTTAACACTTCTGAATAAGTCATAACTCATAACAATATAACATATCAACAGCCCATACATATCAACAACCCAATAAGTCATAATATATCAACAACCCATACATATCAATAGCAGAGACAACACTTGACACTTCTGAATAAGTCATAACTCATAACAATATAACATATCAACATACAACATCCCATACATAACAATAGCTCAATACTTCAATAGCAGACAACACTTACTCTGAATTCACTCATTTAGTAATCAGCAATCAGCACAAGTGCACAACCATTCAAACTGTGGGGGAGCAAGGAGTCAGTGCTAGGGGAGCAGACAAGGAAGGGCAGAGCAGAGAAGGGACTAAGGGGAGCTGCAGGCGCTAGGGGGAGCTACGTGCTACAGGGAGCAGAGAAGGGAAGGGGTAGAGCTGATCGAGAAAGGACTAAGGGGAGCCACGACGCTAGGGGAGCTACGGTGCTAGGGGGAGCAGAGAAGGAAGGGGCCGAGCAAAGAACAGAGTGGTGGAGGGGTGTGCGGTGCTAGGGGGAGCGGGAAGAGAGGGGAGGGCGGTGCACCAGCAGTCGACACACCCAATAGGTGATAAATCTGTCTTACCTTGACATCACCGGTGTTAGTGGTGAGGTAGCTGAGGCCGAGGTCGAGGGAGGGCGGTGCACCAGCAACAGCAGAGCAGTGTAGGGGGTGTTGTGGCATCGGTGACGGGGTCGAGCGGCGGCATCGAGGTCGAGGGCACTCAGGTGGGGAGGGGAACAGACGAGAGTAAGGGCGCTGGGGAGTGACGAGTTAGGGTGCAAACCCTAGCGGGCTCCTACTAATAAAGACATATCATAAACGGTTCTATTATGGAACCGTCAGTCATACTTATCATAGACGGTTCTATTATGGAACCGTCTGTGATATGAGAAATATCACAGACGGTCCATAATAGAACCGTTAGTGATGTCTCATATCACGCATTTGTTCTATTATGGAACCGCTCGTGATATGACACATCACGACGAATGGAACCATCCGTCATAAGCAAGAATGGAGTCCGCTGGATCTACTCGCCCTAACATGATGGCTTACGTACTACAGACGGTTTATAGATAAAACCGCTTAGATGGCTATATATATATATATATATATATATATATATATATATATATATATATATATATATATATATATTCTCGTATACATTTGCATGACATGAAGAAATTACATGTTTATATGTCAATTTTGTCATTGAAATATCAAGAAAATTTGCTTTTAACTATGATCGATACATATATCACATGATCGATATAATAAATTTGTTAACCACTAAACCGCTGATCGTGATAAATAGTTAATTCAACATATAATATAGTAACTTCACCTCCAAACTATTTTTTTTTCATTTTGAAATTTACATATGGCCAAATAGCGTGGCTAGTCGCTTGTTACAAAGATTAAAAAAAGTAGAAACCTAAATAAACAAAGTTTTTCTAGTGGCGGAGGTAGGTGCTATCTCCGCCTTCAAAACTTCAGAGGCGGTGGCGCCAAGATCGCATTTATTCGTGATCGTAATCAAGCTTCTAAATGCATCCACCCACTAACGCTGCTTGAGTGTCTCCCAAGACTCTTGACCGTTGAATCAAGAAGAATTGAGCCCATAGGCTCTCTTTCCTTGCTTGAGGCCATCCGGGCATGGTTGACTCACGCCCGCCACCGATTAAACAAATTCAAGTGACGGCAAGCTTCGGAGACGCAGCAACATCATTATGGAGGACCACGCCCATGACGCAAAGAACTCGCCTAAGTGGGAGATCACCCGAAGACGGGCGGAGGAGGATGTCAAGATGGTGGAAGGTGGCCGCCACCTACTCCGCAAATCTCTGACAGAGGAGTGAAGACACTATTGAAACAAAGGTCTTTTTCGCAAAGATTCCGCCAACGCATACGGGAGAGGTGCTCGACAAGATGGTATGTAGGCCAACAATGCCGCGATAAGGAAACAGAGGGAGCCATTTCGCTTTAGAAGTGTAGAGTTATATATATGGGGATAATCATCTTCGATGGCGGATGATCCGCTTTATAAAACAAGGAATAAATTCAAAGACGTGAGACAAAAAGACACATCGAAGCCGGGCGGCATTGATGCAACGAAGAGACGATCGGCGCATTTAAGAAACTCACCAGAGCTGAAGCGACATTATCTCAGACAGTTATAATTAAAAAACCATCTGTGAAATCTACAATTATCATAGACGGTTGGTGTTTAGAACCGTCAGTGATATTTCACAGACGGTTTTCAATATGAACCGTCTGTGAAGTTTACAATTATCACAGACGGTTCGTGTTTAGAACCATCTGTGATACTTCACAAACGGTTTTCAATATGAACCGTCTGTGATATTACCTCTTCACAAACGGTTTGTAGTGCCTCCAGTTACACAGACAGTCTCTAAACAAAAATCGTCTGTGTTTGTGTTTAATACAGACGGTTTTGATCAACCGTCTGTGATCAGGCATCCAGTATTAGTATTTTTATAGTAGTGCATGCACTAGCTCCACTACATGCACTAGCTAATTACTATATTAACTATGCAAAACACTAAGAAGTCAAGATTATATATAACAATTTCCCCCTTAATCTTGGCATGCCGTCTCACCATTGCGGATCGCCTACAACCTCTTGCCACGTGCAGCGGCTTTCTCCTTGTTGCTACACGCAGCGGCCTCTTGCACGACTCATTGCTCCATTGACGGTCTTCAACATTTATCTCCAAGAAATTCCGCCTTCCCACTCGGCGTGGCTTAGCAACACAAACTCTCTTTATGTGTCATCGAACCTATGCAGCTGCTTCTCTACCACGTGGTGCACTCCTTGAGGGACAATACAGTCGCCCTCGCCATGCGATCACTCTTGAGGGACAATACATTCGCCCTCGCCATCAGCGACCGTGAACATAGGCTTCACCACAGCCCATGCACCTGGCAGTTCTTCTCCTGGAGACACAGCGATGGCCATCAATGCCATCTTGCCTTGTCGCTTGTTGACGACGCTCCTTGGTAGCAGGTATTTGGGAGACATGCCGCCTCCACTTTCACCGCTACCTCTTTGCTGCCAAAACTTCATCGTCGGTGGCATGGCTCACAAGACGACTCTAACCACCGATTCTTCTTATGATGACAGCCTCCATGCCATCGCCGTTTGTTGGCCTCATGACAACTCGTTTCCCAACGGCTTTGCACCACCTCACCTTGCCGCCGTCGGCCTCCACCTCCGGTGGAGACTGTTGTCGTTGGCCTACTCAACGGTGATCACGTCGCCACCACCGGTGCGCATGTCATGTGCGATTCCAGCATACCGCGTTGGCCTTGCCATGGCCACGCGGACCTCCATCGTTGTGTTCCTAGTGAGCACACGGTGCTGCTACCGGCTCGTCACCTGTGCCCTGTATGTCTCCACCAAACACCTGGGCTCTCCTCATCGCAGAGCGGCATGCTCCATGCTGTATGCCAGTCGCCGTCGTCGTGGACACACACACACCATCGCGCTGCGCTGCACCACATGTGCGTCGTGTCGCACACCTGCCCGGCCTTGAGAGTCAAGCCTACACTGGGTCGTGCTCGTCAGACACGTCGCAGCCTTGCCTCTGCGGCAGCCATCTGCCCTCGTGCAGCACTTGGCCTTGGTGGCCTGCGCCTTGGAGCACCTAGGCTTGAGCATGTTCGCCTGCACAGTCACAGAGTGCATGATGAACAATTCGCACATGTCCTACATGACCGTAGCTTCGCTCTGCAGGCCCTCGATCTCTTCGGCCGTCCCGCCGAATGTGAGATCCACGACACCTTGCGCCAAGGCGCCTCGCTGCGCTTGCGATGCTCGCCGTTGCACCAACGACCCCGCTGTTGGAAATATGCCCTAGAGGCAATCATAGAGATAATTATATTTAATTATGTTCATTATATTCGATAATATGTTATCTTGTTTCTAGAATAATATCATTAATATTTATTGTCAAGTATGTGACTTGATTGTGAAACTCTATATTTCTGCGATGATTATTCTTAAACGCTCTCTCGGTCGTAAACATATGAGAATACATATGAATAGACTAGCATATGTATTGGTTGATGACTATGTTTTACAGGTCATGGATATGGAGATATCAAACCAATAATATGGACATATGTTAGAGAACATGGTGTTGGATAAGACCCACCTTGAGACACTATTGAGATTGTTATGATTCTATGTGTCGTTAGTTGGTCTCAAGCAATGATGACGTATAATCCTTAGACCTGAGATCAACATGGTTTCCTACATGTGTAATAGCGCTCTTAGGGGTTGCCAAACGCTGCATGTAATTGGGTAGTTATAAATGTAGCTTTCGGGTATGCTATGAAACATGCAGAGGAATGTGACTGGCCGGATATGAGATTTGCCCCTCCTAACATAACAGGAGATATGTCTCTGGGCCCCTCGTTGTGGTCGGATAAAGTAAGTGCATGGCCATGCCGATAGTGGTCGAAGTGTTCGACCACGTCAAGTTATCCGACACTCGATCGAGAAAGTATTGAACAGTCCATGGATGGCACAACATCTCACCTGGAGTTCAACCAGATATTGTGAGGCAAAGGGAGAATACATGAGTAGGTCACTTAGTTCGACCGCCATGATGGTCATATGGAGATACGAGCTGGTCGAGACCGGTTTAACATAATCACGGAGTGGTCGTAACTCGTCGTAAGGAGTTACGAATGGTCGTGACCAAATACGAATCGTTGTATAGAGATAGGATCTGGTTGTAAGTGATGAGGACCTAGTCGTAGATCATATTGCAATAAGGTTCGTCCGATATAATTTGTATGTATTCGAAAATCGTTATGTCCTGCTAGGTACCACTAACGACTCGTAGTCGGAAAGGTGTTTCTAAGTCACAACCGAATATGCATAAACCTAACGGGTCACACACTTAATAGGTTGGAATAAATCAGTACAGATACGATTTGTAAAACGTGTTCGGATAGGATTCGTCATGGGCACTATATAAGGAGATGCTTGAGGCTATTATGAAATGGAGGAGTTGACATGAGTTGCTTCACCGAAACCCTAGCCGTCATCTTCTTGAGAGCTCTGCCGTGCCACTTGGTGCTAGCACACCGGCGTACGGTTGTTCCTTCCCTGGACGCGTGGATACGTAGAAACGCTATTGCGGTTGCTGTTGCGCTTGAGAACGATCCGCGATCTTTATAAGGAACTGCAGAGGTTGCTGGAGGAGACGATCGACTACGACCACTACATCGACGTGTTCGACGCTGGATGATCGACTACAACCACTATATTGACGCGCTCTACGTTGGACCAGGCTGCTCCAACTCTTCTTCCGCTGCTCTGCGCATTTGGTGGTAACGATTTGTGATCATCTTATTGCTTGGTTTCCTGGCTTACGTGGTAGAAATTTTTGAATTGTTGCTATCGTAGCCTACCCATATCCCAACACCCACCGCTAGAACGCAGCTTCCTTACCTCGCTCTGATACCAATTGTTGGCCCAACTCCCAGAGAGAACTCACATATTGTTTCCTCTCTGGAACGCACACACACAAGAAGATGAACACAGATGAGTTTTGCGACGCCTAACCGCTTGCGTCTTTTCTCTCTTTTGTTATTCCATTGCTTATCACTTTACAAACTGGTTACAATATTTTTTATAGTTACAATATGACATGTAACCTCCCCATTAACATCTTCAAGTAGACCACTTCCTCCACTACATGTACTAGCTAATTTTTCTATTAACTATGCAAAACACTAAGAAGTCAAGATTATAAATAACACTCAATAACTTGAAAGACCACACATGTCATCTTCCACCTGAGAGATCGGACACTGTGCCGCAGCTCGTCATCGCCAATGACGGATACGACGTGATAACTGAGTTGGGAGCTCTATTCTGCATCAAGTTGAATATACCAAAGCCTGGGCGTGTTGAAATTGTTTCCGGTAGTGACATGCCGCCATTGAGATATTGCATCACTTGCCGCATGCTGGGCCTTGAATTGATAGATGGATGCGAGCATAATAATCCTAGTTTTAGTACTAAACTTGCTTCATCAACATCATAGGCACCATGGAGCTTGATATCAACAGTATCTGTGAGTGATCCTTTGTGCCAATGCTCCAGTACCCAATCAGCCAACATCAGTAGGGTGCCTTGCGCATCTTGCTTGATAGGCCTTTGTCCACATGTGACCTCAAGGGTGAGCATGCCAAAAGAATATACATCGGCAAGTGGGGTTGCCTTGCCAGTCAATGCCAGCTCTGGAGCTAGGTATCCTATTGTGCCAACCACATGCGTGGTTTGTGGATCGGCTCCATGATCATATAACCTTGAAAGGCCAAAATCACCTAGTTTTCCATTCATCTCATTGTCGAGGAGCACATTACTTGGCTTCACATCTCGGTGGATCACAACTTTCTCCCACTCTTCGTGGAGGTAAAGCAAACCCGATGCGATGTCTTTGATGATGTGAAACCTTTGAGCCCAATCCAGAGTTGGCTCACCCTCTTGGCAATGCAAATACTTGTCAAGGCTTCCATATGGCATATAGTCATACACTAAAAGCAGTTCACCTTTACGGCGGCAGTATCCGAGCAAGCGCACGAGATTACGGTGTTGGAGCTGGCCTATGCTAACGATCTCCGCGACAAATTGCTTCATGCTTTGCTTCGAGTCATGTGATATCCTCTTTACAGCAATCTCCTGTTTAGACGCTGGAAGCATCCCCTTGTATACCCTTCCAAACCCTCCTACACCTAGCACATTCTTGTTTTGAAATCCTCCTGTGGCATGGAACAAGTCCTTGTATGAAAAACGTTGTGGCCCGAACTCGATCTCCCAGTCTTCCTTCAACTCAGCGTACCTCATATGTCTCCTCAAAATTATAAAAATAGCAGTGCCCATAGCCATGAGGAATACAGCGGTTGCTATTGGCAAGATGATTTCCAATACCTTGATAGATCAGACTTTGGCGAACATGAGGCAGCTTTGGCAATTTGTCGATGTGGATGGCTGGAGCAGGGCCATTCATTCTGAAGCTCCAGCCAAGCAAGTAGTGTTGCCCAGTGATTGCTTCGCCTGTCGAAGAAGAGAAACCGATGTATGCTTCATCTGTAAGCACTAATGAGAGGTTATATGTATCAGAAAGCAATGGTCTCACAGGCTTGGCCATGTTAAGGGGAGCCATGGTCACATTGATTTGTGTGGTTTCTCGGTCGTAGTCCACCCATACTTGCATCGCCTTCTGGCTGATGAGGCTCAAGTTATTGAACATATCGTTCATATCATCGTAGTAGCCAGCATAGTAGGATTGAACAGAGGTGAGGCTATTGATGTCAATTCCGACATGGTTGTCATTGATGTCATGGAATTCATTGCTTTGAATGGTGTCGAGTTCGACTGCAAAGATGTGGCCATTTGTCTTGTTGTTTGTCTGGTCATTGAAAAGGCCGAGGAATTGGGTAGGGAACGCCGATGAGAAGTTCTTGCTTGGTGCAACGAGGAAGGCGATGCCATGGCCACCCAAGTCGGGGTAGGCAGGGACAATGCCGAACACGAAGGAGACGGAGAAGGATTGACTGTGTCGTTAGAAAACTTGCGGAAGTGCAGCGGGTCGGGTAGAAAGCGTGGCCTTTAGCCGGACCCCGTCGTTGGTCAGCTCAACCAGGCCGTTCGGAGTGATCGTGGCCGCGCCGTCGAGGGTGAGGTTGGCGCCAATGAAGCCGGTGTAGATGAACTGGTGATCATCACCGGTGGCGATGGCTTCCAGGCTGAGGCCAAGGAAGAGGAGTGGCAGAAGCAAGGGCATGAACTTCATGGCAGATATGACTATAAGCTCTAGCTAGCTAGCAGGCAATATCGACTATCGAGCTGGTGGTTGGCTGGTTGCACTGCACTTGATCGGCATGCAGTTTATAATTATTTTGCAATGGCATGATGGAGCTAGGCAGGTTGTTGCCTAAGCATGCATCGTCTCCGGTATTGAGTAACTAATACGAAATGAGTGAGAAATTCATTGTCATCCGTCCAACGTCACCAAGAAATTCGCAAGCAATTCGCTCAAAAGAAAGTGACAGGCAAGTGCCTTTTTAATTTTGACATAAACTCTACGTATTTTTTTTGGTGAAGATCATTAGACGATGACAACCAGTTTGAGAATCAGAACTTCCGATATCTTCTTTACATAACAACCTAACTTCCTCCTAAAAACCCTACCACTATCAAACAAGTCCAAGCCCCCCTCTCCTCCTCCCTTCCTCCTCGCCGTCGCCATCAGCAGCCGCTGGCCGGCCAGCGGCGGCGACGGAGCTTTTCTTCTCGGTGGTGACGCCGACCTGGATCGCGTTCCCGATGCCGACGATCCGTCTGTCGATTTCAATGGTGTGGATTTTGTCGGGTTGATCTGGGACCCTTCTCCGCCACTCGCCTTCAGCGTGGCGATCTGGGGCCCTTCTCCGCCGGCTTTTTCGGGCGGCACGGCTTCATTGATGGCATGACGACAGAGGTGGCGCGTGCAGATCCAGATTTAGCAGCAGTTGGTAGAGATCGCAATGGCTCGGTGGTGATGGCTTGTGCGGCGCCGACTCCTCCCGTGGATGGCTTTTAACCGATGACGCTGGCTGCGGTGGACGACGCTTTCCTTTGGTGCTAGCAGTGGTTGGCCGTTGGGGATGTTGCGGACGCCGCCTTAGCTATCCGCCTTCATTGGTTAGATCCAGTGACGAGGTCGTCTTTGTGGCGTGGTCTTGAGCGCCGGTACCTTCGATCCGAGTGAAAACTCTTGATCTAACCTTCGCTGGTTGGATCCGGCAACGACGTCGACCTGAGTGACGTCACTTTCTTGAAGGCGTTGCTTTGGAGAACCGGTACCTGAGCTCTGGAGTGAGAACTCATGATCTGAACTTCGCTGGTTGGATCCGCAATGACGACGTGAGTCGATCCTTCTGGAGGCGCCACTACGGAGACTGACCCATCATCACCTCTTTACTTCGCAACAAATTGCTCGCATGTTGATGATCTATCGTTGGTCCCGAGGCGGGCTAGGTTGTCTTTTTAGGCTAGCCTTTGCATGCCAACTTGTTTGCCATTGTTGGCTTTTGGCCATTTTTGTTCAACAGCACTAGTTTTAAGTCGCTCTAAAATTTTCTTAAGTTTAAGTCACTTATTGTGACTATTGGATTTGTGTAGAGATTGGTGTATCATATGATTGGATATTGATCTAATGGATAAAAAAGGTGACTTATACTTAAGAAAATTTCAGTCACCTTATGAATAGACAGTCTCTTTTTTGTTTTAAGCTTTTAGCTGATGGTGGTGTAATGGCTGTGTGCATCTCTAGTTGGTGCAAAGGTCGAGTTGTACTTGTATTATCTAAAAAACGACCACCAGTTTGTAGAGTTTTTGATCAGATTGGCCCCTAGCCTCCTTAATTCCTAAACTAGCCCGTTAGCTTGAATTTTCAATTTTGGCCCCTTCGACACGTGTTATGGCCGGGACCGAAAAGCCAAGGTGCTGCCGTCCCACACAGCAGCACCTCCCCTCCTACCCGGCGCACGCAAATCCAAGAGGAGAGAGAAAATATATTTAAGAATATTTCTTGGAGGAATTTTTAAATATAGCAAATGAGCTCTAAAAATTATGAAATTTTTTGTGGATACTCCCAGCACAGTGTAATTGCTTGTGTAATTTTTTTCAGAATTTTATGAGTTACGATTTTTTTTGTGTAAAATTTATTTAAGTATACTGTTTGTAGGAATTTTCTAATATAGAAAATGAGGTCCAAACATTATTTTTTTTTCTAGGCTCCTTATACAGTGTACTTGATTGTGTAATTTTTCATAATTTTATATGTTCCAAATTGTCTCGACAAATTAAGGGTTTAGGTCTTGAAAATTAGGACTAAAGGTTTCGAAAATTAGTGTTTCATGATTTCATGTGACTTGATATGTGGGAAGTTTAGTACCACATAACTACTCTAGGTAAGAGACACTCCCTTCTCCGCAAATCTGTCAGCCTGTCAGCCGCTGTCCCCTTGCCCGCAAAAGGCTCGCTTTTTATGACAATTGTTTGATTGAGTAATGAGGCTAATGGTACCAGTAGGTGGTATGGGTGATTTCGTTGGTGTTTCCAATTTCATCATAGAAATAAGTTTGTGTAACATACTTGGTAATTTCTGAGACCTCTTCAGGTACCACAAAAAATCTTCTGTGATATCGGGTTTTATGATACATGTAGTCTGTGATATCGGGTTTTATGATGCATGTAGTCAGACATCCACAACTTAAACATTTATTATGTCGACAGTGAAAATGGTACCCTACATGTGTCATTATTCAAACTAGAAGTTACTCTTTTGATTTGAACGTTGAAGGCCAACAAAGTGGCAACGTGTTTGACGGGGTACCAATTATTTCAACTAGTAGGCTGGTCTCAATACTCCACCTTGATAAGTTTCTTAAGACCGTCATATAGGTAAAAATCTGATGCAGATCAGAATTAGGAAGAGAGAGCAGACCGGTATCTTATTTAGATATCACTCATACACGAGATCCTAGGTAGAAATACTAGTAAATACTCTATATCAAAGATCTAGGATACCACACTCTAGGATACCATACATTGAAAATGTGGTATCTAAATGCTTTCATACAATAAGAAACTGTAGTAAGAAACCCGAGCGGTCCTTCAGCGCGCGGAAAGCCACACGCGACGCCAACGATCGCGTCAGATACATTTATTATGTTGACAGTGTGAAAATGGTACCCTACATGTGTCATTATTCAAACCAGAAGTTACTCTTTTGATTTGAACGTTGAAGGCCAACAAAGTCGTGGCAACGTGTTCAACCGGGTACCAATTATTTTAATGGTCCAGATTTCTTTTTGTGTTGGTCAGAAAAAATCAATACTAGTCCTAATCTTGTAAAGACTTACTACGGTCAACTAAAAAATTTGGTTTAGTGTTCTTGTGTTTTAGAATACCTGCAATCAACCCTTTAAAACTTTGAGCACTAATCTATCTATCTATCTTTACTAATTGGAGGCTCTCATATAAGCCCTCACATTAATCCTAGGATATAAAAGGCTAAAAATTTCACATTAATAGGAGAAAAGAAAACTCTAGAAATTTTCAGATTAATCAGAGAAAAGTAAAAGATCTCCATCGTCCAATCTATCTTAGGGATGCAGCATACAATTTAGAATTATCTACTAGATGTCATACCGCGGAAATAAAGAGTCCTAGGGCGTCCACTTTCCTTGTCATACACATGCATAGAAAGCTTGAAGTCCATGAAGCAACTGCTAACAAAGTCCAGGCTACATATATGTCGTACATACATCGAGACATTCTGATTGCAAGGAGATCCAGTACAACACTATGAGATGCAGGTGGGATAAAAATAGCTAAATTCTCACATTATCAAAAGAAAAACAATTCTCATCCATATACATCTCATAGCCGAGAGCTGTAACATACCTACGCCTCTTCGTAATAATAATCTATAAGCTGCAATCGGAAAAGAATAAAATAGCTACAACGTATCTACGACATCTAGGGGTGGAGGATAGAGTTGAAAAGAAACTTAGCAGTTAGAAAGGAAAAAATATATCTGTTGGTGGACGAGTAGTTTTAATTAACTCGGTGCTCAGCAGTCTGCCAATGTTTATGTTATCTTTTTTTTAGGTTCCTGGAGAGGTTCTCAAAAGACTAGATTTTTATCGGTCTAGATTTTACCGGCAGAGTGACAGTTATAAACGAAAATATAGGCTATCTAGGCATTCAAAACTTAGACGTTAAAAACAATGGTTTACTAAGAAATGGTTGTTCAACCTGCTTAATGAAGAAGGGGCATGGCAATCTTTGCTGACAAGGAAATATATAGGTGAGAAGAGTCTTTCGCAGGTGGTTAACAAACCTGGGTCTTCCTAGTTCTGGTCGGGTTTAATGAAAATTAAAGATCAATTTCTTCACCTTGGTTCATTTCAGGTAAAAAAGGGGATGCAAACTAGGTTTTGGGAGGATATTTGGTAATGTGAATGTGGCCCGATCTTTTGAAAGGTAGTGATATGTCGATTGTGGAGAACACGACGTTGATGATCCAAAGGCTCCAACCAAAACAGATCGAACTCCTCGCAATCACTGCACCACTGCTCCGATGGTTATCAACTGTGCCGAACGCGGTTGACCTCACCAAGAAGGCTATCTCCTGCAAGCGAATCGAGAACACAAGCAAGAGAGTAGAAGATGCAATCTAAAATTGTATTGCGAATAATGATTAAGCTTACAAAGTTAGGGTTCCTCAACCGAACGGTGGCAAAACCGCTATGTAGAATAATCTAAAAAGAAACTCGAGTCTTGCAAAAGGGCGTTATCTCCTATTTGAGGAGTCACATGCCAGAAGTGGGTGCCCTAGGGAAGCGCCACCAACGAGGTGGCTGAACTAGGGTGACGCCTTCCCCTTGGGCCCAAGCAATACAAGGCCTATGACCCAAAATAAAAGGTGTCGCAGCACCTTGGATAATAAGCCTAAATTCGTCGGTCCGATGAAGTAGACTCGAATGTAGCCAAATTGGAGGAGACGACCGAACTAAATGAAGTCCTTGTTGTTTCCCTTGCCGTGAGTGGCTCCTCCTCTCCATGCATTGGCGTAGATGACTAGGACTTGAGGGATCCTCCCCATTATTCCTAAGTAACAAAAGATCACAATTATTAGGTAGTATACCATTCTGCATAGATAAATTATTAGCACCTAGAAACGAGCTCACCTCATAATTTAAGTGACGGCACGAGCTCCTCGTCATAGGACCTTGTAGTTCAAAGAACATGGTCTGGAGGATTTTGTGTAGTGTGTGTATCTCAAGGAGTGATGTCCTCATCATCCTACCCCTCTTGAAATGGAGTCATCGTCGACTCAAGTTCATCTTCTCCACCCACATATGGCTTCAAATATGGAATATTAAAAGTGGACTAACCCCAAAATCTGCAGCAAATCTAGCTTGTAGGCATTATCATTAATATTTTTAACACCTTAAATGGACCATCGCTCTAGGCATTAACTTCGACTTTCTCAACTCGGGAACCTATCCTTTCTCAAATGTAACCATACAAAATCACCAGGTTCCAAAGATAAATGTTTCCTACCCATCTGCAAAGAATTCTATACTTCTCACCATGATTTCAATGTTCTCTTTAACAGCTTTTGTGCATTTTAAGAATTAATTTGGCACACGCTTTTAGCATATAAATTCAATTTTTCAGAAGTAGGACAGTGCAAAATATCAATTGGATCACGACGATTAAACCCATACACTATCAAACGGACTTACCTTGGTGGTAGAGTGTACCGCCTTGTTATAAGCAAACTCAACATGCGGTAAACACTCTTCCCACATCTTCAAATTCTTATTTAGCACAGCCCAAGATTGTAGACAAAGTGCGGTTCACAACTTTAGTTTGTCCGCTCATTTGTTGATGACATGTAGTAGAAAATAGCACTTCATCCCCAACTTGTTCCAATGTGACCTCCAAAAGTGGCTCAAAAATTTCAGATCACGATCCCAAACAATGGTATTGGGTACCCTATGTGTTTAATAATCTCCCCGAGAAACAAATCAGCTATACTTGTAGCATCATCGCCTTGTGATAAGGTATAAAGTGTGCCATTTTAGAAAAACGATCCACAACCACAAAAATACTATCTCTCCCTTCCTTCTCCTAGGCAATCCTAAAACAAAGTCCATAGATATATCCTCCCATGGTGCATTAGGAATAGGAAGAGGCATATAAAGTCCATGTGAATTAAGATGGGACTTAGCTTTTTGCATGTAGTACAATGAGCCACGTAGCGCCAACGTCAGATCTTATCTTTGGCCAAAAGAAATGGGCGGACAGACATATTCAGCCTTCTTTTCTCCAAAATGCGCCATCAACCTCCTCCATGCACCTCCGCAACAATAAAAGACGAACGGATCAAGCCGAACGATAGCTTGTTAGTACGATAAATCAAACCGCTCATTTAACACGACTTATTCCATGTTTTTCCATCCTTACAATTATCAAGCACTTCTTTAAAGTCCAAATCAGCAAAGATATAATTCCTTTATCATTTCCAAACCAAAAATCTTATGATCAAGTGTGGCGACCTCGATCGCACTGTTCCAAGCTAAGTGATTACGCCTAAAAGCGCAACACTTAACGAGAAACGAAACAATTCGAGTGCCCAGATATGTGTATCATATTAGCTCCCAAGGATCAAGTACAACATGCACATATCCAAACACAACATTTGCAATCACATCCATACACAATATACAAGAATAATAGAAACATGATTACAACATCAACAAATATGATCTTATGGTCCAATTTTGCATAAGAGGGTTGAACGCCAAATTTAATTATAAACAAATTAAATCGTAGGGAAGTAAATAAAGAAATAAAAAGAGAGAAACCGAGGTGGCATGCCCAAACCCACAAGCAACCAACTAGGGTTAAAGTTGTAGCATCTGTCATGCTAAAACCCGATTCAATGACTTTCACCTACAACATGGACAATCCAACTGAAAGTACAAAAATGTGCTCGTAAGACTTACTTAATAGCAACATATAATAAATGCATTCAAGTGTCAAAGGAAGGCTACTACACTAGGCAATTTTAGCATAAAGGAAGTTTTTCGTTGAATTAACCAATATAGATTCAAATTGTCATTTTGTCAAACATTTAGAAAACTTTATATAGTAGTAGGTATACCAAATTCATGATCAACAACAGAGGTACTCCAAAAATAATCAACACACGAACTTCTCGTCAGAACACAATTCATTCCTTAACAAATCAACACACGAACTTCCCATTCGTGACAACATATCGATCTGAACAATTGAACACATGACATAACAACATAACCCAACCCAAAACCCATAATCTAACTGGTAAACTTTCCCACAAGCGATGTCCATGACCGGGGACACAATTTATTCGAATTGATTTAGTTAACTCTGCAGAGGTGTACAACTTTACCCACACGATATGAATACCTCATACTGTCGTCATGCACTCTTCCGTAGGAGTGTGAGTGAGATATCATAACAAGGCTGTTACAATGTCGTGTCCTAACTATCAAACCACCCGAGAACAGATCCCATGGCGCATCGTTAGTCGCCTAAACCATGTGGGGACCTCGTTGTGTAAGTAATTCTTTGCGCACAAGAGAACCTTAAGGGAAAGTAAGATGACACTTAACATGCCCCCACTAGATTGGCAAGAAAGCAACAATAGTAACAATAGAACACGAGCCACTGATAAAGCCTCGGCAATTACTGGTGCTCAAACAACAATTGCCAATCTAATTGTGTTTTGATAGCCAACACATAACAAATTATTTAGCCAAGCCTTCGCCATTATCCCGACATGTGGTTGCACGTAATACCTGGTTCATCACACCACATGCTGGCCCTCAAATACCCAGATAGGGCTACATGAACCGGATAACTTCCTTCATCACCCTATCACCCGTCCAACTCCAACACACAACAACCCTACCCAACAAGTCCACAATAACCAGATTCGAAGATCTAGACATAATCCTCAAATTCAACATAATTCAATCCACATATTCCTCAAATTTCATCAAGATTCAATTCAGTCCATCGGCCGATGGACTAGCTCCATCAACCGCTGACTACAACTACTTGCTTGGGGAAGCATCGTTCTACAAATTAGCAAACAAACCCATATAACATATAACCTTAATCATTCAAGGTAACAGGGCAATAAAATTTTAAAGGAAGGAAAATGTAGCAAGAGGATATAACTACTTCTACCCAATTGGCATACATTATTTGAAATTAAGCAATGCATAGAATACTTGAAAATCAACATCGATACTTTTCAAAATTAATAGTAGCAACATGAATCAAAGGAGAGAACTGCTTGCCTAGGATGGATAGTCCAGTTACTGTTAAATACCACTCTTTATCACATTCATAACTTTGAAAACTATCGAACGCATGAAAACATCGTGATAAGAACAATAACACCGAAAACATCCAAAAATTCAATATCTTCCAAAATGAATGAAATTTATACAGTAGGTAGATTATGATTTTATATGAATTTAGGTGAAAGAATTAATTCAATTGGAGTTTGTATGTGAGAGTTATAGTGGTTTGAAAATCAGCATCTTGGAAAATGCTGAAAAATGGAGCTCGGTTACTATTCATCTGAAATTAAATTTTAGCAAAAATTATAGAAAAGTGGTGAAGAAAATGATTACATAGATAAATAGACAATAAAATTACAATACCAAAATAACTTGGTTCAACTCATTTGGAGTTCATAAGAATTTTCACGTATTTTAATTTCAAAGATAAAAGAGTTTTCAATGTAAAAATAATTCTTTTTGAAATTTCAACCACATTAAAATACTTTTTAAACTCAGGCTAACCTAGCCTCTGTTATAAACAAAGTAGCTTATCCAACCACACAATGCCCGGATTCACGATCTTCCAACTATACAACCTACTCGATAATTGTACAAAATCCACCGACTTATGGGCACAAGACCATGCCTAAAACCATCAATTGTTCTTCACTATGTTATTTAAGCTAATAATAACTATCTAACTCTACTAGTCTTGTCTTGGCAATTCATATTCGCACACACCCAAAATTTCCACCGATCGAGGTTTATTTGACTAACCGACACCTAATGAGCTTTACAATTTAAAAGCGCATCCAACACTTAATAGCTCACTAATCGATTAACTCACATCCATTTCACTGCACTAGTCGTGGTACGACATCTACCAATCCAATCGACTAATAATCATTTAGCTACTAATCCAATATAGAGTACAATTCCATCGACTCGCACATAGGACTTAACTACTAATTACATGGCAATCCAAATATTTATCTCGCAATTAAATCATCCATTCTAGCATCACCCAAATCTAGCATAAATGACTCACATAGCTATTACTTAAGATATCCCATCAATTTACTCATCATTAAATAAATCATCCGATTTAGCCTCCATATATATCTCCATAAATATCATTACAAGAGCTATCCATCAAGTAATATTCATAAAATCCTTCGCACCTAGCTTAAAAAATTACTAATCCATTGTGAGGGAAAACCTCCAATTAATTTATCATCTAAGATCATCACAATTTTGCATGCGACTCCAAAATAATATCATCCAATCAATTGATCCAATGTATATTTAATTTAGTATCCACTGACCAATAATACACTTAAACCGCTACAACGATCTAATCAATCGCATCCCTCAAAATATCATCACAAGATCACACACAAGCACAATTAGGACAAGCTGGAGAGTTATACCGGTCTTAAGCTACCAAATCATTTTTACAATTAAACATGCATAAATAGATGCCATGCTCAAGAATAATATGCAACATGCACAAGTAAATATCGAAACACGGTTTGACACTACGCTTTTTACCATGGCACTAAGCGGCAAAATATCACCGACGGTCTTCTTGGGTCCACGCTCATTGAGTCGTCGGCCGAGCTCGTCCGCGTCCGCCGAGTCGCCGCCGGGTTCGTCTGCTGCTCGCCGCCTTCGCCCACGCCCCGCCCGCATTGGTGCAACCACGCTATGCAACGCGCCATGCCACTCGCCGCCGCCACCACGCCGCCGATGCATGGTCGCCGATGCATGCGCCGCGCCTCACCGCTCCTCACCATTGTCTTCGCTACCGTTGTTCTCGAATGCCCATGCCGCATTGCACTCGGGTGCAACATGTCATGCCGCCGCACATCATCGCCATCGAGCGTCACCACGCATGCACGCCTAGCCGCATGCACCCCACTCGCCTCGCCGCCACCATCAAGCCACGCCTTGCGCCCAGTGCCTCTCGTGATGCATCGCCGAGCCGCCGGACAACACCTCTTCTGCTTGCTGGCCGTGTTCCCCACTCGGTCACCATGTGCCGCTGCCCATGCTCCCAGCCTCCCATGCGCTTGCCTGCCCGAGCCCGAAGCTCGCCGTCCGCCGCTAGGGTCGCTAAGCTCCTCGCCGCCACAATGAGTTGTGCCACCGCAGTGCCTCTACTACTCGCTTTCTCCCCATGCGCTACTATCGATGCCCTAGGGCTCGCCACCACCGCTTTGGCATCGCATCACCGAAGGCCAGGTTACCCGAGCCTGCTATTACCATCGCTCGATCGCAGACAAAGACCTTGGTGACCTCGCTCAAGGCCTCGCCGCCGACAGATCGTTGATCAGGCACCTCGGCCGCCCCCAAGATCATAGCAAAGACATGCATGCATGCCTATCGATAGAGCCGACGGCCACCTTGATGCAACGCTTGGTGGCTCCCCATGCAAATACCGACACCTCCGCGGCCGGGCCACCATTGCCACCATCTTCACGCCACCTCAGCCATGCTTGGGCTCGCCTCGACCCAAAAATACACTCGACCTCCGTGTAATGCATCGTCCGTAATCACGCTAGTGCATACAAAGGTCAACATAGATGAGTATCGATCCACACAAGACGATTAGTAACATAAAAAGTAATTTGATTAACAAATAATGGTTTTGACCTTATGATCGAAGTTTACACTTATTAAGCCATGCACGGCCGACAAAGAATTAAATAGTAGCAGAACCGATAACTTCAAGGAATCCCAACATTCGCCATAGGCACCTTCAGAGAACTCCTCCTCAAAGCAAAGATGACTCCTCCACTTCTGATTGATTATAGCAAGCATGAGTACACAACTGCACTTCGCAAGTCATACCACGTAATGCAATTATACATGATGGCTTATTCCAAAGGAATGGCTTCTATGGTTCTTTTTGCGTAAATACAACATTTGCAATTTGAATACTAATAATAGATTGAAACCATAAAGTAAGACAAATAGACAATATTAATTTATCAATTATTTTCACAAAGACGCATAGCCTAAACAAGTTATTCACATGCCTATATGACTTAGATCACACACCCCTTCCTAAATGTTTTATGAAAATCTACCCTCGTGTGAAATCCCTGAGCATGCCCATTGTGAGAACCGGTATTTAACTTGTAATACTTAACCATTAAGATGATTCAAGCATTACAAATCAAATATCACGATTCTCATGATATGTACTTCCTGTATGCAAGACACATACCCCATACAAAAATTATGCATCAATTCCATTCAACACATAGAATCCAAAGTACAACTAAGCAAATCAAAAGACATACAATATAGAGTTATTACAAAAGGGCCGACCAGCCAAATAACAACTAAAGAGTCTTAATTAATGAGGAAGCAAGGTGCCATAAAATGGCGATAAACAAAAGCCAAGTAGTGTGCCTTAAACCCACAAGGCAACCAACCGGCCACCAACCTAGTCGCTCTCAGAAAAGTATAACCCTTGGGGTTCAACTTCCTCCTCCGCAACAATTTATTAAGCAAAGCAAATGAGTACAAAATGTACTCGCAAGACCGACGTAGAGTAATGACCTATATATTTTAGCTACATGCAAGCTTATTTAAGTGGAGGAGGCTCTAGACTCAATTTCAGATAAAAGCAAGTTTTCATTTGCAATAATGTAATAGATTGAAAGCAGTTTTACAATCTGATTTTATTTGATAAAAACAACAAGAAATAAGTAACAATAATAATAAAACATCCTCGAAGTGGCTAACCCAATAGCCATCACAACAATAGCATGAATTCCATTCATACCACCCACATCAAGTTTTAATTAAATGTTATAGTCTAACTCTTGTAGAGACCTTACCAAGCATGTCCATAACCTAGACGAGGCTATTCGAATAGTTTGAACCCTGCTGTGGGTGTACCAATGTACCCACACGCCTGCATCGCCTTTTGCCACTAGATTAAGCACACTTCCTTTGGTATGCCGGCAAGGCTAAGTCCTACGAGACATTTCCAATATTGTGTATTAACTACTTAGTCGCCAATATGGGAGGAAGCCCCATACGTTGATGTGGAGTCATCAAAGATGCTCATCTCCTTATAAAGGACGATGCTCCTTGCAAAGGATAACCTCCACTATCTGCCACCCAATAGCCCACCACGCAACTCTCGGAGCTAACACACGCCAAAGTACTAAGTCAAGAGAGGTCCCATATCCTCTCATGTGGTTAGCACGCATTAAGCACTTGGCTTAGTGTCCAAGATGTTCGGTCCTTGTTGACCCGGCACCATTCCACCACACCATAAAATCACACCATCAACCATTATGCCCAAGTCCAAAACATTTCATTTTCATTTTCAGTTTTTGACTTTATAAAGTAACAAAGCACAAGGTGCTGAGCATAATGATAATAATAATTTTTAGGTGATTAAGGCTATCGACTAAGTCGATAACCGCCCAATTCTACCAGTAGCTAAGCATTTCTAAGCATGACACCGTAAAGACAATAAAGAGCATAATTAAATCACCGGGCTCTAATTCACCAGCGATATTAATAACTTATGTTTTGTGGCAGGATAACAATTTAAGGGCAACTATGCAATAGGAATAGCTACCTCTAATCGGAAAATTACTTTGACACAAAAGCATGCATACATACAATTTGTAAACAAAGTATTAGACTTGAAAGTAATAGGACATTTATGATCAAACTGCTTGCCTTGCTGGGGATTACTTTCTTGCTGTAGAGGGTCACTCGTGCAATCAATAATTTCGTTGGAACCTAGCTAAAGAAGTCGAAAGCACAATAAGAACGAATAACAACCAAAAGACCAAAAATTTAAAGTTATCCAAAAATCATGAAAACTTCACAGAAGGTGGAGCATAATTTTAGATGAATTTAGAAATAAGAATCGATTGATTTGGATGTTCTATGCAAAAGTTACGACAGTTTGAAAGTCAGTTTTCTGGAAAATCCAAATAAATTGCTACTGGTTACTGTTCATCCGAATTAATTAGTTTTGGTGAAAATTTCCAGAGCAGTGGTGCACTTGAAATTTTTATGTTAGGCAGAGCACCACATGAGATGAACAATGGAATCTGATTCACCCCATTCGGAGCTAAGATGAATTTTCTATGATTTTTCAAAGTTATGAAAGTAGTACACAAGTTAACTGCAAAATAAGATTTTCAGTAATAGTATCATGCTCACAACCTATTTTACAATAAACTACACTAACAGAGGATTCTAACAAAATTGAGTTTACTCTTTTTGGAGTTACAAAGAAATACTTATGCATTTTTAAAGTTAAAGCAATTTTAGAGCAACAATAATACTAAACCTAAAGTAATTTTGCCAAAAGTATTTTCTGTAACAGTAACATGATTCAAACCATTTTTATAATAAAGTAAATTTAAAAAGGAAACTAACAAAATTTGAATCATCAATTTTAGAGCTAATATGAATTACTTATGCAATTTTGAAGTTTAACCAATTTTTCAGTTCACAAATAAAGCATTTCGGAAATTATATAAACATGCAATACTTTTTATACCCAGTCTAGCCTAGATAAAGCCACTGACCAGTGGGGCCATGGTCAAAGTCTGACCTGGTCAAATTTGACCTGCATCTCACCGAAATACGCTTCCAAACCGGAACGACCTATCTCTCAAGTGTAATAGAAATACGCTTCTTAAGGGGAAGCGAGACTTCACTTAACTACCACCTAACCGGCCTAAGGCCCACCAGCCAGCGACACATTAACACATTTAAACCCAAATCTACACCGGGATCTGCGCTTAAGATAGCGATTAAAATCCTAATCATTTGCTACAATGTCGTCTGAAATCGCCACGCCGCTTGGGCCATGAAGTTTCTCAGTAATGCTGTTTGCCGAACCGTGGCACGACGGGCATGAGTGGTGCTCAAATGGAAAGCCCACGACCTTGCGCACCGATGGTACCAACAAGCAGGTCGAGGTGGACGCTGACAAGGCGGCGAGGAGCGGAGGAGCTACTACGGCACATGCGGCATATCGCAACCCAAGGGCTAAAAGATCTAGCTAGCGTGTGCATAAGCAATAGAGGGGCTCTAGGACTCACCACGATGACCGGAGGTGGAGAGGTCGCCGAGTCGAGCCACGACGGATAACAAACAAGGCAGGCGGTGATGGTGCTACCGAGGAGGAGAGATCCTAGGCAAAGGTGAGAGCAAATAGACGTTGGACCTACTCAAGTGACCCAAGTAGATGGTGAAAATGAAGGCAATCAGGAAATGCCTTACTGGATCGGCGCTGGAGAAGAAAAGGGTGCTCACGGTCGTGAAAGGGGAAAAACCAAATTCCTTGAGCTCCTGTGTAGCATCCGACAAATTAAATGAGGGGTTTTGCTACTAACACCAAGGGGCACAAGATGACACACTTAAGCAAGAAGGGAACTCACCGAGCACGGGTTGGCACGGGCATGGCTACGGAGCGCTGCTCGAGCAACAGGAGCGCGCCACTTCCTCGAGCTACACAAGGAGACAAAAGCTCAAACCGGTGCACAAGGAGCGGTGAAGGAAGAGGAAGAAAGGGAACCACGCCAAGGAGCTCACCTTGAGCCGAAGCTCAACCAGCGCCTCCCTCCTCATCCACCGAGAGGACGAATGGATTCCAATGGGCGGAGAGGGGGTATTATCCTCGGCGCATTTACGAAATGGAAGCGTGTCAACCGGCGGTTAGGATTGACCGAGAGGGCGGTGGATTAACGGCGTTGTCGCTGATGACGGAGTTAGCGGCGCTGGCGCGCGCGTATGCACGTGTTTGCGCGCGCGAAGTGCCACGAGGAAGGAGACGGGACCGACCTGGGCTGCGCGCCAGCGACGCATACAGCCACGAAGCGATCGATCGGCGGAAGGATCGAGGCAGCCGTTGGATCGAGATCCAACCACGACGCTATGCGGAAGTTTTAACCCGTGCCGAGGGTACGCGATCGTGATCGTTGATGCATGATTGGACGGCTGCATGCGATGCGCGGGTTAGATGACTCGGTCGAGCCAAGTCGGCTCGGGCCGGACTTGAGTCTGGTTCAAGTCAGAGGAACAGTGAATTCAGATTTTGGGAAAATAAGGCTGAGGTGATTTGGGGAATTTTTAGAGATAGCTCCGAACCTCCAAAAATTCTGAAATTGTTATGGAAGCTTGCTGGATAAGAGAACAACCTTGCGTAATTTTTCCAGAAATTTTATGCAATGCATTGTTCTCCAGAAAATTCACAAGCTGCTGGTCTAGGGTTTTGACCAGAATTCAAACTGGTTTGACTTGCTCTTTTGAAATAGCAAATAAAATCTAAAAATTATGAGATTTTTCAGAGAGGTTACTAGGATGATCTAGATGATAATAAAAATATTTCCAGAGGATTATCACAAGATTTGATCATGGAGTTTTTAAGGACAACAACTCCCATCAATAGAAACATTGATCTTTGAAAATAGGAATCACTAGGGAAAATTTTAGAAAATTTCAAATGACATTCATGAGGCATCAAAAGTTTTAATTTGTCCTCATTTTATTACATTTGAAACACACACTATTGTTTGGGATGTTACACCCATGACCGCGGACACGGCTATTCGAATAGATTAATTAACACTCTGTAGAGGTTGTACACTTTACCCAAGACGATACAACCATCGTAGCTAGCACTAATCATAACAAAACATTTTAGAAACTTCATCTCAAGCATTGATACTCCCAGTGTGCTTTAACATCATACCAACCCAAACACACAGGCTTTGGCATAACACACACCGCTGACAGTGACATGACAAACCGCCCGTGATGTATCTACTTGGTGGCACACCTCCACCCATGCAACACAAACCTAACCTACTAACTGAGTAATCAATGTCAAGAATCCATAACTTACTATGTTAGGCCCGCCCCATCGTGCATGTTGTCATACAAGAAGGCTCAGCTCAATGGTGCACAAAGTTAAGTCCTTAATTGACCAAGGCAAGACTTCCAATTTCTAGCTACTATTCCCTATGCACACGTAGTATTAATCCCATGCACACAGCCCACCAAAGCACACACTACCACTTGCCTCTGTCTAAATCCTTTCCCACCATGTTGGTTAAGTGCAACACATACCATCAATGAGTAATAGCACATAGTACACACAGCTTTGTCACATAGTTCCATAATCATTTAGTCAAGTTTATAATTGCAACTTACATGAAATGATGACTCGTGGCATGTCTATGCGCCTAATCGTATCTAACTAACCCATGTTTGTGAGGACCCCTGGTTATCTCCTTAAGACCGAGACTAAGCATGGTCTTATGGACATAACTCTAGGACTCAAGTAAATGGATTCTAACTTAACTCCATCTAAGTAAGAGGCTTAACTGAAAACTAGAGCCCCGACGATCATGCGTATACTCCTCTACGAAAGCACTACATGATTGTCGGTTCTCTAACAGGCCAAGCACTACACTTAGTGAGTTAAATGGGAAGCCACAAACAGCGAGCATGAAGTCATATTGGCTCCCATGATCAGCGACCAATATGCTCATACTCTCATGCAACATTGATCACATCCATACAACAAGCATACATTAATAGTTCAAAAGACATACATCATAATAGTTTAAGTCTACAACTATTACAAGTGACCGATCGCCAAATTAAAATAAGAGTATTAAGTAGCAGTGAAAGCAAGTAAATAAACGAAAAGACCAGCAATGGTATGCCCATATCCCATCGGCAACCGACTGGGAGTTAAACGATAGCACTACTCGTCAGTGTCGCCTAAATCGGCGCTAACGAGCTCATCGGGCTCATAACCTTCCTCACCTAAAATTGCAGCAACCGGGTTGAGTACAAAGGTACTCGCAAGTCTTACACAAATAAAAATTAGTTATGCTAGAGGATGTTCCAAAGGATGGCTCATATTGGCTTAGTTTTGCAAAAGAGACGCAACAATTTACAACCTACACATAATAGTTTTTCAAGTGCCATTTCGAAATCAGATTTGAAGTAGAAGTAAATCATGTGATAGAGTAATAACTTGAATAACAAATGAATCAAACAAATGACAAAGTGGCAGCCCACTTTGATATAACAAAATGCATGAACATCCCATTCATGCTGAATACCGAGATTAACCAACATTTAAATTCAAAGTCTAACAATAGTAACTCCCGAACTCAAGCGGTTGTCCATAACCGTGGACATGGCTATTCGAATAGATTTATCTCTACAGAGGTGTGCTACTTTACCCACATGACTCGACTAGCCCGTAAGCCTCCGGATGCCTCCGAATAATAATAACACACTTCCTTAGGTATGCTGACCGGGGAGAATCGAGATATGGTTGTTTTTGGCAAGAAGATCCTATTGAGCTAAGTCCCCCTTATGAGTGGTTCCCATACCCAGTTCAAGTGACATATAGCGCTTGCCAAGCGGGCTCACAAGTTGTATTGGAAAATGATAATTGGTGCTAGCTTGCACACTATAGAAAATTGCACCGGCTCCTAAGAACAAATGATCAACACAAATGCCCTTACACCACCATGATACTTAACGCAATAAAACATTCCCCCTACTTAACCATACAATACCCATATACCACATGTGATAGCATGAGTTTTACTTGAATCAACGACGTTACCAAAGTTCGGTCCTTGTTGGTCCAGACAAGTCAATCACTTACCCAATCTCGTGCACGAAGGCACCCTCACTAACAAACACTTGGCCAGACCCAAAATATATTTTAAAATGACAAAATTTAACTTAATAAATAGATACGAAGATCTGGAACAAAAATGAGATAAGTAATTGAGTGTTTCCCATAATTGCTCAAGTTATTCTCGACATTCAAACTACCGCTTTAGACTTGCATGACTAAGCAAAACCCGAACAATATATTTCAACCATCTTAACATAAGCATGTAGTACTAGAACAATTCAAGGATAACCTCAATGAATAGGAGATAACTAATCTACACATCACAAAAATAGCGACATTATCAAAATAGCATGCAAGCAATTATCATTGCACAACTTAACAAAACTGGGATCAAATATGATGCAAAAGAAAGTTCAAATGATGCTTGCCATGCTGGTAGTCTAATTGTTTCCTCAGTAGCATACAAGTCAATATTGATAGGCTCGAATCTATATAAGTACAACACCTAATAAATATCGAGAAATACCTCAAAATTCAAAATGCTCAAAAATGCATGATTTTACTACAGTAGCTAGGTCATGATTTTAGATGAATTTAGGTGAAATAAATATTCCATTTGGATTTAGTATGTGAGAGTTATAGCAATTTGAATTTTAGATTTCGAAAATCCAATTTGATACTATTCACCTAACTTAATTACTTGGGCAAAATTTGTAGAACAGTAGTGGGACAAGGGATTATATGAAAATATAGGGAATATTATTACAAGAACAAAATAGTTGAGTTTACCCCATTTGGAGTTTTTATGCATTAGTTATGAATTTTCTAAGTTATTAGCTTTTTCTTTTGTAAAAATAATGGAGTTAATGGATCAATTTCCAAAATAATATTTCCTGCTACAGAGACAGGGTTGAAACCAATTTTAATATAAAGTTCACTAAGAATGAAAATTATCAAAGTTGGTTTCACTGTTTTGGAGTTAAAATTAATTAGTTATGCATTTTAGAATTTAATACAATTTTCGATTGTGTAAGTAAATGTATTCCGAATTTCAGAAATCATTTATTACTTTTTCTTACCGACAGCTGTGCTAGCCTTTGTCAATGACATGTGGGGTCTATGAATAGTGTGTTTTCCAATTTTAACTCCGATTTAAAATCGTCTAATATGGGACCCACCTGTTAGTGACACTCGTCCAATGGACTCTGGCCCACCGACGCACATGCTTAGCGCGACAGGTTTAAGGGCGAGGCCCACCGCTCACCCACTCTTCATTTTCGCTTTTAACCCCGCCGATTTCTCGTAAGGGCCCATGTAAGGGACGGTTTTAATTGCTAAAACAAAGACTTAATGCTAATCGCTCTCATTACGCCTTAACCGTCTCGCCAGGATGCGATTTCGGCGTCCGACAACGGTCTCGCCTCCTTTCCCGATGTCTCGCCGGTGATCCCACCATGGCGGCGCGAGCTACGGCCACCACGGTTCCTAATAGCCTTGCGCATCTAATGAGGGTGGTCTCGCTTCACCGAGCTCGCCGTAACGGCGGCGAGCCGAGTTAAACCAGTGGCACAACTTTAGCCAAAGTACATGCAGAATACGAGCTCGCAGTTGCCTAGGTAAGTGGGTGCCAAGGCATCTAGGGACTACTAGGGTGCTACCAAGCTTGGGAAGAGGCCGAGGTGGTCAAGCTTGCTCGACGCTGATAATGTCCACAGCCAGTAGTTGCGGTTCACGCGAGAGGACGCCTCGCGAAACCACGAGGAGTGAATGATCTGGATGGCTTACGATCATTTGAGGAAGCTATAGAAGCAAAGAATCGACCTAAGCCTTACCGGATTAAGGTGGAGACGAAAGGAAATGCTCAGTGGTTAAAACATACAAGGTGACGACAAGATTAACCAAGAACCTCACCAAGACTAAGTTGGCTCGGTGATGGCACTCGGTGCATGCTCGACCACCCAAAGACACCAAAGTGGATCGAAGCTACAAGCAACCGAAGGAGCCGAGGTTAGGCAAAATGGAAACGACATTGAATGTAGAAGATAAGGGAACCACCCGGTCGAAGCTTACGAGTAGAGAGCGAGAACGAGCTTCCTCTCCTCGGTCCGGAGGAGAAGGAGCAAAATGAATGGCAAGGACGGGTATTATCCCTGTGTGATTGACGGAGATGGAGGTGGCGCGTAGATGAGGAAGCTCCGTGATAGGCCAACGGATGTGGTGGATTGATGGCGCCATCGCGCCGCTGGAGGAACTTAGCCACGACGCGCGGCGGCCCTTCTCACGCGAAAGCGCCAATGAGAGGTGGGAGATGAATCCAATAGGTGGGACCGTGTGGCGGCGACTCATCGCAGCGCGGCGAATGGGGGTTAAGTGATTCGCCGGACCATTGGATCTCTTGATGGACGACTCAAAGTTAGATGGGTTGCTCAAAACCGTCCTAACGGTTATGTAGATCTGGGCCGCTGATTTTTAATCGGACGGCTCATGCTTGGTGCGGTTAGGTGATTGGACTGAGTCAAGTTGCGTGGTCGCACTCGAGCCCAAGGAATAGTGAAGTGGTTAGGTTAGGTTTGACTAAGATTTAAATTGTTTTCCACTTTGACCACGGCCTTATAAATAGAAATAAAATTTCTAAAAATCTGAAATAATTCAGAGGTGTTCCTGGAAGGTCTAATGTCCATAAAAATTATTAAACCTCACTATTTATGTTATATATTGTGCAGTTTAAATTCAAACCTAAAATGTGACATTGAATTGTGTTTGAATTTTCCGAGGGCTGAAACAAATCCCAAAATTTGGGAAAAACTATATTAATTCATGATAATTAATATAGTATTTGAATAAATTATTTCTAGAGTAACTTCAGTAGCATTTGGTTTAGTTTTTCTTTTGGAGTTCAAATTAAAGTGTATGTTTAATAATTGTTTAAGAGATTTTCCAAGTGCAATACCTAAATAAAAAGTTTCAAAATATGATGCATACTAATGAGATACATAATAATTCTCTTAATTAATTTGGGGATGTGAAAACATTGGTGCTATGATAATACCAACTAAGTAATGAACCAATCTAGGGTGACAAAAGATTATGACATAACAATAGACAAGTGTGGATATAACAAATTGAATTAATAACTACACCCAAAAGCGCTTAAATAAATACTTTAAAGTAAATGCAGTAATTTGAATCAACATAACTTTTTAAAATTGGGTTCAATATGACCAAAGGTATTACTTGCCTTGGAATAGGTCTAGGTACTGATCTTGATCTTGAGGTGCTCTTTCTTCTTCAAAGTTTCTCGAAGTATCGATGTCTACTCGCAAACAAAGCAAATAAACAAAACAAATAAATAACAGAGGCAAAAAAACTCCAAAAAATTAAATAAAATCTCAGATAAATAGATCTCGAATTTAGATGATTTGATGAATTTTAATGGGCTCAATTGGATTTTGATGCAAAGATATGAGCTTTGAAAGTTTGAAACCGTAATTTGATTATTCCGACTTCAATTACTTCTCAAAGGAAAAATTGATTGTTGTGCAACGATAACGCCGCAAGGAATTTCCAACATAAGAGAAATAAAAGAAAATCGACATGTGGGACCAGATGTCGGCCACACAAATACGGTGAACTCGGTTCACCGAACCATTGATTTGGGGTCAGGACCATGCCACACCGATTGACGAGAGCCACACACGCGACACATCACGGAGATGTCGATTCGTGACACACGTGGATGATGTGTCATCCGATGATGTCGATCGGCGACGACGGCTTTCGGACTCGATCGACAGCGAACGGCGCATGGGGATGGCGGTGGATGCACGACAAGGAGGGGGCTATTATGGACTGGTGATGCACGCCGCCGAAGCTCGAGGACCACCACGATGATCAAGCGGTGAGGTTAAGCAACAAGACGCGCCTACCATTGTCGATTTGGTCTCTAGTGGTGCTCGGGCGGCATTTAAGGGTCCCGGAGGTTGCTCAGTGATGGAGAAAGCGATGATGCGTCTCAGGAGATAAGGCATCACCGTGTGGCGGAATTGAAGAAAACCAACGGCAATGATAAACCCTAGAGCTAGAATTGTCAAGGCCGCAAGAGCTCTCGAGGCGCAATTGATCGTGGGTTCGAGATGAGGAGACACAGCAAACCTTAGGGCTATATATAGGGTCTTGGGAGGGGCTAGGCAAAGCACAAAGGCGTAACCCCAAAAGAGTCCCAAACCAACCCGAGCTAAATCTCAAGTTCTAAGAGGATATGAACTTTGATTTTACAGATTCAGTGCAAGGCTAATAAGACTTCTAGATGGAAGGGTTTATGCACAAAATCCGCCGCAATGACTACTGTTTGACGAAGCTTCCACGGCCTTCAATGGCGACAAGCGAGTGCGGTTGGGACTCCACGAGGAAGATGGTGACGCCAAGAGGAAGGCTCATTAATCGTGAATATCCCAAAATCCTAATCTTGGGATTACGTGAATAAAAATGAATTTCTTTTGAATATTTGCATATGAAATATGCTATATTAAAAATCTTGTATTTGACTTTAAAAGCAAAACTTGAGCTACAAACAAATGGGTGCTAAAATGGAAATAGATAAAACAAAGTAAAAATTTCTAAATGAGAGAATTGTTTTTGGCTATTTATCCCAGGAATTATTCAACAAAAGTCTCACATGAAAACTTGTTTAGAAAAATATTTTCAGAAACTTTAAAACAACACCTTGTTCGAATTACTGAAGAAACTACATTAGCCCAGAAGTCTACACAAAAATTTACATTAAATTTGGACCTAATTTGACTAGTGAATTAAATCAGCCAAGAAATCAGCAGATAATTCAAAAATCAAAAACCCTTGATCGCTCTCTGGGCCAAACCAAACCTCCCGGTCGAACCATACCCTCTTCACGAGCGGACCAGGCAGCACGTTTCTGGGCCATTGGATTTAAAATCAACTATCTAGATTGACTGGACCATTCGGACTGTCCGAACGATGCCCTCCATTAGGACCGTTCATTTTCGATTGGACCGTTGAAATCCTCTGATTCAAGTCGTTCTGTGGTTTCCCATTGACCCAGTAGGCCCGTGTGTAGGGATTGTCATCCACCTCCATGCAACAGGGTACAAGACGTCACAAGACAAGAGCTCCCGCCGCCTTTTCCTCACGCCATTGGTTTTGTCACCAACCACCCATGTCGTCATTGCTCAATACCACGCCCATCCTCGCACAAGAAACTCCTCTCACCAGACAACACCGAGAGCTCTACCAT